>OY735140.1:29523010-30123010 GCA_963457615.1 Nicrophorus investigator
CATCGTTCGCACTCCTCGGGATCCGTGCGATAAATATAATTAATTTATAGCCAGAACCAAATTAATCGAACCTATCTGGGAAAAGAAACCACCTGATTGAGTAACGTATCACGACTGACTACTGAGCGACGAAGGCCAGCAATGTTGTGCTGTTGTGCTCTCCGCTCAGTTGTATGTATACTTCTATGTACGAGTATGTATTAATTACGCAACCGGAGACCCGAACCAAGGGGATTCCGTTGCTCGAGACTTTGATGAATTGAAAAGGAATGCTACTTGGAACTATCTAACTTGTATCTTCATTCACTTAGCGAATAAACAAATACAATTTCATTAGTAACTAGCTATTTATTACATAACGCCGCCGGCCTTTTAAAATAGAAAAAAAAAAACATTATTTCGGAGATTGCATTACATGAATTCTATACATTATTAAATTAATTAGATATTTTTTAGTATAAAAAAAATAATTTAATTTCTATAGTTTATAATATAGTTATTCATATGTATAATTCATATGTCATTATATTTTTTTTTCTTGGTATTTATTTCATTATTTAAACATATTTATTGGCCACAACTGCTCAGAGAGTAGATTTTTATTAAAATTACAAAATAAAAAAAAGGTAATATTTTTTAAAACCAACTAAAATTATTTTTTTCTAAAAATATAAAATTATCATGTGGAAAAAAACAATATTTTATTTGAGTTAATTACAAATTACAAATTCTGTATAATTTCTGAAAGTGTTAGTTAAGACAAAATAATTTAATATATTTGGTAACTTATACAATATTAGTTATAAAATAAGCAAAAACTTTATAGTTAAGTTTGATCGTTCAACATTTTGTTGACTTATGCATAATTTAAGTAATAAAACAATAATTTCTAAATTTATTTACTTTTGGAATTACATATAGATTTCTAAGATGTACGAAGACAAATCCGTTGACGTGGCATGTAAAAATAAATTACTAAAATAATCCATACAAATATTGTGAAAACTACAAAGTTTCTGTAAATAATTGATTTCTCATTATAATTAAATGTTAATACTTTAAATACCATTAACATGTTATGTATGAGTTGTTTAATTCATAAATTTATTGTTTTATAATTATTTAGAAATATTTTTCCAATTTCTAATATTTTAAACTTTGCAAACATTAGCTTTGTATTTTTGTCATTGTAATACGTTAGGGGTTTATTTTCATTGTCTTGTATTAGTCGGAAATTCCCGTATTTTCAATATTCGTCCCGAGCCATGAATGAAAACAACGTGGAATGCTGTTCATCCTCTGTGAATTCTGCGGAACGCAACTCGAATACAATTCCAAAAATGTTATTTGAACAAAATGTTGCTTAAATTCCATCCAATCTTTTGATATATTTTGTGTGGGTATATTGGGTTATAATAATTATAAAAGAAAATTGGTGAAAAGATTTCATTAAGTTATGGTCTGTAACTTTATGCAGAGATGTGAAAAGATAAAAAAAATGAAGGCTGAGGTCATTAGACCTACATGTAACTGCTGCTGCTACATAATAAATGCATTGCCCGGGAATAATGTATTCGCGGTAAAAGGGTTTTCCTTTTCCACCTTGTTCCTCTTTTTTTCACGTGCGAGCGGAGATTGTGATAAACAGAATTGTAAATAAATGATACGTCTAGTTAAATGGATGCTGGACGAAGCCTCGTAAATAATAAAGGAGGAAATCAAAAATAAAGCCACGGGGCGTTGTAATAGTTTAGTGGCGAAGATAGAACGAAAGCACACACAAAAAAAAGAGTGATGCAGAGAGGAAGAGAGAAAGAGCGAATAGCCTTAAAATGAAAAGTCCCCGGGGACATCTCTGAGCCCTTTTCCATATGCAGCCCTCATTTCTCTCTGTTTTTTCTCATGTTTTTTTTTGTCGTCGTCGACGCCGGGGTGGGCGTAAATATTGATTAACCCAGTTTTATCACTTGAAAAGTTGCTATGGAGATAGTCCGAAGCCGAAACAAAATCAATTAAAATTTGTATGAAAAAAAAAGGGAAGAAAAGGAAAAGAAACCCTTTGTGGTGGAGAAAGAAAGTTTCGCGACTCGAAATAAATCCGGCACGTCCGCCTCCCACCCTGCTCAGACAGAAATTGGTTTTATTAATGATGTTTACTCGCTTTATTATATAAACTCGACGAAAGACCGAACCGAACGGAAAGGGAAGAAAAACGAAGTTGATGTACAAGAAGGGTGGTTGGAACTAGTGTAAACGCAATTCGTTCCCTCCCAAGAGTGAAGTGTTTCCAATTCGATGGAGATGGATAGAAAAGTACCGGAAGTCTGTTACATAATTCCGTTTAACGCGACAAGAAGCCTGGGGACAATCAACCTGGGTGGATGGCGTGGGCGCTAATTGAAATAGAGTTTGGAGTGCGGTAGTAACTTCAAGGTAACTCCGCCGGTCAGTAAATGCGAGAGAATGCATTGTAGCACAACAGCAGAACGTGTTCCAGGTCCATAATCGTAAAGAATAAAACTAATCTGGCTAAGCACTTGGACTCATTATAAACAACTCCCCGGTATTGTGTGTTGTTGCACCTACGGATTTTTATGAACGTCCGTAAACTGGATGAGACTTCTACCTTCTTCGTTTTGCTCTTTCCACCTTTTCTTTTCCTTTCTTTTAACGTTGCCGAGAAGTGAAGCACTTTCCTCGAGGCGACGAAGAAAAAGCAATTACGTTATTGACACTTATATGTGGCCCATACGTTATCCGGGCGCCACTTCCGGCGCTTAAAATGCACAGGAATGATTCAGTGATGAGCATAATGCAGTTCCAGACTCTATCCAGGAAAGTTCTTTAAAAAAGAGGATATCGTTTCTGCCGTAACCCGAAAGCTTTATAGTTATCACATCCAAAACTGAGCACTTAATTTTAATACTTCAATACCGAAGCGGAGCTAACCATAAATCTGGGTTCCGGATCTTTTACGCACAACTTCCTCTATTCTCTTCCGTCCTTTTTTATCCCTATCTCTTTGGAAATTATACGGAATTTAGTATTCTCCACCGTCTTTATTTCTCTTCTTCGACTTCAGGTTTGTTCGAAGGTGTCGTAAATAATTAAGGATATCTTTAAATGCCTTCTATTTTACCCAACGCAATTTCCATTCACAAAACTTTATCAATTTTCTTAGATACATTTAGGCAGATTACAAAATACATACAAAACAAATTGAATACTTTGAAAACATTTCAAATAATTAATGTAGAATAAATAATATATTCTCATACAAAAATCTCGAAAAAAAAATAGATTTAATTTATAATATTATAAAATATAATTTTTACAAACAAATAACTTAAAATTATTAGATCAAAATATTTGCTTAAAAATACAATAAATAATTTTGGATTTTTACATGAATTTTCTCAATTAAAATATTTACTATAAAAATCTAAATATTTCCAAAAATAATTTTATAAATTAAAAATATTGAAATCAATTGAATTAAAGATCAAAAAATTGACATTTAGATGATTTACTAGTAAAAACTATAAAAATTTGTGTACAATATTTAAAAATTAACTAATAAATTAATATTAATTTCTTTTAGGATTTGTTATTAGTATTTTATAATAGTTTTAATTGCTTTTGATAGTGTTTCCATAATGAAAAAGAACACAAAATCCGAATCCTGCGTATTTTTTTTAAATTCATGATTCAACCCAAGGCGTCGCCGTAAATCCAAACCAGACCTGAATCTAAATCAAAAGCTAAAATCCAAGTCCATGTAAAATAAGATATAAAAAAAAATGGGAAAATAAACATATTTGAAAAAACTGTTTCTAATATAAATAGTAATTTAGTTCAAAATACTAAATAAATTATAATATTACTAATAGTTTGTTTAGAAATTAAAAACTATTATGATTCATTTCAAACTAACGTTTCTCTATAAAAAGTTACTCATTTATATCTAATCAAAATATTCACTATAATCTTAAAAATGATATTTAACAATAATAATAAGAAACCGGACTAATCGAGAACTTAAACCCACAGCATATAAGAAGAATCAACTAAAAAATGTTTACTAATTTTTATTGAATTCAAATTTAATTTATTTTGAAATTTTCATAACTATAGTAAATCCGCACTATGCGAGGTATTACGAAACGGACTTTGACCTTTTTTTAAAAGCTAATAATAACTGTTGATTTTAAATTTAAATTAAAATTAAAATTGTTTAAATTAACATTCACATTTTCATGTAGTAAATGTAACTAGACTAAACAAGCAGTCTGTAGACATAAACGTTAACTAATATTGAAAACATACATAAAACAAATGAACATAAAAACTGAGAAAAAAATAGATTACAAATATTTTTTGTTATTCCAACAAATTTTCTACAGTTTTAAAATAACTTTTAGCTAAATGTAATAAAATATTTTAATTTGGGGTGGAAAGACCTTTTTGGTCAGTTAGAATGTATATTTATATTTTCCTTTTCTAAAATTGTTATTTTATTTTGATTATTAGATTTTTTTTATTCTCATTAAATGTTTATTTTTGTATTTAGATTTTTTTTGTATTTCTTTATTCCATTTTGTAATCAAATTTGACGGAAATAATTTTATAGTTCACATGGGATTGTGCCGCAATAAATATTAAATTTAAAAAATCTAAACATTGAATAAAAAAAAATATTATAGTAAAACATTAATTTGTAGTTGAAATTTAATCATAGATTATTAAAATGTGTATTTAATTTATTCGATTTTGAAAACTACGTGATAAAAGAAAATGTTGTTAGATTGTAGACCCTTTGTACTATAGGGCATTGGATTTTCTTTGGGAGTATTGTATATGGTGTTTAAATTAGAGCAGTCGCTTTTGGAAGCAGTCGCAATATTTCACGTACTCACAAAGACGAGATATAATTAATCCTACAATTGTGCCCTCCGCTGTACACTCAGCTTCATAGAAGAGCGCTCACACACATCCACGTCCAACTCCACACTGAGAGAATAGATACATACGCATACAATATAATAATTTAATGCAATGAAACAATACAATCTCCTCCATTCAATACATCTCCGCTAAAGTGAAAACCGTGAGCGGCGAAATTAATTTCGTGGAAACATTCCGTTATGAATCAAATGGCTTTTTGCGTGAATTAAAAGGAGGAAGATAGAGAGAGTAATGATGCGAGAATTATGAAACGTTTCATGCGGAAAGCAGTTTTCAGTCGGATGAAAATTCAAAGTGGGCTTTTCAACTGGGTAAATAGAAAATGACGATTTAAAATGGGTGAAACCTTCCGAAGTGTTCATATCCTTTCTTTTCGCATTTTCCCTCATCTTCCTCCACTTGCGCGTTTTATTTTTTAAATTAAGGCTGGGAACAAGAGCTATCCATCAAGGATAATTTTCGACGGCGGCGGCGGTTGTGTAATAAAACCTAGTGCCGTTGCAGTTAAGAAGGCGGGCGGCGATAAATTAACAAAGTAACATCTGCACTGCACCTACTGGTGTTTCGCGGGTGCACGATCATCGTTACGTAACGGCATCACATCCGGGTTAATCATTTTCGCTTGTTTCCGGAAACGCGGGCAGACACAACATCGCGCGGTGGCGGCAAAAAGCGCAAAACGGAGAGTCTTCGGAACGAGAGGACGAACTGCACTGACTGTGTGGGAGGCGAGCGCAAGCTTCGCGGCCGAACGTTCGGAACCTACTGAGGATGGTGATAGTGCTGTGTGGCGTTGCGGCGTCAGCCGTGGAGGCGGCGCCGGTTCCGCCGTCGATGGTGGTGGTGGTGGTGGCGGCAACGGTGGAGTCGGCGGAGGCGGCAGCGACGTGGCATGCGCGCCTCCGCCGAATCCAATCTATAACATCATATGCATCGCACACCTGAACTCAAAACCATATCAAATGTAACAGCCATCAAATGAGAACATCAAACGGCATCTCCAAATCCAAACCAAAACTAATTTATTACACAGTCCAGCAGGAAAAGGAGCTAGATGAAATATATATATCTTTTACACACATCCTGTCATATCGGGTAACGTCATAAACCGGAAAACCTATAAATAGTAAATCTTTCTCGCGAAGATCGGGAAAAATGAAATGCGCTATATAAATGCGTTAGAAATCCGCCACCCAGAAAAAAGATCCAACTATTATTTCGTACATTTATATATAACATACAAGTAGCAATCTTTATTTCATAAAAAAAATATTATTCAAATTACATCTTAAAAATAATTCTAATTGCAACATATTATATTATAACAAAATATAATAGAAATAAATCAAGTAAAACTAACAACAACTAACAAAAAACTATAGTAAGAAACCGAATCGTTTTGTTCAAGAAGAAAAGAAAAACAATTATTCCTCATTGAAAATACAAAAATATTGGGTATGCAAGCATTGTTACATAATTCTAAAATATATAAAAGTCGAAATAAATCAAAAATAATTATAATAAAGAAATGTATGACATCAAAACAATTCTTTTAACATTAAAAAATATTAAATTAATTGAATAATTTTGTGCTGTATTTATAATATCCGATAGATTTTCTTGTAATATAATTTTGATTCTCTTATGTATTTATTTACACATTTGTAGTGGGCCAAAAGGCTATCGAATAAAATATTATTTAAGATCTCTCTTAATAATAAAATTTACTAAAACTAATTTTTATACATTACATTGGTTCCGGAAAAATTCGTGTAAAAGTACATAAAGTGTATGTGATGAAGCAGAAGATGATGTTGAAAATTGGAATAATTATAAGTGTATAAACAGGTTTAATAACTACTTGCTAGGAACAATGATACAGATTTTTTTTTCTCATGTAGTTTAATAAAATAATATAATTATTAATATATATTCAAATACTTAAGTAATTTATAAAATATAAATAAACATGTTATTCATATTTTTTTCTTCTTTGTTTATTTCCACAATCTATCTCTTATTGCGACATTAAGTTAAAGTGTTGACTTTATAATAAAAAATAAAATAAAAATATAAGTTATTCATATATATTAATTTTTAGTAATGTCTAATGTGAATAAAACAACTAGATAAAGTTATAGGCTCATGTAGTCTTAATATACTTTAAGTAAAAACGTTCAGGGCTTCAAAAGAAAACTGATTATATTACTATTATAGTTTCTGTTTAATTAATACACTATGTATTACATAAATATTTAAAAATAGGGCAAAAAAACCTAGGTCGATAGCCTTTATACTTATTTTTAAATATATTTTTGTTTCGTTTATAAATATTTTTTTGATAACTTCTGAGTGTATTCTAACTAATAATAAGCATTGTTTTATTATCATTTTCTTTTAAAATAATACCATTTATTAATTTTTACTTAAAAGTAAATATTACTTCCTAAAACTTCTTATATTGATTAAGTTTTACGTATCAATAAAAAACATATTTTTATTATAAAAATACTTAAAACTAAAAAAGAAATATTTAAATAAATAACATAAATACATGAAGACTAGAGGAGAACTTAACACAATATTAAATCATGTATTTTTATATAATGTTTTCTTTGATCTATCTAATGTACTCAACATATATGACAGTTCGACATTATCCCTTTCGCTCGAAAAAATACCTGTAACTTTCATATACTAACTACTCCACGTAGCTAATGTTTGAGTGCTCACTTCGTGAAAGCTTAAAATAAATTGAATAACGTCGAGTTCACTGGGCAACCCTGATGTAAAGCACTATTTACATAATAATTTGATTCCGCTACATAATCCCTTCCTGCACCAAACTTCATACACATTTATGTTCACAATATTTGCAAATATGTTTATATTTTATGTCGTTTAAATATATTTGATTTTTTTAATAATTTAATGATTAAATTTTAGTAATTTAATAATTAAAAAATTAAGAGATTTAAAAAAAATATTATATTACATTTAAAATTAACCACTTAACTTATATATTAAATATAATTTATTTATTACACATTTTGTTAGCTAATAAGTAATGTCGGATTTTTCCCTATACGTTTCTGCTATTTGTAAACTATAAATCGCAGAGTAAATTATTTTTAGTCAAATTTTGTAATACTCATTTTAAGATAAACAACAAGGTACGATTTTATTTTTAATTTTGCAAAGCAAAACTGCAGTGCAAATAATAAACAAGATTTTTGTGATACTGGTGTGAATGAATTAATAATTGCGTAAAGGTGATTCTTATAATTTCGTGCTGAAAATTTTTGTTTAACCGATCAAATTTTTACTATCAAATAATATACATTATACAACACGACAGATATATAATGTAATAATCTAGACATAATCTAAACGATAATAAAATAATCGATCAACTTTCGCTTGTGATTCTTTGCTGAAACGCAATGAAAACTAATGTTTTTAATCATCCACGAGATTCATCTAATTTAAGACCAGATTATCAGATTTTCATTTAATTTGTAAATAAAAAAAATATTTAATAGAAAACAAAATTTAGAGATGTGTGAAATGCATAATTCTTTTAAAAAACTTTTTAAATTATAAAAAAAATGATCTGTATTTCTAAACGAAAATTACTACATTAGTTGGTAGATCTAATAATATATTATATTATTATATTATATTATTATATTATCGTACATAATTGCTTCATTTATAAATTGATTTATTGCTATAATTTATTTTGTAAAATAAATATGTGGATATGAAAAGAGAGAAATAAATCCAATGTAGTTCTGCCGTATAGTATTTAACATAAATATTGTTTGTAGTTCGTGATGCCGATGACAGACGAACATCAAACAACATATAGTTTATGCCCGATGCAGTATTTCAATATTTTACATAAAACACGGACTAAATCCAATTCCGATTCGAAAATTTATATATGCAATTTTCGATATTCCTTTGAACGTGAATGTAAGCGTCGTGGAATTGATCCAGTTTTCGTGGACGTGCATGTACCACCGCATATATACAGTGCATCCATGTATATAGTATTTCAAAAAGGATCCGACTATGTGTAATATTGACAAGGCGTGAGATTTACAGCATTTGTATTTGCTGGAAGATGTTTTGCGGGAAAAATGCAGACATACACGACAGGACATCCGATCCGCAGGATTTATGTTTGACCGGCTTGATGTAAGCACTGGTATTACATGGAACATATATGTATGTACAACAACATCAGAAGAAGAAAAAAAACAATAATATAAAATAAACACACTCTATATTTTCTTTATCAGAAACCCTTATTTGAAGAACCCTTTCAGAAAACGTATCAACCATTTCGTTTTTCTATGAAGGGTGGGCACGAAGAAATCCGTGTATAAATATTATCGTTTCGGCCGGGCTCGAGAAATTAATTTGTTTTGAATTAATGCGTTACAAATTAGACCTCCTCGGGGCATGGCGTGCAAAACTTTATGTTTATGTATAACCGATAATTATTAAATTTTCGTTACCTTTCTGAGCCCTCCCCCTAAACTGCTGATTATATAATGAGCTCGGACTTTGGAACATGAACTGTTGAAACTTCGCAGTAAGGGGAACAACGTTGAAATGGGGAACGCATTTTCGCATTTTTTATTTATATTCATATCATGATTACTTACTAGCGTCATTGGCATTTTATATTAATTATTATAAAAACATTTATAGTAGTTTTTTTATATATAATCTATAACTAAATTTGTTGGTGGTATAATTGTTATGTAAATACTAGACAGTATCCATCTGTTTTATTTAACATAGCATGATGTAATTAAATCTATGTAATAGAGTAAGTTGATACTGTTTAAGTCTGTTAGAGATGTACATGTTTCTTGCTCATCATAATGATGACCAGAATCAAAATAAAATAAAAAACAGGATAGGCCCGAGTACAATTCCTTGCGGTACCACAGATCCAATTGGAAATAACTTTATCCGAAACAATCTATGCGTCAGTATATTAATATAACCCGCAGAATAACTTAATAGAACTTGTCAAGTGCTGGGATAGCATCTATCAAGATACTAAACTGATACTATCCTGCAAGATATCAAAAAATATAGCAAAGCAGTATTTCCGTTTGGGAAAGTAGTAATATAGAAAAAAATTAAAAAGATATGATTTCATATACAGTAAATGCTCGTTTAGAACTACAAATGCGCTCTAGTCGAAGCCTAAGAAAGCTCCAAATATACCTATTTATTATATGTTAAAGTAACTTCCTTCAACCATGTTTCATTTAAAACATGCTGTATTGGAACACATCCTAATTATTAAACAATTTATGTATACTTTGATTTTTTTTAAACCTAAAAATAAATCAAATATAGTAATAAAATATTTGATTTATTTTTAGGTTTAAAAAAAAATCAAAGAATTACAATACTAAAACTATAACATAATTAATTAAACTAAATTTTCAAAATGTACGTATTTTTCGCTTGAACAGAACTGGTTCATATTTATTTAATATCCAAATTAAGTTATGTAATGTTCAAGAACTTACAAAAATTGATTTAATAAATTACATAACATTAACATTAACAATTACAAAAAATATACAATACATATTTCATAAATATTCTATATTATTTATATATTATTAATAATAAATTTATATTATAGAAACGTATTGATATTTGAATAAATAAACTCATATATAAATACGTCTACCTTGATTCCTTTTTGTATTATTGTTATAGATGAAAAAAAAAACTTATATACATTAGTCTATTATATCATATTTGTTTTTATAGTAAAAACAATTATTTTTTTAAGAATAAATCAATATCTATAGAATATTGTAACAGTTAATAATTTTTTAATTTATTAATATTATATAATTATTATTTTCTTACTTGTTTATGTATAACGGTTTCAATATATTATTATTATTATTAGACATAATATCATGTAGCAATTCATAAAAAAATTAATGCAAATATCTATTTTTTTATTAATCTCAATAATTAAGAACATCAAATTATAAAAACAAATACAAGTATAGTTATTGAAAATTTATTTTTTTAACTAATTTATTAAATTATTGGATTAGCATATGTTGTATAAAATATTACATTTAATTTAACAATAAAACATATAAAAATAATATAATGAAACAGTAGCAGTTAAATTATTTGAAATATATTACAATAAAATTAAATATTGGATATAAAATAAATACCAGATTTAGTTTAAATATATTTCAATTACAGCTGTTACAGTATAATATGTATATGTATATATATTTTCATACAAAGTTGCATTGCGAAACAATGAAACGCAATTAAATAAAATACGTTTAAACATGTCGAGCTCGTTTCGTTATGCGCAAAATTGGAACAACGAGAATTTAAAATGTCGCAGACAACATTAATTAAATTAGATTCTCCAATTTCAATTACAATTAAACACAATTTAAACGAGATTTAATTACATTCACTTGAAAATCGGACTTTTTATAATTGTTCAATCGCGATTTTCATTATAAATGTTTATTTAACTAACTGTGATAGACGACTTGTTTTAAGTAATTTGTAGTATTTAACACGTTTTAGGTAGTATTTAGTACTGCATACAAGATATAATAAAAGTACTTGTACTTGAATATGTAGTATGATACTTTTTTGATAGTACATTAATCTAATTCGCTCAATGACTTTGTAATACTTGTCAATTACCGTGTAATATACTGTATTACTTTGAATAGTGAGATACTTGACAATTATTTGGATAGTGTTATGGAAAGTACAAGATGTACTTTTTCTGTACTATATTATTCTAATACACGCAATGATTTTTTAATACTTGTCAAATATCTACTGTAATATTTTGAATAGTACCTATCAAATACAAAACTAATACAAATTATTACCATGAGAACATAGGTAGTATTTAGCAAGTACTGCATACAAGATATAATAATAGTACTTGTACAAGTAATTGAATACAAGATACAAAACTAATACAATTAATTACTATGCCATTACTTGGATATTAGTACAAGGTGTACTACGGTACTTTATTTTGGTGGTACATTAATACTTGTCAATTTCTCAATTTCCGTGTAATATACTGTATTACTTTGAACAGTGAGATACTTGGCAATTGCTTGAAAAGTGTTATGGAAAATTTACAAGATGTACTGCCGTACTTTTTTTTGGTAGTATATTATTCTAATCCAAGCAATGATTTTGTAATACTTGTCAAGTACCGTGTAATCTACTGTAATATTTTCAATAGTACCTATTAAATACTGTATACAAGATACAAAACTAATACAAATTATTACTGTGTGAACATAGGTAGTATTTGGCAAGTACTGCATACAAGACATAATAATAGTACTTCTACAAGTAAATTAATACAAGATACGAAACAAATACAATTAATTACTATGCGATTCTTGCCAATTAATTGGATATTAGTACAAGGTATACTACGGTACTTTTTTTGGTAGTACAATAATCTAATCTGCGCAATTACATTCTAATACTTGTTAATTACCGTGTAATATACTGTATTATTTTGAATAGTGATATACTTGGCAATTACTTGAAAAGTGTTATGAAAAAAGTTCAAGATATACTACGGTACTTTTTTGTAGTATATTATTCGAAATCACGCAATGATTTTGTAATACTTGTCAAGTACCGTGTAATCTACTGTAATATTTTGAATAGTACCTATCAAATACTGTGTACAAGATATAAAACCAATACAAATTATTACTTTGAGAACATAGGTAGTATTTGGCAAGTACTGTTACAAGATATAATAATAGTACTTGTACAAGTAATTGAATACAATATACGAAACGAATACAATTAATTACTATTCAATACTTGCCAATTACTTGAATATTAGTACAAGGTGTACTACGGTACTTTTTTTTGGTAGTACATTAATCTTATCTGCGCAACGACTTTGTAATACTTGTCAATTACCGTGTAATATACTGTAAGTTTGAGATACTTGGCAATTGCTTGGAAAATGTTATGAAAAAAGTACAAGATGTACTACGGTACTTTTTTTGTAGTATATTATTCGAAATCACGCAATGATTTTGTAATACTTGTCAAGCACCGTGTATTCTACTGTAATATTTTGAATAGTACCTATCAAATACTGTGTACAAGATATAAAACCAATACAAATTATTACTGTGAGAACATACGTAGTATTTGGCAAGTACTGTTACAAGATATAATAATAGTACTTGTACAAGTAATTTAATACAAGATACGAAACGAATACAATTAATTACTATTCAATACTTGCCAATTACTTGAATATTAGTACAAGGTGTACTACGGTACTTTTTTTTTGGTAGTACATTAATCTAATCTGCGCAACGACTTTGTAATACTTGTCAATTACCGTGTAATATACTTTAAGTTTGAGATACTTGGCAATTGCTTGGAAAATGTTATGAAAAAAGTACAAGATAAGTACTTTTTTTGTAGTATATTATTGTAATCCTAACATGATTTTGTAATACTTGTCACGTATCGTGTAATCTACTGTATTATTTTGAATAGTACATATCAAATACTACGAGATACTTGCCAATTACTTCAAAAGTGATATGAAATGAGTACAAGATGTACTACGGTCCTTTTTGTTGGTAGTAATCCGTTTATTTATTTTGTAGCTGTCAAGTAAAAACTAAAAAACTAAGACGAATATGAGATACTTGCCAAGTAATATGAGATAAGTAATAAGTACTTTTGAAAAAAATGTATGTATAAATCAACTAAAATATCTTTTATGAGTAGTACTTGTACAAAAGTTACTTTGCAGATATAGCCTTTTAGATTAAATTAAATAATTATGTCTTCATAATCTTCTTTTATTATGTTTTTTTTTTGCTTGCTGATGACAAAATTAATTTCGATTGTCTGAGTTTTAGCTTCAATTAGGACTTTATAATTCGAATGAGACTGAGTTTTCATCTGTTCCCCTCGCGTATTTTTTTTCCTCTCGCATCTGTTTTAATAATCTTCCATTTTCAATTTTAAAATCAATTCGAGCAAAACGAAAGCCGAATGCAAGCAATTTCAATTATTTTTCCGCTCCGTTTGCGCCACTCCAGTCTGTATTTATATATTTAAAACATGCTTTGTATATTTTTCTGTCATTGTATTCGGAATGGTTATTTTCGTTTAAAATGTGTACATTCTAAAAAGTTGTGCAGTTATTTACTTTTAATTAACTTTATTGAGTGCATCTATACTTTCCTCGTATTACATAGAGTCTTCTTGCTACCCTAAAACCAACACGATTATATATAATGAGAAAAACATACACGTCTAGGTAGCCACACGATAATCATCAATCTTCTACTAAACAGGCTAGACAAATACAAATACGGTAAGTAAATTCTCAGATAAACGTTAACAAATATTACTGATCGATCATAAGGAAACTTATTCTGCATTAAAAATGTCTTTGTTAATCAGAAAATACCCGTTACGTGACCTTAACGTCGTCTTCGAAAATGCATTTTCCCTATTAAATCGCTGTACCTGCAGATACTGCACGAAACTGTATCTACGTGATTAATTCTTGATTTATACTAAGTTTTAATATAATATATATTCAAATCAAATATATTTTTTAGACATAGATAAATCATAATGTAATAGAAATAGCTCCGAAGTAATTTTACAGTATCCGCCGTTAAAAAATCTAAATTTTAATTTTTAATTTGAACAACAAATATTCATAGTTCTAATGAATAATTTTAGTGAAAATTCTTATTTTATCTTCGTCATTTTATCAATTGTATTAGTTTTAACAAAAACTTAATCTTTTTGCTTCTTTGTTCATTACGGTAATTATATTTAAAGCTAATTGGCACTAAATTAAAAATAGTATATCGAGAATAAAAAATTATTGTTTTTTCCAAAAATTTAAAATTTTTCCATAATGTAAAATTTATAATTGAAAACATTGTAATACAAATGTTACCATCCACCAGTTTGCCAAATGTTTTGATAACTTATTGGAAGAATTTAATACAAGGTTTGAAGAATTTTACAAATTCTTAATATTTTCTATTAATTATTTCTTTTAAACGATGTGAATAAGAAATTCGCAATTTATTGGGATACAGTGAAACTCCAATATTCATTCATGGTAATACACGTCTTGATTTTTGTTGTTGTTGAAATTGTTATATGATATTCGCCAGAAAAGTTATTCGTCCGAGTTCCGATGCGGCCTGCGAGTTTGTTGTTGAAATTGTAGCTCTGGGCATATCCATGGGATTGGAGATTCAGAGTGGAGATGTAGAAAAATTTGTGGAGGATCATAGAACGGATCTCACAACACAAGAGCTACTTGAGCTTCAGGAAGAACAGGCAACTGAAGCAATATGAGATCAGATGAGGAAAAGTTGATGGGTTGATTCCAAGTACTGAAATTAAGGAATATTTGTCCATTTGGACAAAAAATGCAATTTTGCATGTTTAAATATTACCTCTACCTTTTCATTACCCAACGAAAACCTGTATTTCTCAAATAAAAAAAATTACCTAATATTTTTGGAAATCATTTATCGCTTGCAATTAAATATACAATTTGTGCAAAAAAAATAAGAATTTTCTAAATGAAAAATTCATTGAAACTTTATAGTTTTTATTAATGTTCCATATCGATATTATTTCGAATAAAAGATTATTTTATCGTCTAGACTCGAATTGTATTTTTTTTATAATGTTTTTACGATTGTTTACTACATTTCTCTTTCGACTTCATTCATAGTTGGTGCGTATTTCCGAGAATTGCAGACGAGACATGACATTAATGTATGCAGTTTTTTGTTGTTCCTTATCGGTGTTTTTTATCATCTAGAGCCGAGACGGAATTTTCTACACATCTTTTTAGGACTTTTTACTACGTTTCATTCATGTTCATTCAATAATAGCGCGTATTTCCGAGAATTGGCAGATAGTTTCGATTTTTTTGATGCATTCCTTTGCACTCGTAAATATAGTTTTTTTTTGATAAATTTAATCTACATTTATGAATGAATTCAACATATTTCAATTTATTTACATATTAGTTGCATAATTTACATTTTTAATTATTAATAACTATAATTTACCTAATAAAATAAATTATTTTTATTAATAAATATAAACTTTTTCCATATTAGAATTAATTGTAATTAATTAAATTAAAGTTCAGATTATTGCATATAACTCTAATAATAAAACTTCAATTAAAAACGCACCGAATACTGAACCATATAATGAAAATAAGCAAATCTGTATTAATTGTTTATTTTCTGTTTTAAATCATGTGGATATGTATGTATTTTTATCATTAAATGAATTTGCAATTTCTCATTTTTCATTTTCACCTTTTAAATCGTTTTTTTATGACAAAATGCATTTAAATGTTGTTATACTTAGAAAAATTGAATAATAAATAATATTTACTATATTTTCTTACATATTAAAGTTATAGAATATAAAAACTTAGTAAGGAATAAAAGTATATGAAATATGTAAATTTTAAGTTAATATGACTAAATTTAATTTATGGTTTTCAGTTGTAATTTTTATATTATTCTGTAAGCTCTATTAAACTCTGTATTATTCTTTCATTAGATGAAAATTTGTCATTTTAGGTACAAAAAAAAACTGTATTATTCTTTAATATATTTGAAATGGTCGAAGCCCAGGGATATGGGGCTACCAAGCAAACAAAAAATGATATTAATGGAAGCGCCGCAGGATTGAAGCGAACTTTTTTTAGGGGCGAGAGAGCCGTTTCCATTTTACATGTTGAATTTTTCCCGTTTTCGTCATTGGGATTTTTAATATAAAACCTCTTCCCGGTCCGAGCAACGTGTGTCTGTGTATGCGAGTGAGTGAATGTGAGTGTTTGTCTTTTTCGTTTTGGTGCGTCTCTGCCATGTATGGAATTTAATAACATCCGCCATTATAAATACGTAATGAACGTTAACGAGTTCTTTAATTCGGCGCTGCAATGCGGCACTTATATTTTATATTAGTTAATAAATTAGAGATAGAAGCCGTAGAGAGGAGTGAAAGAGTGTGTGTATGAGAGAGATGAAGAGAGAGAGGTCGTAAATGCAAATTAAATATAAAAGTCTGGGTAAAGAGAAACGTTCCCTGGTTTTCTGGCCGGGGTTTGTTCCGGGGGTTTTTGGGCCAAAAAGCTAGCATTGGCCTACCTACCCTTCCATCGGAACGAGCAGTTTATGCGAAATCGATGGCTCATAAACACGCGCTCTCCAATATACTACTTACTACAACGCCGTACTTTGTGGCAGCGGCGTTATATAATATAAATATTGTGTTTGTGTTGCTGCCACCGTCGTTCGGCGAGCGGTGTTTTTGCGGCAATTAGACATTAGCAACACTTGCTGCTGCCCCCTGGGTTCCGGTCCCGATCCCGGTTCCAATACCCTTCTCGCTTCGCCGCCTCCACTTCTTACACTTCCTACTTCCTTCATCCTCGTTCTTCCCAGTTTCGTTGTTTCTTCGGGGAAACCTCCCGCACTTCCCACGCTCCAATAAAACGATAAAAAGAAGTTGTGGGCCAAGCCTGTAATATCGCTGGTGCTGACAAGGCTTCGGTGATTGACGTGCGTGTGTTTGTGTTGGTGTTCGGGGATGGAGAGTGGACGAATGCCGCCACCCCTCGACGCCGCCGCCCCCCGGGGGTGCTGAAAACCCTCGCACACATACAACCACCCCATAACCGCAAAAACCCCTGACACACACATACAAACACGCATATGCCTACAAGTACAAATACAGGCAGCGCTACCAACTTTACGATTCGCCTGCAATATATGTCCACCGCACATGTTTTCCCTCTATGCTTCGTACACAGGCTGAGTTTTATTTAACAGCGCTTAGTTTTAAAGGGCGACCATCAAAAACGTCGGTTTTTATTCAATTCTTGTGCCTTTTATGTTCGGTTTCAGTTTTCGCTTTCCGAATAGATTACACAGAAAGTGAGAGAGAGAGAAAGAGAGTAAAGGACGTGCACTCATGGAAACAACGGCGGAGCTGGACCGTATGTGCACATAACATGGTAAAACGGAATCATTAGAGTAAATGGACGACCCGGCGCGTCCACCATTTAATCATGCCGACAGGAATAGCAATTTGAATAAAATTAAATATTGATATAATACATGAAATAGTAAATTCCATTAGGGCGGGACGCAATTCATTACATGCATTACGTAATTTAATGTAATCCGCCTAGTTGTTTGATTTTTTTGCAGTAATCAAATATTAAAATTACACAATAACACAATAGAAATTTAGTTCTTTAATATTTCAGTACTCAAATATAAATTAGAAAAAAATAGCAAAGAAACTGTTTACAAACGAAAAATAAATTTAAATAAATTTTTGTTTTAGAAATAAAATTAGTTATGTAAATTTTATTGATAAATCTTTTTTTCTTTGTAGAATGGCGGTCTATAGCAATATGTAATTGTAAATAATATTTTTCTGTTAAATTTCTTGAAATTTACATGGAATATTGAATTTATTACTTTAAAATTTTAAAATATATATAACATGTATAATGAGAAATATAATGCTTTCTTGAAAATTATCCACTATGAATGTATTGGGTTGGCAACTAAGTAAGTTTGACATTTAGGTTAGTTTTTGCTGGCAAAAATTAGAAGTTTTATGACACTGCCTGAAAGATGAGGTCATCGAAAAAAACGTATTTTTTTGAATTTTACTTCTTATTTAAAATACGCAATCACTTAGTTGACAACCCAATATAATTATATCAATAAAGCATAGTTAAAAAATCTAATGCTGTAATATTTTTAGCAAGTATACATTATTATGTATATTCCCGGACTGTTAGAAACCAGACTAAATATTGTGAAAAAACGCGCATTTATATAAATATACATTATTTTTGTATTAATTGTTTAGAAAACTATTACTAATTGTAGTAGCTATTCCAAGAAGAAAGTAGCTTATATTATTCAATCAAAAAAAAATAGAGTGTATTCAATTATTATTTAGTTTAATTTGAATTTTTTTACATACTATATTGAATCCGAACTGATCGAAATCTGAAAAATTCTATTGATTTACTAAATTTTTAAATAATTATTGATAAATAAATAATAATTAATAAAAACATTTTAATTTCAATTGATAAATGTAATTAAAAGAAAACGAAATTGTATACCGTTTTTTTTAAGCGTTGCATGATTTTATGTATTTATTTCGAATAAATTCCGCAGCAGAAAATGGCCTGCAGTCATCCAAACCTTTATATCTTCATTTCCATTAATTATGCTGCGAAATAATAACTGAAATCGCTTTAAGGGTTATAAAAATGTAAATAGACTTTTCGTTAATGTACTTTAAAAAAAAAATGAAATCAATATTTCCAGGAATATAATATCCTTGTGCTTTTACGGCGGCGTATTTCAAACGCTGCATCGATCCAATTACCCTTTCAACTGTACTTGCTCAGGCAAGATCAAAGGGCCCACGAGCATTCTTGTATACTTAATTTTTAATTAATACCGACCGGCCACGGTGACATTTTCTACTTTCCACAAATTTGATTGCGTTCTTCTAAAAACGTATCTACTTCAGTCATTCCATGTATATATGCATCGCTGTCTTATCTTTCGATATTTCCGCATGATTCGACACACATTCCCTCTGACCAGCGCGAAAAAGAGCAACCCCATTCCGTTTTTGCCTTTTTCTGATCGTTTCATTTCACGGTTCGGCGAAATCGCAAGGACATCTTGTCCCCTCCTTTTCCGTGATTTCCTGCATTAAACCCTTCTGATCGTGCAACCGCCCCTGCCTATACACACGTATTATCGAGGAAACATTCAAATTGCGGATGCGCTGGGGAAATATTTGTGAATTATTTCATTAGCGGCGTTCCGATGATACCGGAATTTATTGATCCCGACCGTTCCGGGCACGCTTTTTTAACTTCCTTATATAAGACCACTACATTAGAAAGTATATGTGTGTCGCATACTTTTTGTACGCGGTCGTATATTATTTGTGTCGCCTTTTATGTCCGTATTCCGTGCCTAACTAGAAAATAATTTCAAGGAACCCCAGGATCAATTCCGGGCGTCGAAATTAAAACGGGATTTAATGCTATATCAGATTTCTCCAGAAATCTGTCGAGGACACGCGAAACCGTAATCTTATAATTTCTTCAACCTAAAATAATTTATATATACATATTTTTTCAGGATATCCGCTATTTTTATTAATTTTTTTCTCATAGTGTAATTTTCAAATATGCAAATACAAAAATAATTATAAAAATAATTTAAAAAAATAAATAAAACATTTTTAAAAAATGTAAATAAAAATAATAAACAAAAAGTTTGTAATATAAATAAATATAGATTTACAATTATATAATAACATTTTTTAGTAACATTTTATTACATAAAACGCTATATAAAAGCATCCATTAAAAGTGTTAATAAAAATGTTTTAATGGTGTACACGAAATTATTACTCGGGTTTATTTTTATTTATGAAAATATGATGATATAAATTTTAGAGAATATTTGACCAAAAAAACATGTTTCGAATGCGTTGAGAATTATAGATTTTCTTTTGGACAGGCGAAGAGGGTGAATGGTAATCGTATTTATTTAGGGAATTTTCTGTCCACTTCTTCTTTCCGGCCTTTTCTCTGATTTCAACCATTGTGTCGAGGAGTTTCTTTTTTTAAGAATGCGGTACCACTGAATGGACCCTTTAATTAAAACGTTGTCAGGTGCAGGATAAATACAGGGTCCTGCGGAAACGCGAGTTGATTTCCTCTTATTTCCGGTCCAGACTCCCCCTTTCAGAAGTGGTCAAACTAACCGAGCTATGGTTAAAAGCACTAATGGAACCGGTCTCTCCGGGCTAAATATCAATATTTTCTGCAGACATATATTTAATCCAGAAGGGAAGAAATGGAAAAAGGCTGCCCATTTGGAGGTAGGTCTTCTAATTGAAAACGATTCTTTCCCCGCAATGATGCGTTCGAGGGTGGTTCGATAATTAACTGCTGTATAGAATCGCGCGTTATTCCGGGGCTCGAGGTTGTTATAAAGGAGAGGAAAAATAAGCCACCCACAGCTTTAGGTAATTACAAGGGACGATGCGAGAGAGAGAGAATGAAAGAATGCGAGGGATATAAAAAGAGATGAAAAAATTGTAGGAAGCGAAGCGGGAATCAATAACTTCCATCAGCATCCGGGGATTATCTCGCGAACAATATCAAGAACCGCTTCTTCCGCGTCTTAATTGGAAAACAATCCCCTACTTTATAGGCAGAGTCCGAATTAAGAGCGAATGAATATGGCGGTGGTGGCCTCCCTTTTCGCACGCGATTCCCCATTTTATCGGGCCTCACTATTTGCGTTTATTAATTGCACAGGCATAAATCATGTCTCCGGTGTAGTTTCATATTTTGTTCAACAAGAAAACACCAGACACGGCAGCTTTGCAGATTTCGATCTGGACAACGGCAACCACATTCATCACATTTCCAACACGTGTTACGTTCATTAATATTTTCTCAATTAACTCATACATACCTAAAGCCACATTCGTTACGACTTATCAAGATCGGCCACTGCACACCCTTAACCCCACCGACCCCTCACATGCGCGCTCTTAAAAATAACTATTTCGCATTCAAATTCGGCTTAACGAAGGCAGAAAACCGAGGTGCGCTGAACGTAATTTGCATATTTGCAGGTGGAAACTTTGCACCCCCGATTTAAATTTCAATCGCCGTCCAGATTACAATGCAATAGTTTCTCGAAAAGGAAATCGTTCTTTCGGAAAGCACTTTATAATCTCTTCCATTTCTTTAATTGCAAATGCAACGATATTTAAATTAATTGCTATAAATATTATCAGTTACATAATTTACTCACTATCTTAACTTGTATTATTAAATTATTGCGAATTTGCAATATTTAGTTAGAATCATAGAGGTATATTTAAATAATTCTGTTGGTGGCATGTATATTTTTTCGTAGGTAAGAAAGAAATATTTTATAAATTAAATAATAATTATGTTATTTAAAAAAATGTAAATTACACAATCAAAATTAAATTATAAATTAAATAATAATTATGTTATTTAAAAAAATGTAAATTACACAATCAAAATTAAACGTAATATTTTCAATTAATTATAATAGTTGCCTAAGTTGGACCAGTCTAATTCAAAGAAAATCTTAGATGATAGTAGTAGTAACAAGTAGTACTGGATAAATGAAAACTAGAGAAACATACTAAAAAGTATTTTTTAACAAGAGAAGAATATAATTATTTCCTTTAATTGCAAATGCAACGATATTTAAATTAATTGCCATAAATATTGACAGCCAATAGAGTAGAGTTGCCGAATTTGGACCACTGCCTAATTTAATCACTACCTTAACTTGTATTGTTATAGTTTTTCGCATGTATAATTTTTCACAGGTAGAAATGAAATATTTTCTAAATCTGTAGTAAATTAAGTAATAATTATGTTATTTAAAAAATCATAAATTACACATAATTAAAATTAAAAGTAATATTTCCAATTATTTGTAAAAGTTGCCTAGGTTGGACCAGGCTAATTTAAAGAAAAGCTTATAAGATAGTAGTAGTAACAAGTATTATTATTTTTTAACAAGATTAAAAACAAAATATTTTCCAATTTTATATTTTATGTAATTGTCTCACTTCATTATTTTAATAATTGTTTTATTTAGTTGTTGTAAATTTGTACCATGTATGTGATTTTGTTCTCTTTATAATCATTTTATATAAAAAATACTGCAGATGGTTGATGTACCGTGACGTTCCGACGTTGCTCGTAGGTGGAGCAAATCCATTAAGCTTCAGACAGGAGTGATGTATTTTGTAGCTTTCAGGTAATCGTTCGATTGATTACTACTACACACAGTTCGAGTACATGACACTGTTTTAGGAAAATTGCTGACTTCACTTAACTCCTTATAGGATTAGCGATTCATGTAATATTCAACTAGTTAATCCGATTATACGCAATTCTCTCATTCAATTCACGCATTCTCGTGTACTCAATATTCAAGCTCCGAGTCCTTTAGAAAATCATCCAATCAGAAAATTTAAAGCAGATTAAAGATTAACAGGATTTAATTCTAAACCCAAAATCACAATTTTCTAAGATATTATAAATATTATTCATTCAAACAAAATAAACTTCTTGAAACTTATATTTCTTTAAATAAATTTATTTAAAAAAAAAATTATTAAAATAATTTAATAACTTAATTTCAATAAAATTCACAAATACTAAATTTCAAGAATAATTTTTTTCAAAGAAATATTTTCTTATATATACAATAGTTTTCATGCGATTTTATGGATATAAAAATAATAGATTTTAATTAACAAATTCTTAACTTCAAGAATGACTAAGCTTTTTTTTATATAAGCTTTTCAAACGGATTTTATATTTCTGAAATTAAATTCGGTGATATAATAAGATTATGAAATTAACAAATTTTGAAGAAATTTCTTCTCGCAGAATTTATATGCGCTTTTCAAAATGATTTTTATGAATGATTCATTAAGCTTTAAACTGCCAGAAAACTGTATCGTTTTATAATGTAATTAAAGCTCACATCTTTGGAGATGCAAGAAAATTTAACGACTCCGCTCGTAATAAATTTATTTTCACGCAGTAAGTGAAAAGTTTTCTAGTCGGCATTTAAATTTTAATTGCGTCCGAGATTAAACTAAAGCGAATCCTTTTATTTGCCGCATAGCAAAACTTTTCGCGCCGCTTATAATCTCATCGAGAGTATGAAGAAATGAGTGCAAGTCTCTCTAGTCCCGAAATGCTGCTTTCATCCTTTTTTCCTTGTTTTTTTTTGAGAAAATAAATAAACAAGCAGAGTTCGTAAGGAAGCAGCAAGGAGGAAACTTGGGAGTAATATATATAAAGGACGATTTTAAATTAGCATACAACAGGTATATATCCATAATGGGGGAAGCCTGGCGTGCTGAAAACTTCCCTTTTGTTTATCGCCAAACTTCGCTTACTGTCTCCTCCGAACCACCCACCCCCCAAAAAAACATCTCCGCAGCAAAGCCCAATCTTCGTCCTTCCTTCCCCTCTCGCCGCAATTAAATTCAATCGGAAATACTTCCATTCGGCCCCCCGAAAAGCTTGTTCACTTAGCCGGATTATTTTTACGTTTTTTCCTTCTTCTTATTTTCCATCGTAACTTCACTTTTCTCTTTCGTTTAGTTCACAGGGTGGAATCCCGAATTAAAATTTGAAGAGATGCAAACGGAGATGGGTCGGATGTGAAAGAGGGAGGTAAGGAGAGGATTGTTCGGAGCGCTTTCGTCGAGGAATTTCGGTCGGATAGCATGTGTAGACTTTCCATTTTAATTAAGGGAGAAAGCAATGCGTTTTGTTTGCTGGAGTTTTGGAGAACCCTTGTTATGACCCACATTCGTTTCGCCACCGGCAAGACGTTATCTTCAAGACACTTCACTACACCCTCCCTCCATAGCTGCGCCGAAAAAAGTTTGTTCAAGGACCCTTCGCAATTATATCACATATTTTTCACCACGGCACTCATATACAGCTTAACTTTCGTCCGCACTTATTAAATGTACTACCGTTGCCATCGCAGCAGCTGCACGTTTTTGAAATGACTTCCCTTTGTTACTACAATGGACACTTTTAGATAATTGACTACATTCAATCAATAACTCTTTCACAGCACAATCATCCCCTTACATGTAAAATTAAATTCATTCATCTCATTTTTATTTCTACATTATCTTTACCAAATATATATTTACAGTAATTTAGTAGTTATTTCATAGAATAACTTGTAGACTAATAATACACAGTTTTATCATACAAAGCATTAAAAAAAACTGAAAACTATTGTTATAAAAAATAAAAATAAAGTCAAAGCATTATGATTATCAACGTTTAGCAAAATAAGCATATATTGTCGAGAACTCAAAACAAGAAAATTTTGATTATTACTTTTCTGAAGAAATAAAAAATTATCTGAAAATATATCATTAAAAATGAATTTTAATCATAGTAAATTTTTGCAATTCTTTCAACTGAAAATTAGCAAATACGACTACTTCCTTTTTCATCTTCATACTTTTGTGAAATTTCATTTTTGGCAATGGTAGAAATTAAATCCAAATATCGAAAATAAACTGAAAATGTTAAACTCCTTGCACCTGAAAATCTCTTGATAATCAATATTTTTTCTTGTCTTTCATCAAGCTTGTACGCTGTTCTTGTTCTTGATTGTATGTTGTTTAGTAGTTTTTTGTTTGTTGAGATGTCTTTTTTTTGTCTGAAATACAATAAATGAACGAGATCAGAATATATATCAGAAGGATTTACCACTTTAATAAATACAATTTCTTGTAATATTTCGAAAGGATTCATCATTTTTAAAGTCTGATTTAATGTATTATTAAAAGTTATTTATTAATAGAACCAGACTTTTAAAAATTTCGACCCCCTTTTTAGAAACCCAATCTATAGCGACAAAAAGATATCTCAACAAAAAAAAACTACTAAATATATCATTTTTTTCCTCATTAATGAAATGAAAACATAATATTTTTGAATGACAACTTTGGTTGATTTATCCTTAAAGGAAATTATTGTCTTGTATTATTTTAGTATTGCGTACAAATCTATTTGAACTGTAAACCAGCGATTCTCAACCTTTTTTCAGCACCATCCAACATACTTGGCTGTAGTTGTACTGCGATCAAATTGTTTATAATTCAAGATGACAGCTGTCATTTCACGATCCATTAACAAATTGCTCGTTACAATATTGGGACTATTCCTATATATTATTGTTGTTTCTGTATAAATGAATAGTACAGAAAATAAATAGTAGGAAGAGCATTTGAACATGAAATGTTTTCAACAGTAATAAGAATTACTTATCATAATAATTTAGGAAGCGTCTTCTTAGGTGATTTACGATTCCTTAATAAATCGAATGTCAACCCTACACATCCACGGCAATAAATAAATCTGGGTTTGTTATTTATTAGAGGCCTGCATACTACTCAATTGTATTTCGACCCCCATCCCTTTCTTTCGCTCTTAGTATTATCCTTATTCGTTTCTTTTTTGCTTCCTCCTCTTATGCCTTGGCCTGGAGAACACATGAAATATTGCCGGGCTATTAAAGAAAAAACGCCGGACATTTTTTGCCGCTGTATGTGTGCGAGTGTGTCGTAAAGTGGAAATGAAATATGGAATTCCTTGGGTGGAAGCCGCTTATATGTAGCGACGTTCGCATGATGCAGAAAAAACGATACATCAAAAATATATATATGTATACGTATACCAGCCACTATATATCCGAAGGCCAGATATAACGAGAAAACTTAATCGCCGCAGCAGATAAATCAATCGGAAAACGGATTTATTTTGGCCCTTTGATATGGAGATGGCTGTCCCCCCATCATTTTATTCTACCGCTTTGATGTGGTTTACCTGAAACAAAACATTTATCAATTAAATTTCTGGCGATGAAAACATGAGCTGAAATGATGAAAAACGGAAAATGAGCACATATTCTAATGAAAAGACGAAAGCTTTTCATCGGAGTACTTTCTAATGTATATACCCGTTGTTCATTTCTTTTTCTTTTTATCTTTGGCATGGAAAGTTCATGCCGTATAGTAAGCATGAGTATTATAATAACCCACATGACACATTTCCACCCCTTTACATGAATAATCAATTTACTGGTTGCATTGTTCCCCATTCTTTTGTTTTTCTGTACAAAAGCTTCGACGTCGTTGTTGTTGTTTTCTTTTTAAGAAGGAAAATATTAAGAGATAGCTTATATCACAATGTATGAAAGTAGTTTCAAAAATATTCCAATTTCTTTTAAATTATTTTAATTTTCATTATTTTAATTGAAAAATATATATATTCATACTCATAAAGTAAGTACAGAAAACATGAAGAACATTTCCACTATGCGTGACATAAAATATAAACATCTGTTAGATATATCTACTACTATATATATACAGAGTTACACCGTGTGCAATTAAAGCTGTCAGTTGAGTTTCAATGTCAACAGACTCCATAATAATAGTAATTGCTACGTGTGACACATAATTATGTCTCATTTAAAGTATAGTGTTGATACATCATTACACTAACTATTTTTTAAAATCAAATGTAGAAAACACTCTTAAACTAATATTAATTAAACAGTTTATACATAATAATATGATTTATTAGTATTTAGTTTTTTATCCCAATATTAACACAGCAATAAGTGCTCATTCTATGATAAGAAATTAAATTTAAAGTTAGATTTAGTTAGTTTAAATATTTAATTCTTATTATTTTTATAGTATCTGAATATATTTATTAGGAAGAACGGAAAAAAATCCCTTATTTTTGATTTTAACAAAAAACTTTATAATTTCATATACATTTTTAAATACTTATTCAAAATATAATTATCCTTCTTTTCTTATTATAGTTTCCTATCTAGGCACACATTTCAAAAAAATCTACGGGTTTTTGCATTTCGTATAAATTTAGATTTTTTTTATCGACGAATTTTATTCCCTTTTTCGCTTTGTGATCCATTGTGATCCATTTCTCATCCCTCGTTACAACACGGTGTAAAAACGTATAATTTCTGAAAAGTTACAAATTGTTTTACTCTGATTCTTATTATAAGCTGATAATTCATACGATTTCATCAAACATTAATCTTGATTGATTTTTGACTTTAAAATGTCTTCAAAATTCCATATTTAAATTTTCGAAACCTTCATTCACATTTGTTTACCGTTAAGATACATACTTCACTTTATCAACAAATGGGCTTTAATTTCATTACCGAGCTTAACGGAAAATTTCAGTTTGTCTTAAAAAATAAAGTTTATGAACAGAGAACAAATCACAAAAATTATGTCCTTACACTACAACGTTATAATTAATTTATTTCCGCTTCGCTCAGTCCGGATTCCTTCCGGTTAAAAAATTCAAAACAAACTTAAATTAAAAGCAACATATCTTGTTTTGTTTAATGACTATAGAATCTCTTTCTATGCGATTTATTTTTTGTTATATGTATTTCTCGATTAGTCCGGTTCTAAATAGTTCAGGATTTTGGTAGAATTGAAACCTTTCATTTTTATAGGATTTTGTAATAAATTCTTTCAATAAATTATGTTTGTAAAATAATACTATAATTTATTTATTACTTAATCCTATAAAATTTAGTTAGAAATTCTGAATAAATAATTTTAAGCAAACTTTAAAATTCGTAAAATATTTTATTTAATATAAAATATCAATAAACATATATTTTTTAAATTATAAGAATTTCCGTTTTTTGTCTATTAAAAATTGTGTGTAATGAAACTCGAGATTTTAAGTACATTTATTTTAATTCCGCTTATTTATTTGATCTATTTTAAAATAATCTAGATTATCCAAATAATATTTCATTACTTATGCTGAAAAGTAATCAATTTATAAATATACACGTACATTTTTAACGCATTAAAATAAAATCGCCAATATGTTATATTTGAAGCCACCGAGTAATTGAATACCACGTTATACCACTCAGATTACAAATGAATCAATATTAAATTACACTTTTAATATTGTTTCGAAGCTAGTAACAAATTATTATTATTTTTTTATTGAAGGCAAACGAAAATGCCTCAACCGCCACCGCTTCGTGTGTTAATTGAATGTTATTGCAGCCCACACATGTGTATATATATGCATGTACACAGAAATTGGTAATATCCTACAACAGTTCTATTTATACATGAGTATGTATGGCTTTTCGAATTTACTATTATTGCCGTGTTGTAACAAATAGAGGACGTTTTTATATGTCCATTATTTAGTGGACTTGTTCAACTGCCTCAGTGAATGAATAGCACCACAAATCAAAATATATCACAGCATATTCGTACATACTTTAAAATAGGTCAAATTAATAAGTGGCGTTATGATACTTACAATAACAAATTTCTTTAATAAAGTTACATAATGTTCCAATTAATTCAAATATCAATTTATAGTATATTTCATTATTTTCGGCATAGTATTGTTTAGTAGAAAATAATATCTACAACAAACGCAAATTTAACCTCATGAAATTAGAATATTACATCAGATTATATTTAAATAATTCGCTACTTATTATAACAAATTATTTTACTAAACTTACACAATGTTCTAAATAATTCACATATAAATTTAAAGTAAAGTTCATTATTGTAGCTACACTTTAATAATTAGTAATCATGGTGTTTTCTAGAAAATCATATCTGTAACAAAAGTAAATTTAACCACATGAAATTAGAATACTACTTAGGATTATATTTAAATAATTCCAATTAATTCAAATATCAATTTATAGTAAAGTTCAGTATTGTAGCCACATGTTAATCAATAAAATAAATTAGTAATCATGGTATTTTCTATAAAATCATATCTGCAAAAATAGTAAATTTATTCATATGAAATTAGAATACTTCATGATTATATTTAAATAATTATTTTTTTTTAAATTTAATAGCAATATATTTATAATCTGCCACATCCCGGCAATAAATAAATATTCGTGAAAGTAAAGAAAAAATAAATATAAAATGATTACCCATCGGCAATCTTCCAATTAAAATATATACCCAAATAAAAAAAAAATTACATAAGTGGATTAATTTTAACAGCACATAAAATGTTAACATAAAAAAACAACAATTTTAACATTTTTTAAAGAAAATTACAAGATGTTCTAAATAATTCAAATCTCAATTAAAAATAAAATTCATTAATCAATTTGATTAATTAGTAATCATAGTGTTTACTAAAAAAATCATATCTGCAACAAAAGTAAATTTAACCCCATAAAGTTAGTATACTATATAATATTATATTTAAATAATACGCCACTTTTTATAACAAATTACTTTAATAAAGTTGCAGGATGTTCCAATTAATTCAAATATAAATGTATAGTAAAACTCATTATTTTAGCCAAATGTTAATTAATACAATTAATTAGTAATCATAGTATTTTTTAGTAAATCATGTCTGCAACCAATTTAAATCTCTCCACATTAAATGAGAAAACTACTTGGGATTATATTTAAATAATAAATGTATTAAATGTGTACAAATGAAAATGTCATTGATACTATCTTAGTTCCTAACTTTGTTATATCACAAATATACTTAAATAATACAAAAAGTCTTGATCAAAATCTAAATGCACTAGAAGAACTTTTTGGATAACTCAAGGACAGGTACAGCATTCAATTTGTATTTTTTTCAGGTAATTCAGCTTATAAATTTTTTTTTTTTTTTTTTTTTTTTTTGTCTTATATTTTTATTTACAATCTATTCGAGTTGAACATTAAGTAAATCTGGTGGCGGTTGACATTTTTATTTATAGATAAACTTTCCCAATGGAAGTTTTACCATTTTTTATGATATATTTTTTTGTACAAATTATTTCAATTTGTTGGTTTTTGGCTGTTGTGTATGTATGGCTAATAGTCATTCGTAATTGAAGCGTTGCGATCACTATTCTCTTTCTCTGTGTATCTGCTGCTATTCTTTACTATGCTATTGCAACCATCACAACATTTTTTTGGCCCAAAGGGCCTGGCTTGGCTGGGAATCGAACCCGTACTCACAAGATCGTGAGCGGACGACTCTAACCATTCGGCTATGAGTCGCCCTAGCTTATAAATGAACTTGTTATATTTTATTATCTAATAAGTTTAACTATTTACTATTTACAATCTTGAAATTGTTATGTAACAAAAATTCAAGTTGTATTTTTCAGGTAATTCAGCTTATAAATGAACTTGTTAAATTTCATTATCTAATAAGTGTTAACTATTTACTATTCATTAGTTTCTCTCCTGAAATTGTTATGTAACAAAAATGCAAGTTGTATTTTTTTTCAAGTAGTTCAGCTTATAAATGAACTTAAAAGTTTTAACTATTTACTATTTATTAGTTTCACTCCTGAAATTGGTATGTAATAAAAATTCAAGTTGTATTTTTTTCTGGTAGTTCAGCTTATATATAAACTTGTTAAATTTCATTATCTAATAAATTTTAATTATTAGTTACTATCCTAAAATTGTTATATAACAAACAAAAAATATGCGGATCTTCAAAGTTAGAAATGTTTACATCATTTAGGAAATGTGTGTTGACCGTAATGTTGCAAGAGACTTTACATAAGCAATGTCGACGATTGTAAGTGGCCTCTGGGGTCACATTTAACAGTTCAAATCATGCCATTCCCGTATTGGGAAGAACTTGCAAATAGGTTTCTGCATGAGTAAGTTGTATCGTTAGAATATTGAAAACTCAAATATTTCACATTTATCAGATCTATATTTGATATACGCATTAATTGAAATAAGTCAGTTTTCATATTTTGTTTACTTCTGATATTATTATTTCCAGTAATAAATGATGAATATATATTTATACCAATATTTTCTAAATTACTACTAACTAATTATTTCATTGTCTACTTCCGATATTAATTTTTTACAAGATTTATTATCATTTCTATTAGTTATTTCAGAAATAAATTCAGTATTAAATATTTATTAAAAAAATTATAATCATAAAATTTTTGCTACATTTGATAACTTATATAAAGTTAAAGTTAAAAGAGTTAAATTATAACTGCTGTAAAGGGCTATTGACCATAGATTTTTCTGCCCTAATTTTAACTATTAATAATTAAACGGGTAGAAATCATTTATATTGTATAAAATTTTATAAAAATAGATTTATATCAAAAATAGAATTAATAAATCTAAAATAGAATTAAATTATAAAATATAGACTGTTTTATTACTTATGTGGCGCCAATAAATTAAATATGAACACTCCAAAGTTCAAATATAATTACTTACGTTTCACTGATTAAATCGAATTATAGCTAATTATTGATCGCTACAAACCAAAACATTCGATCTAATTTGAAAGATTACGTATCTTCACATTTGACACAACAAATTGTATTTATAAATAATTAACTAACATTAATTAAATTAGTGTATTACACTAAAAACACGAGTTCCCTTAATAGTATAATTTTAGTAAGAACATAAGACTAATTGAAATCGTCGTTTATTATCAATTTGAAAATCGTAAGCATCACGTTCCAATTTATAGGTATAATTAAGCCCGGTTTATTATCCAGTCGAGCTTAGATTATTCCTAGGCCTAATAAAAGTAAATCCTATCAGTGGAATGAAAGGACAAGTTTTGGGATTAAACTGACCCAACGTTATCTTCATAGAATCACCGTATCTTCTTCCAATGTATAAATTTAACCTAGTTAATCATAAATTTAAATTACATTTATCAATGTTATCTATTATAAAGTGAAATATAAAATAAAACAACAAATCCAAATTAATAATACATATTTTGTATGGTTAGCTGAAGATTTAAATTTTCATAACGTTTCAATGATCGACGTGTACTCAATAACATTTTCAGTTTATTTCAAGAAGATAATACTTATATGATTCAAAACAGGTTTTGATTGAATTTTGACCTATTTCCACAGTTATTTAAAAAAAAATATCATGTCTCATCCAATTGTCGCACATTGTAATATCCAATTTTCGTTCATTCAAATTTCTGCGTGTTTTTGACGTAGAATCAAATCATAGACACTTTCTTTGAAAAAAAAGTAATTATGTTACATAAGCAATCAATTATCCATATTTGAGATATTTATTTATCTGATAATTATATGAAATAATAGGTTACAAAATAAATTTATTTATTAAATTTCTGTAAATGTAAAATTCCTTCATTCTTCTAATGTATGAATTTTAAGTAATTAATCGTACATTCAAATATCTGCATTCAATTTTGGTGCATCCAAATTTCCGCTTGTTTTTGACGTAGAATCAAATGATAGACACTTTCTTTGAATAAATGTAATTATGTTATATAAGCGATCATTTATCTCTATTTGAACAATAAATTCATCTAATCGTAGAATCAAATAAGAGACACTTTTTTTTGAATAAGTGTAATTATGTTATATAATTATTCATATTAGAGCTATATATTTATCTGATAATTATATGAATTAATAGATTACAAAATGAATTTATTTATTAAATTTCTGTAAATGTAAAATTCACTTTGTTTTTCTAATGTATGAATTTTATGTAGTTAATCACAACTTTAAAATTACTTGGAGAATTTAAAATGCATGCATTTCAAATGGTTTTGCGAGTATAAATCATCGGCAATTTCTGCGTTCGTCGCCTTGAAGCTATTTGCAGCAAGCAAGTTATTAAAACTATAAAAAGAGGTGAGTTCAAGTTTAGCGGAATGCAAAGCAAAGTCGAAATGGTTTATAGTCTTTGGATTTCCACAGCATTACCAGTATTTTTCTAGGCTCGTTCCGATGAAGGTGTGCGTGTTAACTGCACATATTAATAAATAACGCAGCAATAAAACTTTTTATTCGGCCTCCAAACAGAAAGCAAGCATAAAGAGAAAAAGGGACAAAAATAATATTAATAATAATAATGATGAAAATAATAATAGTAAAAAAAGAGAGCACGTTCCACGTTCCACGTTCCACATGCAATCCTGGTTTATGAATTTTTAATGCAATATTGTTGGTCTCGATGCCGTTTAGCTCTTTAGAAACGATACAGTGAATCTTGAAGTAGTCATGTTATTTGCATCTCGTCCACCATAACTGCATTCAAATCTCCATTCAATATATACAAAACGGGCGAGCAATTTCAAATTTCCGCTCCCCTTTGTGTATATGCAACAAATCGAACCGAGTATTACCCAGGCGGCATTAGCATTACGTGCACGTGTGCTTCGAGAGCTTTCATCATCATCATCATTGAAATATGTTCAGTACATTCCGAAAGTTCATTTACGCGCTGCGTCTCATCATTCCCACATTCGTAACGCCGTTTGCGAGAGAGGGTTTCTTCGAAAGGACTACCCTTACGATGCCTGAAATATATATGTATGTAGACAAATCTAAGGAATTGAAGGCCTCGAGAATATTTCTGCACAGTCTTTGAAGTACTCTCAAAATTTCATATTCGTATTATAATTGGAGCATATTAAAGATTAAGCCATATACTGAAATCTTGAATTGAATTTAAAATAAGTTTTAATTAAATATTCATATATATATAACACGCACCCCTAAATTTTTAAGATTTTATAAAAATAAGCTTAAGCTTAGATAACAAAGTCCGCAATATAAACCCCCATTTCAAATATATCGGTGAATAATTAGTTTAAAAAATCCATGAAGAATATACTAGAAATTTATTGAAAGCAGAAGATGACGGTTTTTTTCAGAAAATAAAATAATAAACTTTATTAAGAAATATTTGCCAAAGAAACAGAAAAAAAATTAGACAATTGTGAAATGAAAAACAAAAAGCACAAACAATCAACTTTAGACTCATATTTTAAATTTTAATTTTGTATGTAAGTTGATTACTTATTTAGTAATACTTTTCATTTTTCGAAAAAAATACCATTTCGTAACGTACATGCATTCTGTCTATATCATTTTTAGCTCTGAAAAGGAAATTATGCTGAAATGATTTCGTGGAAATCATCCTATTTGTTAATCATGGTATGACTTTATATCAAACTATTATTTACTATTCAAAAAATAACAATAAATTTATAATAAAAATAAACGAAAATATCAAATATCAAACTTAATCATTGTACGTATATGTTTGTTCAATACTTGCAAATATTATATAGATTAAACTTATCTCTAATAACTTAGCTTGGATATAAACAAAGTCAATATAAAATCCCATTTAATATAAAGATTTAAAAATTTAACGAAATCGCACGATAATTTGTGAATCAATTTCAGGTTTTTCAGAAAAAAAATAATAAACCTTAATAACAATAATGAGAAAGAAAATGAAGACAATAATTAAGAAGTTTCTGTCAATGAGATGGAAAAGATGGTAGAAATTTATTGTATGCAGAAGATGACGGTTATTCAGAGGCAAATTTAATAAACCTTCTTAACAGCAATGACAAAGAAAATAAAGACAATAATTAAGAAGTTTCTGCCAAAAACACAGAAAAACAAAGATTTAGGTAATTGTTAAATTAAAGACAAAAAGCATATTTTAAATGTTACTTTTATTTAGTTTTTTTTTCATTGTGCGAAAGAAAGCATTTTATTTTCTAAACGAAATTACGTATACGCATTCTGTCTATATCACATTTTACTTTAGAAAACTAAATTTTACACTATTAATTTCGTGGAAAGTATTCTATTCATAAATCATGGTTTGACTTTATATAAAACTGTTATTTACTCTACAAAAAATAACAATTTTGTGTTATAAATTTGTAATAAAAATAAACGTAAATCTCAAATATCAATAACAATGATTATCACAGCTCTTGGTGAAAGTTTGTTCAATAGTTGCAAATATTATATATGTTAACTTTATCTTTAATAACGTAGTTTAGATATAAATAAAGTCCGCAATATAAAACTCCATTTTACATAAAGAATATACAAATTGAAGCCAATCGCACGATAATTCGTGAATCAATTAGTTCAAAAAAACGATGAAGAAGATGCTAGAAATTTATAGAAATCAGAAAATGACGATTTTCAGAAATAACATTTAATAATTAATAACGATAACAAAGAAAATGAAGAAGTTTCAGCCAAAGAAACAGAAAAATATAAAGATTTAGGCAATTGTTAATTGTAATAATATTAATAATAATAATATATATAATTTATTGGCCAGACAGCAACATACAAAACAAAAAAAAAAAAACATTCCATAGATAAATACAAATCATAATAATAACAACCAAAATAAAAATAACAACTCTCAAAATAATTAAGTAAATTCTAACATAAATTAAGAAAACCAAAAAAAAAATATATATATATACAGTCTACATGCTGGCCAAAGGGCTATCGACCGAGGTCTTTCCGCCCTAATATTAATAAAATTTTCAAATTTCACTTTTGGTTATACGTTGATTATTTATTTAGTTCGAAATAAAGTATTTAACTTTCTGTACGAAGTAACGTATACGAATTCTGTCTATATCATATTTACCAGCAAAAACGATTTTTTTTCTGAACATGACTATGACTTTATATAAAAGTGTTATGTGCTCGCTCGTCAACAAATAACAATTTTGTATTATACATTTTTTTAAGAAAATCTCAATTATTGTCACAGTTATACGTATATGTTTATTTAATATTTGCAAATATTATTTATTTAAGTCATCTATTAATAACATTTTAATAAAATTTAATATTGTTTGTAAATAATTGAAAATATTTAATACAACAAAATGGAGCGTGGAGCTTATACATTAGGCTTGCTGTTTATTCAATACGGATTATCCGAACTGTATGTAATAACAATGGCAGATAGTGTATTTGTTGTTTATGGGATTATATTGAGTACAGTGCGTGTAGCGAGAGCTGGAAAGGAGAAAACGAGCGAACGGTATGGAGATATTGTGAGTGAGGGAGGGACGGGGAATGAGTGAAATAGAGGGTGCGAGTATAAGCGGTGGGCGTTGGAAGTGTGCACGGAATTGTGAAAATTTAATCCGTTTAATATATTCAGCACGGGCGCCCTCAGAAATATGCGCGGCCCCCGTTCACAACGGGACAAAAGAACGACAGATTTGCTTAAAATGCCATCTCCGACACATGCCTATCCCAAGAGAGAGAGAGAGAGAGACAGAAAGAAAAAGTTAGAACGAGGAAAACAGATTCGAAGGATTTTCTGTAAAAAAAAAACATTTTCCTAGCGATTATGACTGTAGATTATAGGAATTGTATTCAAAGTATTTTCAGTTAAATTCATCTGAGTTTACTAAACTATTATTAAACTAAATTACATATAAGGATTGAATATTACGATCAGTAGTTACAAAACATAAAGTATATGTAATGAATGAGTTACGAAATATAATGATACGTTTTGTAATCATGTTTGTAATACCTCAATTATTTAAACGCAGTAATGTAAATGGGAAATATGATAACACAAATCCAATTGCTTAAACCTAGTTAAATATTTATAAAATAATATTATAAAATTTAAAAATTTATTGTAATAAACATTTTTTTTAATTTAAATTACTTAAAATAAAAAAAAAACATATTGTTGCATCATTTTAAGTTAAGTCATACTTTTTAGTTCACCCATAATGTAAACGTCATTTCCTTATATCTAGTCAAATATTTAAAAAATAATATTACATAAGTTAAAAATTTATTGTAATAAATATTTTTTTCAATTTAAATTACTTAAAATTAAAAAAAAAAAACATATTGTTGCAATCATTTTAAGTTAAAAGTAATACTTTTTAGTTCATCCGTAATGTAAACGTTATTTGCTTAAATCTAATCAAATATTCATAAAATAATATTATATAATTTAAAAATTCATTGTAATAAACTTTTTTTTCAATTTAAATTAGTTTAAAATTAAAAAATAAACATTTTGTTGCAATCATTTTAAGTTAAAAGTCATACTTTTTAGTTCACCCATAATGTAAACGTCATTTCCTTATATCTAGTCAAATATTTAAAAAATAATATTACATAAGTTAAAAATTTATTGTAATAAATACTTTTTTCAATTTAAATTATTTAAAATTAAAAATAAAACATATTGTTGCAATCATTTTTAGTTAAAAGTCATACTTTTTAGTTCACCCGTAATGTAAACGTCATTTGCTTAAATCTAGTCAAATATTTATAAAATAATATTATATAATTTAAAAAATTATTGTAATAAATATTTTTTTCAATTTAAATTACGTAAAATTAAAAAAAAAATGTTACAATCATTTTAAGTTAAGTCATACTTTTTAGTTCACCCATAATGTAAGTAGTCATTTTCTTAAATCTAGTCAAATATTTATAAAATAATATTATATAATATTAAAATTCATTGTAAAAAACATTTTTTTCAATTTAAATTAGTTAAAATTAAAAAAAAGAACATTTTGTTGCAATCATTTTAAGTTAAGTCATACTTTATAGTTCACCCATAATGTAAGTAGTCAAAATCTGCTGAAAATTATGGGCTTACGTCATAAATGGTTATTCTGCTAATATTTCAGCAGTGACACTGGTTCTGTTTGATGTATTATGAATGTAACAACTATTCATGTTAGTGTTGAAATACATGTAGTAAGAATCTATATTCGATACTGAACATTAGATAAAAGCTATATAGGGCGGTAGAGTACGTGGCATTGACGTGTAAAAGCCTTTACAAATTGTACATAGGTGTTGTTAGAGAGAAATAAATTAGATTTACAGTTGAAGTAAACGTCATTAAGTTTTATTTTATTAGGACGAGGTAGGTAAAAATGGCAGAGGTTTATATAAGAGATGTGCGTTAAAATGTGTACGTCGCGGAAACAGGAATTGTGTGGATGTATGCAGGAGCGGAGAAGAGAGTTCTTCCTTCCTCTCTCGCACTCACTGCCCAAACGGAGTGTGTGCAAGAGATGAACGGTATTGTGTGAAAGCCGAGAGAGAAGAAATGGGCCTAATCCTGAGTATAAAAGCTCCCCCGAGTCTCTCCCATGCGCAGCTTCGAACTGTTTTTCACCGGTTTGGAATTTAGGACGGAATTCTTGCGACGCAAAGATTTTATTTACCCGACGACACCCCCGCAATCCTCCTGAAAGAAACGAGAGCGACGAAGAGCGAGGCGTAGGAAACTAGGGAATAAAAAAGGACGAACGTATATAGAACAGCTTAGATTTTTAACCGTAAAACCCACGACTTTTATCATTTTCCATTTTAATATTTTTTATCGTCGCAAGAATTTACTCAATTTTCAACAACTATAAAAGTTCTGCAATTTATGGCGCATTATTTAACTCTGCTTTGCAACACCAGCAGAAAGTTTGTTCAGACACAATTGCTAGATGTTCAACCTGCTGAAATCACTCAAATATTTTAATTAAACTAAACTCTGACATTATATTTTACAACAACTGAATTTTGTCAATAGTAACGTTTCGAGTATCGACAAATAAAAGTTTATTTTTTCATAATATGAGTTATAACATTAGTATCCAAGTATATATTAAAAAAATGTTGAATTTGTAAATTTGAAATAAAAATTTGTTTACCAAAAACTTATGCGTTAAAATGAGTTAAAATATACAGTATATTTAAATAAAATTGTTAAATTTAAAATAAAAATTTGTTGTTATTAATGATTAAAGAAAATATGTTATTTGATAGTGTTTATTCGTTTTTTGTGTTAAATAAATAAAACATGTGGGATAGAAGGACGCAAAATATATAAATAAATTTTAGTATTTAGAAATTTATGGGGATATTATTAGTATAGTAAAAATCGGTTTAGTGCTCTTCCAATAATCCGATTCAATGGCATTATTTATCCTCCGCTATAATTCACCACTTTTATACCCAATTTAAACAGCGAGCAAACAAAACATAACAAAAAAAAAGCGAATAACAACGGCGAGTAATCGAGAAATAAAACAAAACGGGAAAAACGTAGAGCGAGCATTCGTCTGGAATTTATAGCGACAATAAAATTTTCTAGACACATACCAGAGTACCATCGATGGTACACATAATTTATAGTCGAGAATTTTACAATATAAAGTGCGGCCATAGAACAACAATAAACCGTGGGCGGCGGCATTTACGAGCATCGCCTATGGGCGCGCGGAAAAATGCCCTTACGTGGTCATTATTCCCTTGTAAGACCATAACTTATCGGCCGTTCCCGAATTTAATATTCGGCCCTGCACGTATTAAGCAGGAAGAGGCTATTGCCCGGCGCCTCCGCCATAATGACGGTCCGCATTATGTTGCTGAAGACGTTACAAAAGGAAATGACGGAGAATGGCCACCATCCCCCATCACCTCATCATCCCCCTCTCACTGTGCACTAAATCCAGTTTCGAGAAGAGATGAGTCGTGTAGGGCGTGTCTGATATTATATCATCTCACGACCAAATGGCCCTTCCTAAGCAAGAATTGAATCTGTCATCTGCACGAATAGATTTACTATTATAATTATACACATATCAAAACCACAAAAACAGGAAGAACTGAAGAGATAAATGAAGAGAGATAAATCCATGGTAGTTTTTTTTAAAAGCGATTGACAATATATTGTGCATGTCATGTACATACTTTCAATCATTTAATCCTTTTTCCGGATATTTTTATTTTTTATCCTGGAAATCGAAACATGACTGACACGTAATAAACAATTTATCCCATTCGTATTTACAAGCTCTACATCAAAACATGACATATAGTGGTATGTAATTTTTTTACAAAAAGATACTTCAGTCAAAGCTTCTGAAAATATAGAAAAAATAATAGAATTTGGGCTTTTCTAAATGTTATATATTATTTTCTTATTAGACTAAGTATCTAAAAAATCAACTTACTTTAATAAATTTGGAGAAAATATCTAGTTACTAAATATGCAGTGTAAAAATTTTAGTCGTCTAAAAAATTCAAACAAATTTGAACGGTTTTCAAATTGAAAAAAACAAACAGAAATGTTTACGTTTATAAATAATAGTTTTAGCAAATTATAATTTCCGTTTTCAAACTAAAATTTTACGTGTAGCACGAACATTTGAAATTTTAATCAATTACATTTTATTTTAGAAAACGAATTAAGTTTTTGATCTATTGCTTTTATTCTCGCAGAAAGAATTATTTTTCATAAATATTATTATTTTCTTAATAGATTTTGAGAAAATATTTAGTTACTAAATTTGCAGTGTTTAGTATTAATATTGCAAAATATGTAAAGAAAAAATTATAAATTTTAGTCATATTCAAAATAGTCACTATAAAACAAATTGAATAAAACAAACAGAAATTTTTACGTTTATAAATAATACCTTTAGAAAATTATAATTTCGGTTTTCAAAAACTACAATTTTACATGTAGCACCAAAATTTTAAATTTTAGTCAAATAAATCTTATTTTAGAAAACGACTTGGGTTTTTGATCAATTTCTTTTATTCTTGAAGAAAGTATTTTTTTGCAATTAACACTAACAACTTTAAACGAAGAATCCACAAGATTTTTTTTTTAATATTAATTTTAGTTTTCGAACGTCTCCAACATAATTTCGCTAAATAGCTTTGAAATAATTTATTTATATAAATAATTTAGGAAAATATCAGATGTTAGGGCTTTAGTCATAATTATGATATAAAAGTAAAACCTAGTTTGATTTTTTTATTTATGAAATTATTTATTTTATTATATAATTATTAAAAGAAATATTTTAATTTAATAATACACTTTCTATTAAATTATCCTGAAAATTTTTCAGAAAAAAGTTACCTTTATATTAGTCGATATTTAATTTATCACATAAAATAGCTACTAATTTTAGAGAAATAAAAATGGGGTATGTTTTATACTCGTGATAGAGGAATAACTCACATAGTACGAATAATCAATATTTTACCAATATGCCGGACTGTTTGAAACCGATGTATCTAATAATAAACTCTTAGAAAATGTTACATAATTGTATGTAAATTTAATAATAACAAAAAAAATGTATTTTAATATTTTTTTATATACAAAGTTATGGATCGTTGTTTTTCCAGTCTATTGAAATTGTTAATCAAATATTATTAGGGATTCTTGGGAAGTAAGGATTAATACACAATACAAAAACTTTTTTTTTATTATTGAATAAAAATGGACTTTGTGTCAATTGCATGCGCCATTATGAAGCACTAAAAGTAGATGGCAAATATTATCTTGAAATTGTTAGAGAGTGGCCGTCACGTCGTAACTTTTAATCGGTGTCTTCTCGACGCTCCGAGAGATATTAAAGTGGTTTAATGGCTGTTGGCATTGAGTGAGGGAAAAAATGATCAAAAAAAAAAGGAAGAAGGAACGAGGTACATCCAAGCACGGAAAAGAGCACAGCCGGATGCATTACCCTATAATTAAACTTAAAACGAATAGAACGAAAGGGTCGGAGGGTAAGTATTTTCTACATTTCTTTTTGATGCATGTACTTTGCATATATATATCCTACATTCGTAATTGGTAGCAAATTTTTTGAAAGCCTTAATGAATAGATGGCATGGTCAAATTTAATCTCGCATCCGAATTAAGGTTGCCTTAGTGCATAATAGGACCTATAAATTGCTGTTAATAGTTATAGTTCTGTAGATTCGGTTCGGGTTAGCGGTGGATGCTTTAATAGTAAAGGATAGCTGGTAATTATTGAAATTTCGACCATTACGTTTTCATGGCTTTCTCCTCCCACACGCTACAGTCTCTTCCTCATTCCACCTGCAAAAGCATTAATCCCAAAAACGGAAATAAGCCAAAAATATTTTATAATTAGTGGTAATTCACTAACGATGTTAATTGCTAGGAATTAAATCACGCTCAAGACACACATAATAACTGAAGGGGACGCTATGTCCCATGACAACTTACTTAGCGCTCGGTCCCCCCTTTGCACTAGTGAGTGATTTAACGCCCTGCTGGGGGTCAAAGTCAAATGGTGGTATAATAGCTAAAAGAAACTAGATGCAAGCTTAGCTAGGGTGTATTATATAATACCCAGTCGTAAACTATATCATAGTGTTAGATGTCGGCTACAATTTCCTCCATAAATCCATGTTTAGTTTAGCATAATACGTCTAAATATAATCCCAAAAGTGTTTGTAAAAATTTGTCTAAAATTATTGTCATCATTTATTTTTAGTATAACCTCTATTTATATTATAATATTTCCTACACATATCATAAATTGATGATGAGAATGATCGATATGTAACAAAAAAATATAAATCATAATAAAACTAAAAGAAAAACACAAAATAAATATTATTATTTTTTGTCATCATTTATAAATCTTAGTATGATATAATACACAACAATTCCTCGTATAGTGTCCGTAATTAGTCCGAAATCACTATAATCCAAAATAAATTCTAAAAAATAGGTGAAATTTAAGATAAATTAAATATTTAAAAAAAAAATCTAATTACTGTCTGCTCTTCAAAAGATGCCAGAATATAATGTTATACGGTAACAAAAAGTTTTTATTCGATTTATGACCATTTATAACCAGAATATTGGCGAAACCGATTAATCCGAGGTATTGTTATATCACAATTTAGGATTTTGAAAACAAGGTTTATGCCTTTTCCAAATCAACAATTAACAATCTTCTATTGGAAATATCATTTTAGTTTTATTAATTTACCGTTAGTAGTGATAATATAACATAAATAATAACCAATGTATATGAATAATCCAATATTAGAAATTAACCGAAAAAAAATTGAAAAATAAAAAATTTGAAATTTACCGTAAATCATATGAAGAATTCAACATTTTACATTTACCGACAACAAAATGAAAATTCCAAAATTCGGAATTTACCTTAAGTGATTTGAAGAATTCAACATTTGAAACTTATCAAAAATATTTTCAAAAATCCAAAATTTGAAATTTACAGTAAATCAATGATGTATTCAATACGTAAAATTTACAGAAAATAATTTGAAATTTTGCAAAAGTTATTTAAAAAATTCATGAATTAAAACAATTTAAAAATTCAAAATTTGAAATATACGGAAAATCAATTGAAGTATTCAACATTTGAAATTTTCAAGTTATTTTCAGTAAAATACTGACAAAAAGTATATTACAAAAAAGTATAAACCAATGTAACGAGCAACCTAGTTCTAGGAAAGTAGAAAGTAGAATAATAGCAAAACATAATTTAATTGACTTATAAAAAGAGAAGTTTAAATTAGAAGAAAATAGATTTATTATTATACCGTTACTTCACCTAGTCAATTATTTCAATAGCTATTAGAAGCTTATCAAAGAATTCACATACAGTTATAATTTGTTATTTAATTTTAGCTAACTAACATAATATTAATAGTACAAAAAAAAAACTAATGTATTTTTTTTTTTAATTTAATTATAAGCCGTGAAAATGCATTGTAAATTTAAAATTATTTAAAAACAAACAAAACGATAATATCAGTATATAAAATAAATATGAATCATATTTATTTTCATTCGTATTCATTAAAATAAATTTAATTCAATATTTTTCAATGATTTTAATCATAACATATTATATATGATTCTCATAATGAACTATCATTTATTATATACTGAAATATAGTAGCTGCATCCAAATATAATGCAATATGTTATTTTTTTTTCGTGTGTGCATTCAAGCCAGAGTGAAACGTGCTTAAAAAAACATATACACACTATGCATCGAAGTAGCGTGCGGTTATATTTCTATAGGGAATTTCTATTTTGAGTTTTGTCGGTATGATGTACGGTCGATAATTAATATAAACGTTCTAGTGAATGGAATGCTTGTATTTGTGTTCACGGGTAGAAAAGAGAGAGTGTGTGTGTGTTGGATGTTTGGAGTGTGGCGGAGGAGGGCTGCTGGTAGCGGCAATAAATAACGCAAACAAATGGTTATGGGGTGTCTGTGTATAAATAATTCGGGATGCATCGATCCATCTAAATAATCTGTCCCCCACGGAGGACAGAGACCGCAGATAAATCCAATATCACTGCGCCGCTTGTCACAATCACTGTTCGTCAATCGTTCACTTAACAACTGACTCATTGCACCCTGCATCGTGCATCCACCCCCTCGCGCTCGCAAACATCCACCGTCGGCGGTACGGCACGCCCGATAAGTGTCCGCAACATCCCCAATAACATTTTCACACTATCAGCTTTTCACTGCAAACACTAAAACAAACCCGACACCAAAAACACTCCACTTATTTTATCGAACGGACGTTTTATTATTCCCAAACTCCATGAACCACCATCACGTACGATCGCATCTCTTACATATTCACTTAATAAACACCAAATAAAATGCACATCGACTACGGAATTCGCGAATCTTCTCGTTAAAAATATATAAGGCAGTTGGTTTGCACCATCCAATTCCTTTCGAAATATACAGTTAATGTTCGGTTAACGTACATGTATCCGATAAACAAGATTTCATACTATATTCTATGTCTTACCAACACGTAAACTAACCCAGATTGTTCAGATAATAAATTAGTTACAACTGAACAGTAGTGGCTATTAGAGCAGCAGAGACCACTTCAGATGTAAGCAGATTAATGCTGAATAATGGTGAACTAAGGTCCAGCAAGATAAGGTTGCTTGAACTAGTGGCATAGTCTATAATGCTGTATGCTGCACCTGTTTAAAGAAAAAACTATGAAGGTGCAGAAGAAATAATTTAGAAAATGGGATTTGCAGCACATACAAATATTAGCTGAAGTGCCACCAATAGAATTTCTTGCTATAGTTGAAAGCAATGGTGTAAAGAGATTGCTAAAGCCAAACACTATGAAAAATGGCAAAGCTTGGCGAAGGGAGCGATTAAATAAATAAAAACATAGAGAAATAATATTGCACTTGGTCCAGGTGCTTTTTGGACAGGGATATTGCACTTCATCGGGAATAAGAAATATGATAAGTGCTGGTACTGCGAAGAAAACGATAGCACAGAGCACACATCCTTCAGATGCTCCAGATGATCAAAGACGGAAGCAGATCTCAGAATATTACTGGAATCTCAGAATATTACAAAATATTATTGGAATATTACTACAGATGGTCAAAAAGTAAGCACATGACGGAGGCAGATCTCGGAATAATATTGGAACGGGAGATACTAGTGGGTAAAATGTTGAACAGTCCTGAGAGTTAGAATATTGTTTCGAGTTATGTGTTCCATCATGCCGGAAGGATTAGCTGAAGAGGATTAGCGAAGAAAGTGGTAGTGGAGACCAGCACTAACGCACTTCGGTGATCAAAGTGTAGTGCTATTGCTTGACGAAGAAGAGAGGTTTTAGTGAGTAAGAATATCATAGTACCACTACTCCACTCTAGGTCATTTTAGAAGGTCATCCTCTACTCAATTTACTGTCTGTAATTACTAATTTTATTAGTAATAGTATTAAAGATATGTCGAAAGTTATTGTGAAATGCATTTCAAACAAAATAAGTTTTCGTTCAATATAATAAAAATAAATATTAAAAAAGTTCTTGATTAGTCAGGTTTCAAACAATCCAGGATATAAGCGCAATCGATTACCCGAACTGTAAGAGGTACATTAATAAAAAAAAATATTTCTATGGCTCAAAAAAAATGGAAAATGTCCCACCTTTATATTTTTTAGTATTATGAAGCAAATGTACGTTAATCTGTTGTAAAATTCCTATTTACATTTTTTTTGGTAAACATACTTTTCCTAGCATATTCTGGTATCATATATTTATACTACAGTTTATTTATTTCACTTATAGCAAAAAATATGGAAGAATTATCAAACTTTTATTCTAGTAGATTGTTGTAGTAATTCAGTTCATATCCTTTCCCACGACTTGAACTTAATGTGGACAATGAAGGTGTTAATGATTTAGTAGACAACCAGACATATTACTGATAATTTATTTAAACTACTAAAGCAAGCATCAACAGAAATCAAGGACTAAATCGAAGAAAAGTGGAATTTTATTAATAAAAAAAATAAATTATCATCATTTATATCATTATTTAATAGTGTATTAAAAGCAATTGACTAACATATATCTGCATAATTAAGTGTAGTTAAGATAATTATAGAAAAAAAATATTAAATCCTATATTTACGTTTAGTTTCAATAAGTGCAGCTAAACAAGTAATCTAAGGTCGTTAACATCGGAATAATGACTTTTCTTTTGTAAAATAAATGTATTCCTTCTTTGCATTAAGCATGTCTAACTCTGTGCAAACAATGAATCGCGTTTTAAACATGGACATGCAATGCAGCTATTGAAACTGCATTTGAATTACAATGAAGCACATTGACATAAAATTATAAATTTTAAATAAATGCCCTTCAACGTTTATTAAGTAATCATGAATTAAATAACAATCGTAAATGCGCACAGACTGTGTTTCCCTTAAAAATACATTTGGGGAAGTGAGTTATGTCTCCATTAACGATCGCAAAATTGACTTAACGCTGAATCATAAAAATGCAGCTATTAGAATTTTAACATGGAAAATCCATGAAGTTTTTCACATAAATTATTCATTTTAAACGAATAAAGAAAATTAGTACCGATTTAAAAATGATTTACATCTAACATTTTTCATACGAGTTTTCACATATATTATAAGTACAAATTTATTTACTATTACGTAATAATTTAATTTTATGATTGTTTATTGATTCTCATGCAACTGTCATGTTATTACAGTGAACAAGCAAAAACCACCCTAAATCATATTCAATTTAGATTTAATTATTATAAACAAAGAGGGTGGTAGCCCTAAATCGTTGGAAAATATAGCATCCCTGTTGACTTTAATGAATCACAATCGACGCTCTCGGCTTTATTATTTGCGTACGTGGAATTAATTAATTAATATTTATACGCGAACATCGATTTTACAGCTTTTGCAAACAACCGAAAATTCCAATTAAGTCCATAGTGTTGCCCGGACAGGTAGTATTGATACAGTCATTTATGTTGCGGGTTTTTCTGAATTGATAAATAGCAATTGGAATTAAATAAACTTGAATGGGAGGAGGTCACCAATTAATATTAGAGCGCCAAATGTAGACAAAGCCTATATGTGTATGGATTTGCACGAACCGGAATGTTTGTATCTGTATTCGAGTGTAGCATAGGATGGGATGGGTTGGGAATCGATTGTAATGGCAGTAAACCGTTTTACGTTGGAATCGCGAGATATACCAATATGCAATAAACGGAGCGAATGCGATTCGATTGTAATGAAATTGTTACGGTTCTAAAGCAAAGTTAATGGTTGCAAGTATTGTAACAATAGGCGAAGGGCTCGGCTCGTCCCGGTGTGTTTCGACCACTCGACCCTTTGGTCAACCGCATTGTTTAGGGGTCGGCATTAAGGGACGGAAGGGCCTAATGAATATAAATGTAGTGAAGTGGAGCTCCGACTTAAGCTCTGGGTCGTCCGAACGCATTTTGACAGTTCCATCTGGGACTAGCAACGAGCCCAGAACAAACGTTTAACTTGAAAACTACCTAGCTAACGGTTGAAGGGCTTCCCCGAGTCAGATTGATTACTCCCGGTAACTAAGTACAAACGACTGAAAGGGATTTTGTTAATTACACGCCACTGCGAGAACATTCGGCGCTGCGGTCGATGATATGTATTATTTTTTCGCACAACGTATAAATATTAAGGTACATCAATCTTCTCTCCGAAGCATCGATCATTGGGGGAAATAAAAGAAACGTTTTTATAAGTGCTAGAAGCAAATACACTAACCTACTTTTTATACCAATTATCTTCCAAGTTATATAACAACATTGTATAACAGAAATAGTGTTCACAAATACAATTCAAGTCATAGGATAGAAGTATAGAAATTATTATTTTAATATATATACATTATTTTCATAGATCTATAATAATAATAGAAAATTAGAAAACTTATCGTGTATACCAATGTTTATCTAAGATGGATTAAAACTATACCTATTATGAAAAAAACTTTTCAATTTACAACATCAAATGAAACAACTTAAATTAATGTAAGTTACACTATGGGAACATTTTTAAAGCTATATATAAATACTGGTACTTCAATACTAAGTATGATTTAGTAATACACAACTTGTAATTACGACATTTACCACAACTCTTTCTTTTTTTATCAATAATAATTTGGTGTAAAATTTTGTATTTTTGTAAATAAATTGCAGCTATTTTTTTGTTACAATGTCATCGGCCTCCAAACAGGAAGTCCATTTTATGAGAAATATGTATCTTTTAACTTTTATTATGAACAGCATGAATATGTTTGTTGTTTAAAGCTCTAAAAATCTACAGTTGAAATTTGATTTCATAGGTTTTCTTTATAACAGACATTCCTGTGGACGTTAAAGGTTTATCAATTCATCTTGTAGAATTCAATTCCTATTTCATAGATTGACAAATATTTTATAATTTTCACATGCCAACAATTGAAAATACTTAAACAGCAATTGCTAAATACTACAATTCATCAAATATTGTACATAATTTGAATTTGAAGCAATGTTGCGTTATCTTATTATAAAAACCTTAATATTATTGAAAAAGCCTTAATAAATATGGTTATTAAATATTGATATTATATAATATAAGCATAATTTTTTAATGAGATAATATAGAAAAAGTAATAAATTGAATGTATGTTTGAAAACGTGTATATTTAAAAGAGTTAAATTGTCTTGTAGTTGTTATCGATTAAATGATTGGGTAATCTCCAGTTGGAATTTGCTAATTGCACTTTTACCATTATAAAGTAGTAGTAACTAGTAGCTAGATTTCCTAGATTTTATTTATAGCTGGCATTCTTGTAAACGTTAAAGCATTATGAATCTATGGAATCATCTTGAAGAATTCCATTCCTATTTCATACATTGACAAATATTTTACAATTTTCACATACCAAAAATTGATAATATTTAAATAACAATTGTTAAATACTATAATTCATCAAATGTTTTACATAATTTGAATGTGAAGCAATGTTGCATCTTTATAACTGACATTATTGTAAACATTAAATCTTTTTTCCTCTTTGTCATAATCATGCAAAATTCCATTCTTATTTCATACATTGACAAGTATTATATAATTTTCGTATAGCTACAAACGAAAATATTGGAAGGAAAACCGCAATTGCAAAATACTATAATTCATAAATGTTTTACATAATTTGAATGTGAAGCAATGTTGGGTTATTTTATTGTAAAAACAAAGCCTATATAAATATGGTTATTAAATATAGATATTATATAAAATAAGCAGTGAGATAATATAGAAAGTTTAATGTATTTAAAAATGTCTATAGTTAAAAGAGTTAAACAGAAATAAGTAGTTGTCTTGTAGTTGTTATCGATTAAATGTTTGGGGAAAAGGGCAATTTTCCGGGGTGGAGGATCCGGGGTGCAGCGGAGACCGAGGACCGTAAAGTTTATTAGTTCTGAGATAGTGGTATAGGAGTTGAGATGTATAGTAACTAGTTTAAGACTAATTAACAGATGGGTTATGGAAGCAAGCGAGGGGTGGCTTCGGTGCGGTTTCGAGTACTAAACACTCTCCCCGGATTTTAACGTCCTCTCATCCTAGAGGCAAGATTAAAATATTATTTCCCCGGCTCTGATTTAAAATGGGACTGTCGAAAGTTCTTTATTAAAATTTGAAGTAAACTTCTTCTTTATGCTCGGTAATTTGGAGCCGGCCAACTTTTCTTCCACGTGGTGGAAATTAGTCAAGTTTGCGAACCAACCACCCACACCCAACCCCGGCAAACCTCTCCACGACATTTGGGAATAATGGGCAGGACTGTCATCCACAATCACATAAATAACCAAATAATGCGAAATGCTGTTACGCAGCAACATACATTATTAGTCTACTTCATTACCACGGTAATATAATTGCCGAAATGTATACCTCTCCAAACTTTCAGGTTTCGCGAACATTCCTCCAGCAGGAAATTCTATTTATTTTCGAAATACATATATGCGTGTAATGGCACCCAGGCTAAAGTTTCCAATTTAAATATTTCAATAAAGCAGAGTCGAAATGCACTCGGTGAAATATTTATGAAGCTTTCAGAGTGGAGGATGAACGAGAAATATGCGCGCATCTTCCCTTCCTTCCGGAGAAATTTTCTCCATAGTAATTCCTCCATGAATGGTTTTTCGGGGAGGAGGCTTTATTGAAAAAAGGAGGAAAGCAGCCTCGATCCATTGAAGCAAGAGATTAATTATGAAACTCACCAAATTATCTTCGCGAAGCGTAGAGGGAGAAGAAAGGTCGGCAAAAGAAATTGTGCGACTCACCTGGAAGAAAGCAAAGAGAAAAAAAAGAACATTAGATGAGGAAATTGAGCGTGTTCATCAAAAATTGCAATTCCCCAAAAACCAACATCACGCACGAAGGTCCATTGTATACATGTGAGTCGGTATATTCTGGGATTAATCGAAATACGTTTTGTTATAATATTTTTTATTTGATAATATATTTCGCAAGGTTAGATAGGCATGGAAAAAGCAGCCGCATTTTCTCCCTATTTTTTTTAAAGGGGGTGATGCCGTAATAAACTGTTTGTATAGTTTACGTCTGAAACGGGGTGGAAAGATGCGAATGCAGGGAAAACACGCCCCAGGAGAAATAAATAATAAATTCATCATTGTATCCTTTTAAAACTTGTCAGAAAGAGCATGTTCTACAAATATGTTTTCGCGTTTTCGATGACGCGTTTGAAAGTATGCAATACGTCAAAAAGAATATTTCACATTTCGCTGTCTATCATATAAATAACTGAATGTTTTTATGTTATTTCAAAATATAGGCACTAGAAATGTAGTTAAATATTACATACAGACAGCTACAGCTACATTATCATTGTATCTTCAAAGTTAAAAAATATAAATATTTTTCATTCGTAGATTATTATTATTCCGAATTTATAAATGCGACTTTGCATCGGTAATTCGTGCTGCAAAAATTGTTAGATGTAGATTAAAATTAATGAGTGTAAATGATTTTAAAGCTGACAGGTTTAATTTTATAATGCACCGCAGATTACAAAGTGATCTGTAACAATTAAAACGATGATTGATGAGTTTTATCCCTAACCAATTTAGGCAACGCTCGCTGGAGATATATATCTCCAATAGCGTATAATCCGCTAAAGCATATAGTAACTAGTTATTTTATAGAATATCTATTACAAATAGTTAAAGCTTGAAATAATTTATTATTTATTCCACATCTGCTGTTATGTGATTTGTGTAAAGAAATATTTTCGTTATATAACTGAATAATCTAACCTCAAATAAATTAGTTTTTAATTATTTTCTTTCTATTTATTTTATGTATCTCCAATAGCGAATAATCCACTAAAGCATATAATAATTAGTTATTTTATAGAATTTCTATTAGAAATAGTTAAAGCATGAAATAGTTGTGACAGGTGTGACTTATGTAAAGTGTGCACATAAATATTTTAGTTAAATAATTGAATAATCTAACCTCAAATATATACATTTTTAAATATTTTCTATATACTACCTATTTATTTTACATAATAATTAAATAATTAGATAAAGTATCCAATAATAATTAATTAAATTAAATAATAAAATAAAGTGTCCAATAATTTAAATAAACTGGAGATATTTGTAAATATCTATGTATTATAAACTTTAACTGTAAGATATGCATCGTATATAAATTTTGTTAAACGTGTCACGGTGGAAAGTTGTTAACAAATAAAGTTTATGTAGTTTAATGGTAGTGCGATGTCAGAGTTTATGTAGACAAACTGAACATACAAGATAAGCCGTCGTCATTTAAAACACATTCAGTTTAAGCAAAGAGGGACGTCGGAGTTGGAGGACGCAGATAATACGCTTTTACGAAATTGATAGTAACAGCAGAACTCTGAGGGCGAAAATTTAATTGAAATCCGGAAAAGGATCGTAAATTTTTTTATTAAAATTTCGATCGTCGGTGCGTGTTTTATTAGGGATCCGATGCTGCCGTGCCGAGTTGATGGTTTTTGATCAATTGGCTCGGGAGTTTTTCCGGGAGGATTAAATTTAACTTGGGAGGGATGAGTGATTTTGTTTCGGAAAGTTTCACGGCCTGTAATTCAGGCAGCAGCCGCGAGGGAAGAGAAGAGGTTCGAGAGATAAAAGGCTGTGTTCTTCTTCGGAGAAGAGACAAGCTCTTCCCAACAGGGGGTGAAGAAGGGGATGGAGGAGTGTTGAATGATGGCCGGCCTACAAGAGTTCAAGTGACGTTAGATCCATCTAAAGACGAACGTAAACACCTGGGGCTCAATCCACCTCACTTACTCGACATACAAACCCCCCACGTCCCGTCGCACTCCCGCAGTGACGAATACGCACACTTAGGGTTGGCGACATTTCACTTACGCCCACTATCTTTTACCTTAAATGGTCCGACCAACCTTAATGAAAAATTTGATCACGTCCCCCAGGTTTAATTGAATGAAGACGAAGAAAAGCAGATGATAACAATAAAGCGGAAAGAAATGAGACGAATGTAGAACAGTCCTTATTTCATTATATTAAATTTTTCATTTTCTCCATCGCTGCACGGAAAAAGCAGTTTCAGGACATGCTTTAAACGTGCAGAAATAAATTATGTTGTATAAAACACAAATATGAAGATAAATGGAAAATTTTCTAGAAATATACAGAAAACAGACAATTTTAAACCAAACCATAATTATTTAAACTTAATACATTTAGTCTTTTCACTACCTAATGAATAATTTAAATACAGGAAATATTTTTTTATTTTCAATCATTTTTACAAATATGTCTGATTAATTATTTTGAAATGCAATTATCAAATTATGTAATCATAAATTATAGTAAAGCGAAATTTTAAAAATTAAATGAATTTCATACATTTTCAATATTATCTTACATAATTCCCTTATTTTCATAAACGAATCCTATATAAATTATTGATAACATTAAAGGTTGAATAATTTGATTAGATTTGAAGAAATATTTACATATTTCAATATTTTATAACTACAAATAGGTTAACGTTGCTAAATTTGGACAACTTTTAATAAGTTTATTTTAAAAATGGAAAACTGAAGGAAAAATACCACTATTTTGCGCAAATATCCATATAAGTTACTGTAGTGTGGTCCAATTAAGGCAACATTCTTATAAGTCTTCAAAAATGTATATTGCAGTTATTCTTTTTCAATGATAAGTATGCTACAAAAATTGTATTATTGTTGATAATTTTAGAAATTTTAAGATAATAAGTGTAAGATGTCGTAAAAATAAAATGTTTGTAGTTATTTGATTGTATAAACAAGTTCTTCTATTACTGTTTCATTAGAATTTAATGGGATTGCTCCAATTTTGGAAGGTGGCCAACGAAACAAGCAGTCTTGCGAAAAGTTGAGCAATAAAAACTGTTGGTATGTATAAATTACTGGAGAAAAATGGGACGACAATGATTTGTGGTTGGTCTGGAAAGTTTATGAGCGTTTCGCTAATTTCGTTTTCTTCGCTATTCTGGTTTTTCCTATCTGGTGTAATGTTTCCCGTTTAAGAAAATGTGTTGTTCGGAGGTGTCGATAAATCAGTAGAAAGTTTGCGCGTCCGTTTGGCTCGCATCCAATTGCAGTGGTATTTGGTGTGAGAGAAAAAAATGATGTGTGTTATGCGATCATCGTCTTCGAAGTACGGGCGTCGTCATCAGTCTGAAGAAAGAGCATCAACGGGTTTTCCCCAAACCCTTAAGGACGTAACTTGGAGATCACCGGCTGCGTGGGGGGTGTTCGAATCTAAACTCATAATACCGATAAAGGAGCAATTTGTAAGCGCGAAATTCAGTCTGGTCTGCATGTGACTGACTGAAGAATCCTGAAGATCGTTGCCTGCGGCTGAAGCCGGAGATAAATAATGCATTTATTTTCTTTCCCGCCATGGCATAATCAACACATACCATGCAAATGTCCTCCAACTCCTCCTCTGCCTCTAAGCCAGAGCTCGGTAACCAAGAAAATTACGCGCGCATATAAATTCCCTGCATTTTCCTAGATGAAAGTGTGGAAAACGGGTACGTTTGTTACAATAACAATTTCAGTGTTTACCCGTTTTCCCGCTCTCATTTGTATCGCACTCCCCCAAAGGGACGGCATCAATCGCGAAACCTTTATGGAAACATCTCGACGGGCTCCGTCGAATTTGCATACGGAAATCGACCAGCCGGGGGTTGCTATATACATTTTCCATACATACATACACAGAGAGAGATATACACATAAACGAACGAACTGGGACAAATAAAATAATCGCTTCAAGGAACACAAGATTTCCCTGCTCCCAATTTTACTCACTGCAAAGCGATCCAAGTAATTTAAGCGAATTATCTTACATAATAGGCAGTGCAGATTAGATTCAGGAACTTACTGCTTGCAGCACTAACTAGTTGCGAGTTGGACTGAAACGCCGAGTTCACTTTGCAGAGAAGCCTCCTCCGCCTCCTTCCGCTAAATGCAATTATAAATAATGCGAAACTTTTAATTGATACAATATTATGATACTTTCGTTTAGTTGAATGTAAATGCAATTAAGCATTCGGGGAGGTTTCTGTAAGGGGCGGCTGGTTTTCGCACCCTTTCCTTCCCTGAATGCGTACAACTTTCCTCCGTGCACCTACAAAACACTCAAAACTTTGCTTAACTAAATTACAATTAGTAAATAAATTCACAAGAGAAACTTTCATTTAATCTGGTCGAACTTACAGAAAGTCGAGAAGAAAAAAAAACAGGAGAGAGACAAGTATATATTATATTCATTAAAAGGACGCAAGCGAATTGGAAAGTTTATAAAATCGAGTGGAAATTATATAATTACATTTGTAATTAAAGATACAAAACTTCAAGCATTATAAAATACAATTTAAAATTAATGAAAATAACTATAATCTCTATAATATTAAGATAAATATTCAACTTCAATACATTAAAATATATTTTAAATAGATAAAATCACATTTTTGTAAATAAATTAAATCAAGTTCTATTTTTTTTTGTAATTTGACAATTTTCGCTTCGTATTAACACTTTCTTAAAGCATAAATTGCTTATAGCTAAGATAATCAGTTCATTATAAACTTAAATATAATTATACATTATATAACTTTGTTTAATATTTTATAAATATTCTAACAGAAGTTTATGGTCAATTAAATGTTATTTTTTATCGGAATAAGAAATCGTTGTTTACAGTTGAAAATTGCATGAATGAACATTCAGAAGGTTCAAAGCACTTTACGTGTCGCAAAGATTTATAAATATGATTTTAAACATAAATTGCGCCGGTGGAGCAAATAAAGTATGAAATATCGAAGCACGAAGTGAAAGACGAAATGATGCAAATAAATCAATCGATTCGAATAAATTTCCACCTTCGTTTATACATAATGATGCATCAGTGGGGAGGTTGCCAGCAAAAAAGTGTGGGATCGTCTCTCCTGCTCCCTTTCGATCCCAATCTATTTTGCTTTACGCTGCAAGTTATAAATTCCGAAATTGGCTTACCAAAATAGATCATTTGATTTCGGTAGCAAAGTGGATTTATGCGTGCTTGTTTCCACTCGCTCTCTGCTTGTGTGTGTTTGTTTGTGTGTGTGTATGCTTGGATCCTTTGGGATGGGTAATTTATGTTATTGGATGGACTGAGAAAAAGGCTGCATCCGGCTTTTCTCCGCTTCCCTTTGGTTCAGTCTCTCTCTGTACATTGTATATCGAAGTTCTTCGGGACTGTTAAGTGATTAGAGTCGACACGTGCGCCCTTGCCTCCCCCGAGGAACCAACACGGCGCCCTCCCGTGATTGATTGGACTTCGGCTGAACACACGAGCAAGGAACAAAAAATGGAGCAGGAATTGAAGCGTCTTTCATCTTTCACTCCTACCTTATTATTCATTAAATTTCATCTCCAAACAGTTTGCATTTCCTCGCACAATTACAGTAAATTAATTACCACAAGGACTAATTCGCATTGCAATAAATCATCAACTATAACGTTGCTAAACTGTTTAGACCATATAGGTCGTAAATCTAAGTCGAGATAATTATTAGCATACATTACTAGGGCAAATTATTTACTCAAAATTTAATTATTTATCAATAAGTTATATAGATAAATATTCAAGAAATCTTTAAATTATATAAGGTTGAACTAAATGGCAAAGTCCAATGACATTCAGGAATTCCCATGTCTGGTGTTTCGTATTGTTATGTATTCAGTAACACACTTTATCTACAATATACGACAGGCATGCTTATGGGATGATGGGACTAAACATTAAATTTTAGTATTCCAATGCCATCAATATAGATTTTGTACTATTAAGGAACAGTTTATCAACAATAGGTATAAAGTTTTATTTTCATGAAATTATATTAAAATGTATGTTTTTACAGGTAAAATCGAATTGTTTCAATTTGTAAGGAGGTGATTTATAGAATGTTTAGATAAAAAATCAATATAGCTTCAATTTTCATTATTTGCTGTAATAAAAGACGTTTGTTAAATTAAGAGCACGTTAAAGTTCAAACATAAATGAATTATACAAGTTTGTGATTGTAAGGACATAGTATGTAATGGAGTTTTCTTAGCACAAATATTATCCCCGTTTTCCGTTTGTTTGCGAATTTACTGTGCATTTGAGCAATGAAATTTTTATATTGCTTCGGCAAACCGATAGTGGATTCTTCTGCCACCGACCCCGAACTCAACTCAACTCAAACCCAACCCAACCACCCCCGATCCGAACTATATAAACATCGCAAGTAACTCGGAGCCGCGCGCTTCCCGATAATGCTGAGATACTTTAGAGAAGTTTTACAATGAAAGATATACGATGTACTTGTAGGTATAAATCTCCTGAATGCCCAGCCGTACGGCCATTATCTATAAAATGCATTTGTCCTGGCATACAGCAGATAAATTTATATAGCGGTTTATATTGTGTACACAATGCACTTTGGTTTATGGACAAAGCCCTCCACCTCCTCACCTTCTCACTCTCGCGCGCACATTCACAATATCTGCTCCCTCCTAGTTTATATTTTGTAACTTTAACGTTTTTTAATTAAAGATTTTCAATTAAAAAAATATTTTCTTTAAATAATAATACCTCATTTATTGGCCAGTATAATATAAAAAAAAGACAAAAAAAAACAAGGAAAAGAAATATAACTGAAAAAAAAATAATTAAAAAATAAATGAAATTAACAATAATTCCTATAAAAAAATTATATATATAATACAAACAAAAATGCATTCTATATTATAAATATACCTGGCCAAAGGGCTATCGACCTAGATCTTTCTTTAAATTTTTGCGAACAATTAATGCCTTAGAAGTACAAATCCTAAAAATACCAGTTCTTTTGGTATACAATCTACAATATTTATTTAACAAACGTATTTCCACAATCTTCAAATTTTGATAATTTAAAGGTCCACAACCTTAGATTTATTTATTTCTTAATAGCAAATATTGGAAATATTATTTAAACATTTTGTTTAAAAAAACGTTTCTTAACCTTTTTGTACGACCAATATTTTATGTGTTTCTAGTTGTACTGCGACCCAATTGTTTACAACATAACATTTTTGACGCTTTGACGGAAGGAGACTCACAAGTTTTCAAACATTGGACTATATTATATTCAAGTTGTTGTATGAAAACACATTTCGACTATGAATATATCACAGTCACAGAAATATTATTTTATTTATTTCATAATTATAAAATGAACTGAAAAATATATTTTTATTTAGTATTATTTTATTTTGGATGTATTCAATATTTTTTATGATTAATTTAACAATTTTAACTAAAACAACTGTATTTTTCTTTAATATTGGTTCTTGTATAAAACGTATTTAAAGCATACAAAAACCTAATCGAAAGTGCGCCTAAATACGCGATAGGATGAGGACAAAACTGCAATTAAAAGAATGCCAATTAAATATGTAATTGCCGAATCGGAATTGCCGAACGGCAAATTGGCTTCAGGGATGGAGAGGACGAGGCGACAGTCGCGGAATTCAATTAAAAGACGTGAGCCGTCGGTCGAACCCAGCCAGCTTTCTGGGTGGTTGTTAATACCATTTCAATCACGAACGAAATACTATAATTATGCGATATTGGTTGGGTTCGGTGACGGGCAACGAAAATTTCCTAGCAGCATAAATCGGAGCGAAATTGTTCGACGTGCTGGGAATATCTAATTCTGTAATTGGCAACTCGTAACGACTTCCTTCTTGTTTCATAGATTTACACACTACCGAGCGTTCTAAATTAATGCATTCCTTTCCAATTAATTATGCCGTTCGCTAAAACAAGAAGCAATTGAGCAATCGATCGGTGGTACTACTAGGGTTGGCACGGGGGGAGGCGGTTGCCCCACCATCCTGCAACCAACAAACCGGCTGCTGCAGCAACTGGTGACCATTGGTCTGTCACATACAGCACACAAGCACGAGCAGAAATTCGAATTAATTATTGAACCCGTACAACTTGTTTAATTAAATATTTGAAAGCGAATGCCAATATATTATAATATATGCATTGTGTGTACAAAACTATGCAGCCATTCGAGCGTAACCCAACATAATAGAACCAATAATGGAAACCTCAATTTATTAATTACATATTTACTTTAATCAATAAAAAGCAATATATGTTATATGAACATAAATATATTAATTTAATATATATTTCAAAATTAATTGTCGTGACAACTCCATAGCTTTTTTTATAATTAAAAAAAAATACCCTCGTCCATTTTTCTTTAAAATAAATATTATTATAAATACTAAATTAATAAGGAAAAACGATGGTTAGAGTCGCCTTTCTCGCTAATTGTGAGTATTGGTTTATATGCCAGGCCCTTCATCACGAATAGATGAGATTATATGAGATTTACCATATAGATCTTCATCCAAGTCGAAGGATGTAATAGTAATGTTATAGACTAGTGGAATCGCAGCGTATAAATAAACTAATGACTATTAACCTACAACAAATATAAATAATATATCAAATTCATATGTTTGGGCAGAAAAACTTTGATTGATCAAATTCCATTGAGAAAATTGATCAACTTAAAAAAATGTCGACCACAATCAGATGTCCATACGAATAGATTATAAATAAAATATAAAAGACATAAAAAAAGATTTAAAAAGTTTATAAAATATTACACTTGTATTAAAAAGTATTTAAAAAATATATAAAGTCAGACAAAACAGATTCGAACGTTAACACTTTGGTCAAAGAAAGAAGAAATTTTGTAATCATATAAAATCAATTTAAACATTTTTAAATTTAATATTTGTCTCAAATTAATGAAGATCTGACTTCTTTAAAAATTTATCAAAATACTAAATTTCTTACTAATACTTAGAATTCCTATTTACTGCAGCAAATTAAAAAAATGTGTAGTTGTATTTTAGATAATTATATTTGATCAATAACAATTACAATTCGAAACTTCACAAACTTCAAGTATTTGTTTCTAATTTTCAAGTACAGTAATACCCCGAAGTTACAACCAATTCGAATTATCTAAGTCGGGCCACACGAAATAGTGCAAATAGAATGCGCGTGAAACGAGTCCAACGCAAATAACAGCAAGAAAAAGACTTTACTCCAAACTCGCGTAAGTCGGAGTATTACTGTATAACTTAAAATTCCCAATTATTAAAACATTATTGACCACATTTATAACCAAAAGGGCTATCAATCAAAGTATTTTTGCCCTTCCTAATTTAAATAGAATAATTCAAAATATGTATACATTTTTGCTTGTAATCTTAATAATTAATAATAATAATTAAAAATTTTATTATACCGTATTTTTTATACATTTCATCAAATTACAATATAGTTTCAGATCTTTATGCATATTTAATAAAATGAAACTTTGGCATAAAATAAAGGATTCGATATTTAAATATTAATATTTTAATAACTCATTTACGAATTAAGTTAAAGTAAGTAAAAAGTTAATCAATTTTCTTTAGCATGTTCATAATTTTTAGATTTTCTAATTTGAAGTATGTTTTTTTAGCAGATTCAATTATTATTATCCAAGTAATTAAACTATAGTATGTTTATTCATTATTATTAAATATTTAACCCAAGAGTACCTGAAATGTTTAATGTTACGTGGATGAATTAATATGTTGAATTTAACAAAGATTGAATATTTCTCGCGTTTCCGTGTTGTGTATGAGTGTGAACTAGTTCAGGTAGTAGGGAATGCACTCCTCGTTTGTTCTTTACGCCCAGGAGTATTTGGTTGGAAAGAGTGGCTCCACTATGCATCCGTGTAATTATACATAATTGAATACAGTACATCTCGCGAATGTCTCACTCTGGGGATCCGCCAGTTATGAGCACACAGACACATTTAATATTCTCTCTCTCCACTCCTCTTCAGGAGTCGCGCGGGGGGCGGATGGGGCGGTTTTGGTGAGAGGCTTAGTCCCCTCGGCATCGGTTTATTAGCATAGGGCGCCGACGTATTTGAGTTTTGAGCAGAATGTCATTTGCTCTTCGTGCAAGCGTTCATCCTGAGCCGAGACCACCACCACATTTCATGCTTCCACCGTCTGCGTATTTACACATCGGGAATTAATTTTGCGACAGTTCAAATACACGGCATTGGAGGCTGCTGGAAAGCCAGAGAATGTGGTCGCCGTTGCGGTTTTCGCTTAGCCTAGGCTCTCTGCACTCCATGTTTATTACACATGTGTTAAATTAAATCCTGGGACCACCGTTCTCTCTCTCTCTATTTATAACCGAGACCGATTCCGATCGATTGCTTAATTGCTTCTTGTTCTTACGATGCCATAATTAATTTCCTAAGGAATGCGTATTCATTTTGCAGTCGTTACAAATTCTCATTACAGGATTATTAATGTTTTATAGATCAATAACTTGCAGCTGACTTCCTTATTTGCAGATGTAGGACTGTCCGTCTCGTTTAATACTATATATATTACATGATGCTTCTTACAGGCTATAACTATTTCCATATTTTTTGCTATCAACAAAACCAACATAAATATTCTTAATATGACACTAACTTTCATATATTATTTCATTAAAATAATCATTCCCAAATTTACTTTTATTATTCTAAAATTATATTAATTGCAATCAATTTATTTATTACTCGGAATTATGCATGTAGTGTGATATATGTAAAAACATGTAAACAATAAATTTCAGTAATATGAACTAATATGTAATATTATTTATAGTAGACAAAAATACTGAAATATTGTTTATTTTAAAGGAATGCTACAAATAAGCACTTAAAACTTAAAGTTAATAGCTAGAATAAAGTGGACAAAATCTAGTAATAATGACATAATTACATAATATTTTTTTTTTTAATATATTGGTATATTTTAGATAATCTGCAATCAATGGAAAAGTTTAATATGAACTATTTTAAACTTTCTATGTTCCAAATATCCGAATGCAATATGTTTCGATGGTCCAGGGGATAATTACTAAATCTGTGAATTAATTTCCTTTGGGAATTTGAATAATCCGGAACATTCAATTTGTTTTTAAAGTGTGGAGCATTCGAGGCCACAGAACATTTCTCTCATTAAACCGAAATATACGTGGCATAAAGCAGCGGTCGACCTCAGAATCTTCAATAATGAATATTAGTAGTCGCCCAATCCCTGGGCATAATGAAGTTTGCGTATGCACAGCCTCGTCCGAAGGATAGTGGAATGCAATAAATGCTTCCGGAATGTTCAGTGCACACACACGCTCATCCTCATACAAAGAGGGGGTCGTATCCTCTTCGCCGGTCGCCAATAAACCTGAGCCAGCCCATTTCCTTTTGCATGGGGAAAAACAGGGCTGCAATTATGCTTAACGACACCCAACCACCAAAAACCCTTTGAACACTATCCCCGTTCTGATACACCTTCGAGCACCATCCGCCACCCTTCTGAAATACACGCACACACACGCTCCATAAAGCACATACTGTTTACAACTTAAACAGAGCAGAGACAAGATCTTAATATTTATACTCGGCAGAACTTTAAATTGGAAGCAGCCGAGCCGAGCCATTTAAAGTCTATCAAAATAACAATGCCACTGTTAGAGTAAATGATAAGAGCGTCGTCTTTGATGGCATCTAATTGAAGCGAGGGCGGCAAAGCAAAAACGGATTTTATTGTCGCATCAAAACGTTCCAAGGACATTCCCTCTCTCTGTTCACATTATATTCCATGAAATGTACATCGACAAAAACCTACTTCAGTATATTTCACTTTACTTAATATTTGTTAAACTTTCAGTCAAATAAATATACTGAATTCTTTTTATATTTTCACTATACCTGAATATATATTTTTATAGTAAAGTTTATATAGATTATTTTCTTGATGTCAATTTTCACAGGGTTGTTCCCATAAATAAATCACATAGTGCGGATTGCTTGAAACCGGACTAATCAAAGACTTTAAAACCGATAAATATAAACCACACAAAGAGACTTGACTTTATAACGAGGAAAACTCACCTTTAAGTATAAACAAATTTGTGAAAAAAAATAGTTTACTTTCAAATTTATTTCAAATTTTCAAACCTGACTACTGAATTCATACAGAATGAAACAGGACTATGGCAGGTATATTTTTATCATGAAGTTGTTATAGATTACTTTTTTGAGTCAGAATCAAGGACTTTAAAACTTCATAAATATAAACCACACAAAAGAGACTTGACTTTATAAAAGCGGAAATTTCACCTATAATGTGAATAAAAATGAGTTTATGTAAAATTTACTTTATTTTGAAATTTTCAAATCGGACTATATTAAAATCCCAACAGATCTAAACCGGATTGTGGGAGGTATTGATAAAAAAAAAGTAGTATAAATGTATTTGATAATTCTCATTATTATTACTTTTTATAAAACTGTATTCAAGTTAATATAAATTAGTTTTTTTGAGTCTAGTTTTTATGTATTATGTATTCAATATGTATAATTAACAAATTTGTTAATAAAGGATGTCAATTGGATGAATTTTCACAGGGATGTTGAATATAAACCACACAAAGAGAATGTATAAAGGAAAAAACTGACTTTCAAGAATTTTTTTTCACAAATTTATTTTATTTTGAAATTTTCAAATATTAGTATGGAAAATTATTAGGATACACTATTCTGGTAACAAATGCATTTGTATGTATGAAATATCGTTTGTATTATATAAATTTGTATGTTTTTATTACTATATCAATGTCCTAATTAATCCTATTAAAATATTTTCAACAAAATAATTTGTTTAATTTAAAAGAAAATTATCTATCTAACGTTTGATTTATTATATAATAGAATACAAAAAATAATAAATCAATCACTGAATTACTTAAATAAATGTATATATTTACTCCCAATTAATAAACCTATTTTCTAAATTTTCATTATGAAATTACATAATCTCTAATTAATTAATAACTAGTTAAGAAGACATATATTAATAATTATAAAAATATGAATAACATTATTTACAACCATACAAAATTACTTGCAAAATATTTTCGTGTGAAAGATATAATAATGAAATCATTTGATTACCTTAGAGTTTTATGTCTTGAAACATAAATAATCCTAAAGAAATACATTTTTTTACAATATAAAATAAATACTAATTTAATTAGTATGAAACTAAATAATAAAAATTAAAGTTATGAAATAAAAAAATAGAAAAGAAATAAATTTTAATTACCTAAAATCTTAAAGAGAAAATACTTTTGTTAATAAATTTAGATATTTTATCTTTTATTCTCATGCAGTACTCATTTGTAATTATTTTAATTCATTATTGATAATATATTTTCGTGGATATAAATTAATTGAATCCAGATAATATCAGATCGATTCTAATTTGAACTTAAGCTGAGGCATTGCGTTCATGTGAAAATTGCATATCGTGCAATTATATTATGTTACATATTATACCAGATGCACTTTAGATTGAGGTGTTTACTAAATTATGGAACAGAATGTTGTAGGCTAACTACGTACACACATACGTCGACACCGTTTAATAGCTTGTAATATCCTTTATGTTTCTCATTACCAGCGAATGTAGCGTAACCATCTTGTCTGGTGAACAATAATGTTCGTACTTGAACATGCCGAGCCGAGCGCTCATACACACATATTGGATTTGATATTGAATATTCGGATACTTGCTTAAAATTAAACTGATTTGATACACAAATTATGTTTTATAAAGTTACATAACAATTTTTACAAATAAGAATATATATTTAGGATTACAAATTAATTCTTTTAAGAAGACAACATTTATTATTTTATATAACTCAATTATTTAGTTTACTTTTATTATATTAAATTACATTAATTGTAATTAATAAAGATTCTTATTAATTGAGTAAATCCAATATCCCGACTGTTTGAAACCGGACTAATCGAGGACATTAAAACTACATAAAAGACTGTACAAGTTATTTAGAATATCTTGAATTTTCAAATTAAATTTAAATAATAAATTATGGATTGTAATCTATATACTTTTTATGATTATAAGTAATATTTTGATAAGATTCAGTAAGAAACACCTTAAATATTCTTTGATTCTAATTGAAAACCATAATTAAACTTATTCGTTAAAGTATAGACCCAATAGAGTTATACACAACGACCTGCAAACGAAAACAGCAAAGATTGAAATTAGAGTTCAATTTAAAAATTATTAAAATATAGAATATTTTCCATTAAAAATAAAATTATACTTTGAATTGTTCATTATCAATATATAAATGTTATCTGAATATCAGTAGTAAATCGTGATAAATTTGCAGCAACTTAAATTTATTTTTGCAATTTGTTAATTTTGATTATGTAAACGTTAAGCAAAAATTGTCTGTTGCAATGCTTTGATATTTATCTTGTTATATTTCTTCTATTTTTTTTAATATAAGAACATAGGATGTCAGTTTAAAAGGTTTTGAAAGCGAAAGGATCTTTTTTCGCGTTTTTATTTTCATACAATTGATCCAACAGACTTGTACAATATTCTGACTTAATTCAAGATAATCTATTAACAAAATTGCCTTGCATGCTAAAAAAACAAATAACCTTTCCTGCTAATGAAACAGTCTTTGGCTTCTTTGGTACACTTGAACTTATATCCATTTTTTCGAATCTGGTATGTAGTGATGAAACCAAATATTATCCATAGTTATAAATGGACAAAAAATATCAGTTATATTGTTGTTCAAATGATCCAAACACACTTGGAAAACTCATCAGCTATTTCACGCACTATCACTCGTCAATCACCTAAAACCATATCATAATCTTTTTTAATGTTTTCTGACGATGTTGCATTTTTTGGGCGAACACTTCGTGGATCATCTTCAACACTTGTTTCAATTCTAAAGTTCATCTGCAGACAGTTAAAAATGAATGATTTAATACATTTACCATCAGTTGCCAATAAATCTTCCAAAATAAAGAATTTATCTCAAAATGATACTTGAGTTTTTCATATTCCATCTACTTTAAATGATTCAATAAAATTAAGTTTTTTATTTGTACAATTCTGAAGTACCTAAGCAATATTAGTTGATCTTTTCCTTATGATATTATATAAGTATATAGTAATACCCCGAACCTACGCAATAGGTGGATCTGAGGAAAAGTCCAAAGTGTATCACAGCAAGAGAAACACTGAATATTAATAACCACGAGTTCATGTATATCTAGCTATTACTTTATATAATTATATAGTATATTTTAGTATAATTTTACTAAGAAAATATAAACTTTTGTGAACTTGTTGCAGTGTAGAATATATTAGATTATACAAAAACAGAGAGCGTCTTTAAATAATATTATTATATATTTTAGGACAGAGATGATTTACTAGAATGGTTGTGCGTTATATAAATGGGAGAGAATATATTAATAATTAATGAAATCATCAGCATCGCGAATTTATGAAATTAAAATATGAATAAAGTATAAATTCATTAGGAAAGTTGTCGTCGTGCGTGCGAGACATTAATTCTCTTTTGGCACCTACCTGTGCGATACGCCCACGCAATTAATTTTCCTTTATTATTTATTAATGAAAAAATAATAAATAATAAATTACAACAAAAGGGAATCATAATAATCTTTAGGTATGAAAACTAGTTAAAATGTTTCGAATGTTCTATTGTGTGTGTATGGCACGTTATCGGTGCGTCCACTTAATGGCATGGAATTTAATTAATCCTTTTGCCTATCTAGCCACGAAATATAGGAATTTCAATTCACGAAACGCACACTCAGCGTGTGCTGCACGAATGGAAGAAAAATAACAGAAAAAAAGGTAATGAAAGAATTGCCCACAAATGCGGCCAATGTAGTACAACTTTATTACTGCCGCCACGAATATATAATTACGTATGTATGGTTTAGACCTTAAGTTCACGGTTACTATTTCCAAAGACACGTATAATGGACGGATGGCGGTGCGATGTATCATTATTTTGTATTATGATCACCACAATACCTGCATTGTTTCAGAAACAACTATTCAACATTAGAGAAGGAAATTAGTTTGACGGAAAACACGGCGAAGATATGTTTCGTGAAAACTGTTATTACTAATCTGGTGAAATTAGAAGGTACCACAAACAAAAAAGCAATTACTGATTCAAACTATACAACATTCCAATAATTACTTTCAGTGAATTACTATTTTGAATAAAAAATACTTTCTTCAAATATACAAAGTATTTGCTTCAAATTTCATTGACCATCCGATTTTTATATCGTAATAATTTTATTTATAACAATACATAAATTTAATCACTTTAATAAATAAATTTAATCACTTTCCATTATTATATTTATGAACATAAATAATTACATGTTATTCTGATTTAATTAACAAAAATCTCTTTGAATACCAAAAACTGATAGCATAACTTTGTCTGCTGATGTAACAGTTTTCAAAACTTTTCAAACTACCCTCGTATCTTCGTATCTACTACTAAACATTGGTATTATATCCTCAACGTTATGAAAATGGCTCTGATATTTCTTAGACAGTTTGTTGGAACCTTTGAATAATTTGTATATTCGATTTGCTGAATTATACCACAATTAGATATTATACGTCTATACTGGATTAATTATTAGTAATTTATTCTCCACTGATAATTCTAAACTTTGCACTAATAAACAATAGAGTTTTAAATCCCTCTTAACTCGAATGTGATCTTTATATTTGACTTTCGTGGATTTTGGGCAGATCTTAGACATTAAGTCTTACTGTTGGAGAGATTTCAGTTCAATTCTCCACATTTGAAGCCATTCCTGTAATTTCTCAAGTTTCCTACAGATATTCAGAGGCTTCATCCAGATGTTCATCCGATACTAAGATTGGTGTATCATTAGCGAATGTTGCAGTCATAATATTACTAGTTTTAGGAATGTTTGGCTTGGCGATCATCTAATACCATCATATCATGGACTTTTTGAATGTGTTCTGATAATGTTGCATTTTTTAGACAAACACTTCTTGGATCATCTTCAACACTTGTAGGTCCACGTTTCAATTCTCAAGTTCATCTGTAGACAGTAGACAAATTGGTGTATCATTAACAAATGTTGCAGTCATAATATTACTAGTTTTAGGAACGTCTGCCGTATATAAAAGGAAAAGCAGTGATTCTAAAACACTTCCTTGTGGCACCCATGTAATTTCTAAAGTTTCCTGCAAATGTTCAGAGGCTTCATCCAGATGTTCATCCGATGCTAAGATTAGTGTAACATTAGCGAATTTTGCAGTCATTATATTACTAGTTTTAGGAATGTCTGCCGTATATAAAAGGTAAAGCAGACGTCCTAAAACACTTCCCTGTGGCACCAATTTTTCTAAAGCAGCATAACTCTTTTATAGTTTATTTATTTTTTACATATATTAGCAATAAAGTAATTTAGATTGTAGTGAAATTTTATATATTTTTCATTTCATGACCTCTTGCCAATTGGCAAATTCATGATTCTGCGTTCATAGAACTTTGGTCATCATTGACTGAAAAATATCAATTTTTAAAACGAAAATATTACCTGTACGATACTCCCACGCAATTAATTTTCCTTCTTAATTTATTACAAGGATATTGTAAGGATATTAATGATGAGCGTCGAACTGTACTTGTGTAGTCAGCATATAGATATTCATCTGAAAGCCGTTTGTTCCGAGGGGTGCACCATTGTCTCATATAATACTTCTCATAAAGTAAATCAATATTTATCTTTATTCCGCTTCACTTATTAAATTCCCCCTAGTTCCACTAACATGCATCGAAGCCTGTAGGTGAATGAAGAAGGTTAAGTATTTGTTCTCCGATTCCTATGCTCTCCATAGTCAGGCTATCCTCTCTCGACTATCCTGAAGATGGTAATAGGGTGATTTTTATGTATCACATGTGCCGAAGCTAACTAAAAACGAATAGGCGCACGCATATGTTTTTAATACGTTCGATCACGAGCGGAGTTGCGGGGGCGTAGGCATTAGGCTAACCCTCCAACGACGATTTGCATAATGGTCGAGTTACGAGCTTCAGACACGACTGCGACACTCTGCTGGCTTGTGTATAGGAAAGCATTCGTCGATTTGAAAGGCTCTACCAAACCAAAGCGCACACACATCCAACACCATACACACGCATGCACACAAATCGCAATACAATTGGATTAGGAAATTACGGATGTGACGACAGATTCTAGAGGGGACGATCCCAAATGAAACGCATTATATCTGCTTGATTCATGCGGATTTGCCTTTGACTAATATGGTTTACGCCATAATCGGATGGACAAATGCTTTTTTGCTACACCAAACGTTTTGATGAGGTTTTAATCCAATAGAAAAGCCATTTCATTTTCATCCGCTTATATTAGCATGAACATTAATCTTTAGTCAACATTTTTCAATATAATTACTCTTATCATACACATACGCTAATGATTGTCAGAAGATCAAACAATTTTTTAAAGCAGTTACCATAACTCTTTTATAGAATATTTATTTTTTTACATATATTAGGAATAAAGTAATATAGCTTGTAGCGAAATATTATATATTTTTCATTTCATGACCTCTTGCCAATTGGCAATTTCATGATTTTTGTTCATAGAACTTGATTGAAAAATATCTATTTTTAAAACGAAAATTGTTCAACAATCAACAATTTTGTGAGGAACACAAACATTCTTGTCTTTACGGAAATAAAAAATAAAATATGTCGAAAATCTTCGTTTTTGTAACAGCTACAAACAATTTTGCAAAGTAAACTAATAGTGAATCAAATGTCAAAAATAAAAAAAAAACATAAAATTGTCAGAAATCCTTCAAAACAAACATAATGTTATCTATTTGTGTAAAACAAATTTACTTTCTTGTCGCCCAAATAGAAAACATTTTATTCAGTATAAATTCTAAATGTAGACATTAACTAAATTGGATACTAGTTAAAACTAATTATTTAGAGTGTTTTTGCAAATATTTTTCAGACTTCCATTTATGAAATCCCACACATTTAATAATCCAGCTTGTTCAAAATATTGATATGATCTGACAACGAAATACAATAGGCTTATCGGTGCACATGGTACACTTTGTTGTAGATAAATATGACATGTAGTGTAAAATCAATACAGTAGATACAAAGTCTACGCAAAATCAATTGGATTTTCCGTGCGCAGATTTTAATTCGTGTACATTCGAAATCAGTTGAATTCGCTTTGTCCGCATTGAATCTAATGCAATCTATTTGTGTGTTGTGTGTTTATTAAAATAGCGTTTCAAAAGCTGATGGGTCCCGTATGTGTACAGCTCACAACAGACGCACGCAACACACACGCTCATCTCCACTCCCTTCTCTCTTTGTTTTACGTTATTTTGTGTGTACGCTCGACGCTAATTGTCACAATTTGATTTATACACGGGGCGGTAATTGCGTCCGTTACAGAATTAAAAGTGAAGCACTGTAATTGTTATTAATTTAAATTTACTACTTCATAATGCACTCAGAGCTATAGTCAGCTAACTGGTTTTGTTGCTGATGAGATAAACAAAAAGGCAAGTAAAAATAGCAAGAAAAAACATCTACAAGGACAGTTTAAAAAGTTTAAAGTTTTTGTGGTATAAAGTTTTTCTAATAATTCTATACCATGTTTATAATTATTGGTATCAAGGCTTGTAAAAAAAACTGCATCATGATTGAATGAAAAATGCTTTTCAGAAAGATTTTTTCAGGTTTAACAATAGTTGGTAGTCTGATGAAGCTAAATCTGGTGGATTTTCAAGCAATTTTTACTTCATTTGATTGATTAATTGTTATTAATTTAAATTTACTACTTCATAATGCACTCAGAGCCATAGTCAGCTAACTGGTTTTGTAGCTGATGATATAAACAAAAAGGGAAGTAAAAATAGCAAGAAAAAGCATCTACAAGGACATTTTAAAAAGTTTAAAAAACGAAAGGGAAAAAGCAAATTTTGTGATCCAAAGTTTTTCTAATAATTTCATACCATGTTTATAATTATTGGTATCATGGCTTGCAATAAAACTGAAATGATTGAATGAAAAATGCTTTTCAGAAAGATTTTTCAATTTATACTTCAATTGATTGATTTTTGCCATGGTCAAAACACTATTATGAGCTGGTACTTTTGTACAAATGCACAAAACTTTTCATTTTTAATTCTGCATGCAAAATGGAAAACTTCTTTTATTGTAATGTCTATGGCATCTACTATATCACTCATCAATCATCTATTACCATATTATGGGCTTTTTGAATGTATTCTGATGATGTTACAGTTTTTGGACGTCCACGATGTGAATCATCTTTAAAACTTGTACACGTCCACGTTTAAATTGTAAAGTCCATCTGTAGACAGTTGGAAATAAAGGAGCAGATTGCTTAAATACATTTACCATCTTGATATAAATTTCTGTTACTGATAAACCTTCCAAAACAACGAATTTTATCACAGAAAGATACTCGTCTTTTTCCTTCTCAGGAACCAGTTATTTCCACACTTTGTTTAGCGCTTAGTATGCGTTCCAATCGCATGAAGTCATATTAAAATTACATAAGTCATAAATAAGTCACATTATTGTATAGTAAAATTTAGATCTTTTTTATTATTCGGATAGGCAGCGTTATATTGAAACAACGTTAATCGAGGAAACGTTAACCTAAGTCTTACTGTATTCAAAAAGATTTCTCATTAAAAAAAACATAAATTTATTTGTTTAGATACAAATAATCATTTACAAAAAACTAGTTTAAAATTTTACTAATTTATAAAAAAAAATAACGGTTTTTTAATAACTCTGTGGATGACCAGTACAAATGTCTCAGACTGAGCAATTTGTCTTTTAAATATTTTCACTGTCTCCGGCCATCCTTCTTACTCCTCCATATAGTCTGGTCATGTCTTTCCAACGACAAATAGAATCATAAAACGGGTATTATCATCGTCGTGGCATCTCCCAGTTATGTGAGGCATTCCCACTGCAACTGCACCGTTCCTTCTTCCCACAACTCGCTGGCTGCTAATCGCTAAAATATTTTCGCTTTATATGTAAATACGAAATTGTTTTTAATTTTTCGCCATTGTTCCTATCCACACGCACACAACACGCGATCCAACCTCGCATACGATTATTGTTCCCTGTGCGAAACTTTATTGCTTCCTGGCATTGCAATAAAACATTCCCTCTACCGGATGTTTAAGTGCTTTTTCTTTTATTTTCACGATAAATTACTGATTCGGTGTTAGCATCTAACCTCATGCTAATATTTCTTACTTTTTTAGTACAAACATAGTACAATAATTTAGAAGCTATGAACTTGCATAGATTTAGTAATAAGAAAGATCTCCAGTAAAACTTTAATTGTAACAAAAAAATTGTTAAAAATAACATATTTTATAATAACTGAAGTTAAATATTTATGATTGATTTGGAGAAAAAAATAAAATGTTTGTACATTTAAAAAAAATTATCTTTATAAGAAAATCTGAGTATAATAAACTTGTCTCTGTTTCCTTCAGGCTATAGTTAATGTAAATATTATGTAAATATGTTCATGAAAAAATTTTAATTGCCATTTCATGACGCCACTAGTGACTCTTGAGGACATGCGCATAAAGATCGATCAATCTAAATTATAACACCACGTTGCATAACAAAAATTCCATTTATTAAAGAAATATACCGTAAATGTCTTTACTTTCGGAAACCCTGGCCAGAGGAAGTAGTGATAACACTAATGTAAAAGCACAGAGCAAGAACACATCTTCAACTTTTCACTATTTTACCTACTCTTCAGTGTCTCTTACCACCCGACGTCATTCTTCCTCTTCCTTATCCCATCATCTTCATATATCTTCTCTATCTTCCTTCACCACCTTCAACATCATCCTGGATAACAAAAATTCCAATTATTTAAGAAATATACCTTAATTATATTTGCTTTCAGAAACTCTGGCCAGAGGAAGTAGTGATAATACTATAAAAGCGCAGACCAAGAACACATCTTCAACTTTTCACTGTTTTACTTTCCTCGTCTCCTACTCTTCAGTGTCTCTTATCACCCAACGTCGTCTATCCATTCTTCCTCTTCCTTATCCCATCATCTTCACATATATTCTCTACCTTCCCTACCTTCAACATCATCCTGGTAATACACAACTTCTACAAGATCTTCTCTACCAACATCATCTACCAACTCTTCATCATTCAGAATACATCTACTGATGACTCCTTCGGCGATGCTACTCTCCGAATCCTCTAGACGATAGGATCTCAACATCTTTCTCTATATTGACTCTATTATTATCACCAAAGTAAAGCTCTTACCACAAATTTACCATAAATTGGATACTTCTAAATTTGTTACAGAATAATCAAATAATTTCAGTTTCAAAATCACCAAACATTACAGAATTATAACTATAATGAAAGGAACTCACCCATTTTAGTAACAAAATCCGATAATAGAATTAAAAAGTAAACATATTCTTCACTAATTTATTAATAATTCATTTCAATAGTTACCATTAAAAATACAAATGCATTTACAATAAATCTAATTTAAAATTCTATTGCATAGAACTAATACTTATTTATTTTTTAAACAAATAAAAACTACTAAGTTATATATAAAAATATTTATAATGCCCTTAGAGATGTTCTTTCATGTAAGCTTAATGTCCTAAATCTTTGTCATCTGCATTCCCATGGGACCCAACAATCCCTAAGTAAAAAGTTCCAAAAACTTTGTAAAACAACAAGAGGTCCGTATATTATTGAAACTTTTAGTATTCCTATTCACAAATTACGAAATAATCATTATATATGAATGATATGACATTCATTAACTTTTTCACAGAATTTTCACAGATTAAAAAAAAAAGTAAAGTGCGTAGTAGTAAATACTTGAACGAAGTTAATTTATTATAGTAATAAAGCTGCACACATTTATATAATAAATATATTAAAAATGTATTTTCGAATCTCAAAATACTGTTTAATGGTTAGCGTTTTTTTTATGCAATTTCTAGTGTAACTCTTGAACAAATTGATTTGTACAAAGAATGATTTACTGTATAAAAAAAAAGTTGAAAAAGATCCTGGTGTGTCGTAATTTAAATGGAAGATTTACGGGTACCGAATTGAAGGCTTGAACGATTGGAGCCGTAAACTGCAATGAGGGTATAAACGTATAGAGCCGTGATTAAGTGAACTGTATAAGTAAAAACTCGTAAAGTTAAATTGGTAAATAAACGAAGAGCGTAGCGTAGCCTCTCTCTATATATACACTCCTATACGCACACACAAAGAGATTGTTTATTTGCATATACACTGGTCCAGGTTTATCCTCGTCCTTCCTATGGCACCAGCTGGGGATGTTCCCTCTTCCTCCTCATCCACGCCCGATGGACCGGACACCGCTGTCCCCGGTTTGTTTCCTCGACCGGAAAATTGCCCGGATTATTTTATGTTTGCGATGCAGGTGGCAAAATCCCTCCGAAAATAATTGAAGGGAAAAAAAGTATATATAAAAAGCAGGATACCAGAGAGGCGGAAACTTTGAATTATTCATTTATAATTTAGGGTTCGAGCACGGTTAATAAAAATGGAATGAATTGGCAAATATATACTTCGACCTATGTTTCTTAATGACTTGGATAAAAAAAATACTTATTTCAATATTTCAGACAGATAAATATTTTATACATTTTCATCTTCTACAATAAAATGTAGTACTTATGTTAAAATATGAATTAGTTAATTTCTTAAATATGTCCTTTATTACACAAAAGCTGGTAGCACAAGGAGGATATGGTGGGAAGCCTTCCTCAACTATATAAGACTTTAGATATTGTGGATACTTGTACTTATGTAAGAATTATGAAATGGTATTATTATTCGTCTAAAACCTCATTTCCTCCAACAATATTCCATAATGATATACCTTACTTTTCTGACCTTAAAATAAACGATACTATAGTCAGTAGTTACAATAGTACATAAGTACACTTTTTTCCTTCCACAATATTGTCCATAATGATATACCTTACTTTTCTGACCTTAAAATAAACGATACTATAGTCAGTAGTTACAATAAGTACACTTTTTTCCTTCCACAATATTGTCCATAATGATATACCTTACTTTTCTGACCTTAAAATAAACGATACTATAGTCAGTAGTTACAATAAGTACACTTTTTTTACACAAAGTTATACACGTTTTAGTTGAAAATTTTGATTTGAAAGACTATTATTTCATAGTCATTTATAGGATATATATTACCAAAAAAATGGTTCAGATAGTTCCATTTTATAATGATACAAAATATTATTTGCTTCATTCAGTGACTGTTGATGAAACATAGATCAATAAGTCCAAACCTGAAACTGCAAAATAGTCATTACTTACATTTAAAACAGTTGATGTCAAAAACGTAAATTTCAATTAAAGATAAAAAAACAACACATCAAAATTATATGTATATATTTTACATTACTAAATGACAAAACTTTGAATACTGTAAATTTTATTTTTCTCGATTAATGAACTTTTACAGAAAGTTAGATACTCTCTAAAAAAATGAGTTTAAACCAATATGCATTGACAAAAACTTAGATGTGCCGCAAAAAATGTTAAAGATCATTATTTAAATTTTCTAACGAAATCCAAAGTATCAAAATTTAGAAAACATCATTATTTAAGTATGCCACAACTTTATGTTTGACAAAAACAATTTGAAAAACAGAACTTAAAAATATTGACAATGTTTTAAATAGAAAAACAGGAACATTGTTAGTTATTTCTTACAAGAAAATATACTTGGAGAATATTATTTTACCAGGGGAGCTAATATAAGCATAATACAATTTTTCATTGTAGACTAATGTAAACATGTTCTCGTATAATACAATATAAAGCTGTTTATAATGTAATACTAATTATGTACAGTTTCTCAATAATTGAAGGCAACGTTCAACGAAGGGGGAGAGATGAAAAACTTTGAATAATTCATTTAAAATTTAGCGTTCGGGCGTAATTTACATTGTTAATAAAAATGGAATGAACGAGATTTTTATTGGTGTATAATTTAAAAGCCCTCGTGAAAATAAATCCTGGTCTGGATAAGGAGAGAGTAAGTTAGCCGTGTGCAGGCAGCACTTGAGGGAGTGAGCTTTATTAAAATATTCAAAAGCTTAAAGAAATTTCGCCATAAAAATAAGAAGAACAAGAAGAAAGGAAAGAAAGTTTTCCGCCTTATTGTTGTTCGTTCTTTCCTTATATCTGAGGCTTTTATCTATTAATGTTCGTTTATTTTGTCGCTAGATTTATGTCTCCCTGATATGGAGATATTCCTGTATATCATATACATTCCACCGTCCCTTTTTTTTTCCCCAGAAAAAGTTTGATCTTAGCGTATTTTGATACAGCGCCTATGTATAATATATTTGAAATATAAAAAGGATATGTCTTTTCGATCCCTCCCTATCTTAAAGCCAAATGGGCGAATGCATACATAATACATAGCAGATATCAAATATTCATGGCCCTTTGTACGTACCGTTATTTTATACACATATACAAAGGATATCCAATAACATTCGCGATTAATCCGATTCTGCACGTTAACGACAACCTTTCCAAAAAATTAATTATACATATATTCCTTTCGTAAGCAATACCTTTTTTTTTTCTGGAACTCTAATGTGAATGTATTCTCTTAAACGATCCATTAGGGTTTTTCCCTTCGCATGTTTTTCAGTCGTTCGTTTTTTCTGCTCTCTGCCTCACCCTATCACTGCTTCGTGTATTTTTTTTTGTTGCAAGGCTCTTCTTTCGCGACTGCTCATCATCCGAGTCTTATCTTCCGAAGAGAAACTCGATTACGGGAGGACAAAACTCTTGTCTCTTCCTCGCATAGCCCATTAACCCCGTCTGCATCAATAATTTCCGCTTTTCCGGCCACGCTGAAAGCGACACGTCAGATGCAGAAATCATTAGAGGGAACAACCAAATTAATAGCGGCGACGGGTCCAACGGAAACTTATCTATAATTGATGATTGCTTCGAGGCCTATAACTTACGCGATAGTTACGGCTCATTAAGGGATTGGACTTCAATTTGGGATAACATGATTTGCAATTATTTAGCAACATGTTGTTATTCCATCAACATAATCTGAATTAATTGAGTTTTAGAAGTCCAGTAATATTGTTTGAATTCATTATAAAATTTACATATTGTTATTAATTGATTTCAACTTCAGTAAAGTTCTCTTAACGTACATAAAGCTTACAACAATTTACTACAAGTCAATATACGTTTGATGAACAATTAATTCGCATATAAATCTTTACATTATTTTTTTAACCTTCGTTTGCACAAATGTATTCAAAATTCATACACTTTGCCATTTTTTACTATACGAAGATTTAAGTCAAACCTTAACCTTTAAGTGAACTTTACTATTATATATCTTTACATTATTTTTTTAAGGTTCGTTCGCACTAACGTACTCAAAATTCATACACTTTGACATTTTTACTATACGAAGATTTAAGTCAAACTTTAACTATTAAGTGAACTTTACTGTTATAAATCTTTACATTATTTTTTTAAGCTTCGTTCGCACAGACGTACTCAAAATTCATACACTTTGCCATTTTTTACTATACGAAGATTTAAGTCGAACTTTACTGTTATACTATAGATTTCAATATCATCAAATTCGACGAAAACTAACGATTGTTGAAATAGATATAGATGCATCAAACTCAACAAAAATGGTATAGGTAGTCTTCAATCTTTAATCTAAATGAAAGCCTATAAAAATTAGTAAATTTATCGAAAAATTATCATCCACAAAAGTTGCTTCAAATTTGGAAATCCATAGAAAAATTCCTAAATTCTTCTATCATGTATCAATCTTGATACAATTGATGTTTATATATGTGTAAGCATATGTGATTTCGTGTCATTGACTCCTATATCAAGTTTTCGAAAGATTGAGGGTTGAGAAAATATCTTTAAGAGACCAGCCATTTCCGGAATTTCCGTTTCCTTAAACGGCTGAAATCCACAGCGAGTGCACAAACTTTCTCTCGAAATCTTCCATTTCCCCCCTTAATCTTTCTCCTTTCGAAAAGAACGAAGCGTTATGATTACGTATTGAAAACCAAATTATTGATCCAAATATATCCGACCTAAAATGCAGTATACAGTTTTATTATATAAATGTAACAAAATATTAGACAAAATTATTTTATATTCATATTTTTATGCAGATTCAATTTCTCCGGTTTTAGTCAGTTTCATACAACATTGTTGTTCATTCCATATTAATTTAGTCCCTCCAAAAGTTACGCAACAATAAACGAAAATTCGCATGTAAACGTATCATCAATATTTTGATGTAATAATTACCAAATATTGCGTAACCGAATATTGAATTTTATTCTACACACAAAGCATATCACGTGAAATTCATATCTACATTTTTTTTTCAAATTCAATTTCGGTTTTCCAATATTTGCAAAAACATAATTGAAACTGAAATTATATTTTCAGTTATTCCAATAATCGCATATCAACATTTGTATTAAAAACGTTCGGCTTTCATAGAAATGACAGTATTTTCAATCTCTACTCTGCGTACCATTTCACATTTAGTGCATGATGGCACGACCGCAAAAGATAAATTGCATCGAAATCATTATCATGTGGCGTATTTCAAATCATATTTTCATAAAATTATAATAAATAATGATTCATTAAAATAATGTATGGAATTATCTGTCCATTTTATCATTAATTAGTTATAATCTATTTGGATTTGTACGCAATTAAATGAAATTGATAGTATTATAATCCAATTTATAACGATGAAAATATGTAATTATTAAATTAATTTTATGTAAAAAAAAGTATTTATAATCTTGTATTAAACATTATATTTTATTCGATATGTTAATATCTAAAATATCTATCAATAATTAATTGATGTAGGTAATTAATATTTATTAAAAATTAGTATAATTCTTATAAAAATCATTTAATTTTATTTTATTATATTATTAATACAAGATATTAAGTTGCAATTTAGAAAAGTACAGAAAATTATCAAATAAAAACTTGCAATTTTAAAATCTGATTTCCAATTAATTTGGAAAAAAATATTTCTATTTCTTGTAAACTGCCTCAAGATGTTTTGAATTGGAGTAACTTTCTGTATTCTACTGTATTTGATTACTTGTTACGCGATACTTGCCAAGTATTTTAAATAAATAAAATACTTGAAAATGAATAAGGAATTAAATACAACTTGAGTTATGTTCTTGTCTAAATACAACGCAGCGTATAAAACTTTATAGACAAACCAATAAAAATATGATCCGTTACGAAATATTTTATGTTTCATGATGTAATAAGAGAAGCAAAGTTCAAAAAGTATCATCACATATTGATTCTCATCGAAGGTCGTCGATTTTTGGTAAATAAAATAATGCTATTTCTATAAATCTTCATGGCGGTGGCAGATATTCAATAACCCGGTGTCGGTAATAAATAATACCAGTCAATCAAGTCTTCGGATGGCTCCTAAAGGTTAGTTGTTCCCATCGTTAAAAAACTTGCATGAATGAATAGGATATTGTTATTAAGACCTCTACTCTCTATTTCAAATTTGAATTCTTAAAAGGAGTGTTTATTGATTTCGCGTTTGCCTTCTATATTTACTCTGCAGTGATCTTGATTGACACTCCAATTTGGCCCACAAGATTGATAACTTTCAACGAAATCCTTGGGAACTACGCGAAAAACGTTTCCCCAATACATACTTAGCTAAATGAAACCCGTCTGAATTTAAATTTCAAATTCAAGTTTTAATGAATTATTTTTAATCTATTAAAATAACTTAATTAATTATAGAAACATTACATCAAAAAAATGTAGTTACAGCTTTTTAGAGACTTTTTAAATTCTTTACTTTATTTTTTTTTTTAATTATAATGGTTAACAAAAAATAATATAATAAGTGCAGATAAAGTATAAGAACTTATAAAAGTTAAGAAGTGTTTGTATATAATAATTCTTCTACCACCCACGAAATTCAAATGATTTTATTTGATTATTCAAACCAGACGTTATTTCATTTATGTACTTCATTGTTTCAATATTATTCGATTGTGCATAAAATAACAAAGACAATTTAATTAAAGTGTTTTATTTACACAACGAAACAATGTGTATTTCAATTATTGACAGGAGCTCAATTATTGACAGTAAGGACAAAAATCAATAAAACGAACATACAAATTTCGTAATTCAAGTATAAAAAAAATTGGTTATATTTAAAGAATTTTTACTTTCATTTTCATTCCAATTCTAGGATAAAACCAAGAAGATGTTAGAAATTCATTGTACTAAAATCTTGTTAAAAAAGAAAACAAAGAAAATAAGGAGGAAATTAAAGAATTATTCAGAAATAATGTTAACAACTAGCAAAGATTTATAAATGTGATGTTGTAAGAAATCTTATTGTATAAGTAAGAAAGGCATAAACAACATTAGACTATTTATTATTATATAATGCCTCATTCTAGTGATAATATTTTATATCTCTGAAAACGAAGTTTCAATTTATAAAATTCTGTGAAACTTACACTATTCTTTATACTAGATATAAATATAATTCTAATTCCAATGAAATAATTGTTGACAAATAATTTGTAATTTGAAATAATTAAATATATTAAAAGTTCTTGTAATTCGGAAACCTTTTATTGCTTTTCAATTAACTGGCAAAAATGTAATGAATGCAGAAAAATAATGAAAAACTGTGGAAAATTTATAAAATCTTGTTAGAAAAAAAGGCAAATAAAATAAGGACAAAATAAAAGAAGTTACTGAAGAAATAATGTTAACACCTAGAAAAGATTTAAAAACGTGCTTCAATGTCTGTTAATGTAAAACTGTTTTTTTTTTGTAAATATTATTCTGAAGTTGTAAGAAATCTTATTGTTAAGCAATCCGTAAGGCAGTTGTTAAATTAAAGAGAGAAAAGCACAAACAACTTTATATTTAAAAATGTGATTACACTTTTAATAAAAATCTCTTTGTTCAAACAAAATCTTTATATTTTCTTTATAAATTAACGTATATTAAATAGTATACCTCATTCTAGGAACAATATTTTAATCCAGATATGAATGTAGTTCTAATGATATATTTTTTGACAAATATTTGTAATTTGAAATAATTATGATGAGTATTTAATTGAATATTTGATATAACATAAATTGTACTTTCTTTCAATTGGGAAACCTTTTATTGCTTTTCAATTAACTGGCAAAGCTATTTATATACCATGAGGCGTCAATGAAGTCATATAAATGATTACATAATAGGTTTCTATTTACGACAGTTAATATAATTAGATTAAACTAAAAATAACGTGTGTACAATAATAATAATATAACATTTCTATTACAGTATTAAAAGTATATTAACTTATATAAACTATTATATAAACTATCGATTTTTCTGTTTACTTTGAGACATTACAAAATAAAACAAAATAATAGTATCTAGTTAACAACTTGCTTATATAAATATATGCATTTTTTTTTTAAACTAAGTAATATATTAATATATAAATATAAATTAACTGATAATACTAATAGCAATTAGTAAGTTAAAGTCGTATGTGCGATATGACGTATACAAATGTGTTAATGATGAAAAGATTAAATTCCGAGCAATAAGTAAGTTGCGTTAAATGCAATAATTGTTTCAACAGGAAGCTATCTAAAAGGCTATGACATAAGTTATCGAGTGTAATTTATATGAAATATATTTTTAGATTTTAAAGAGGATACCAGATGCAAAAATGCAGTCATTCGGTATGAATCACGTCTTACGTTCCTTTTCTTCTGCGCATAGAAATCGAGGTTGAAAAAACTGAATTTTACCATCCGAGACACATCGACTTCTTATCGTGGGCAACGCTGATAAACACAGCGTGTCCCAGTTGTGGGCTTTTTCCTCGGCCACAGTTTTAATTCATTAAGACTATAAATAAAAGAGCGCCGCAGTCGCGTGACCTTGCGTAGGATATCAACACCAGTATTGGAAATCTGGGCAGTAAAGTAAAATCCATACAGGATTTAACACAGGTTGCTCATGTTCCCAGTAGTTTGAAATTACGCCAATTTTCATCAACTTTTCAAATTTATAAAATCTAAAGAGCTTTACCTATTTTCTATAATTTTACAAAGCATAATAATATCTGCATAGTATAAAACTAATGTTCCTAAAATAAAATAAAAAGAGGAAATGTGTGTCAGATAAAAGACGTTTTGTTTATTATGATATTGACTTATTTATTATTGCAGCAAACGTTTTATTGTGCAATTATTAATTGATTGTGGGTAAAAATGTATGTCATAATAATTGTAGATATAAATAAATTTAGTTTGGTAAGTGTTTGATGTGTAAGAGGGTGGTTGGAAACAAAAGAGCTGCGTTATTAATAGTTATTAGGTGGGAAGCGTCTCCACCGCAACCTGTTCCATGAATAAATGCCATTGCATTAAAGTGCGACGAACGGGAATGGGAGACCTGGGAGGGATGAAAGGGAAAGGAAGCGGCGGTGTGGGAAGAGACTCTCACTCACCTTTTCCCGAAGCATGTCCCTGGTTCTGGTAGCCTGAGTCCTGCTGCGATGCAACTCCAATTGCAATTCCAAACATTTTTCCTGCCAATTAACACCTGCAGAAGAATGGTGTCCCCCGGGATCCATCAGGGAATCGAAGCCGGCCAGTGGTTGCATCTGCGACTGCTGCGAAGACGTCGCATTTGGATCACGGGCGCGTCGCGGTAACAGTCTTGGACTAGTCGGAGTTGAACGCGATTCGCGAGTCAATTCGCTAAGTCGCGAGAGCGGATCGAAAATTTGACTTAGCCGGCGCGGACTGCTCGCACCTCCGCCGTCTTCGCCCATGACGGATGATGGATAGATTGATGGATGGATACCAAGTCCGAATTCTCAATCACTGCAGATCACACAATTACAGAACACTTTCGCCGGAACATCCGGAACCACCGAGACGCGCTCCTCCCTTACTACTCCTTTTTTTTATTACTTCTTTTCTTCGGTTTCACACAGTACGAACGCGTTCAAGTCTATTGTGAGTTGGAAGCATACTGAGGCTGGGATCCTCTCAGTGTTTAGAGCCAATGAACTCCCGTAATAGAGAAGGTCGCGTAGTCGTACTTAAGACTGAGCAAATGAATACTAAACACAGAACTCTCTCATTCATTCACGTGCGTTTTGTAATAAAATGCATTTACACTCGCGAACGCGCATTACTTCAACATTTAAAACATAAAACTCTTTTCATTTCACTTCGCCTCTTCCACGCATGAATGCATGCAATAATATAACAACAAAATATCCAACAGAATTTTACTCTCGTGTAAATCACTAAATATAGAATTTCTTAATATAAATATTTTTTATATATAAATTTATATAAAATTTTAACATGAAGACTTCAATGGACGACGCGGTTAACTGGATTTTTTTTAAACTTCTTACATTACTTCATCGGTAATCTGAAACAAAAGAAAAGCAAATTATTAGAGCGTTTCAAATAGAGACTTTACCTAAAATCTAATTTATATGAAATAGTCATCTTGTTACGCCGCCCCAGGTTTTTACCGTACGATCTTTCTTCTTATTGCATCTCCCTTAGCGAAAAAAATTAAATAAACGAGAGAAGAAGTATTACAAGACGGATAGCGTTTCATATTTTATGTAGATACATTTGCATTTAGAAACGCGTTGTAATTTGAAATGTGTAGGACATTTCATCACAGACCACCTGAACCCCCTGGAAATAGGGGAAAAATGGGCCACGCTAAATAATGTGTCCGATTAAGCTTATCGCTTATCTCAACCCCCGTATATATTCTCCTTTTTTCCCTTTCTCTCTCTCTCACACTCTCTCCGTGAGTTTGGGTCGATTCCAACCCCCTGTCTCCTATCTCTGGCCCAGTTGTTTATATATCTCGACCGACCCCCATCTTCTGCACACCTACTTCCGGTTGTTTCATCGCGAATTTTTTAAACTTATATCTCTATGTTACCTCATTTTCCGCCTCGACCAGGTACCGCAAAAAGGGGGAGATTCACCCGGCGAGATAAAAATCAAAAAAGTAAAATTGAAAGGGGGAACGCTTTAATTTTTACTGCAGCTCCAGACGAAGCGGACGTCTCGGAATGCATTAGCTTAAAACGGAAGTACTTAAATATATATATGAGTGCTTCTGTATACTCAAGAAAAGGTCTCTTTTATTTCTATTTCTATTTATTCCCGTTTCATTTCGCTTCTTTTTTTAATGTCTGCGACATAAGCCACCCCGGGAGCTTCACGAATGATGATTCCGACGGATTTATTTCATCTCTTCCCGTGAGTATGTGTTTTCTAATCCTGCGCAGACATTTAATATACGTCTTCTTCTCTTTCCCGGTTTCCGGTTTTTCTTCACCCGCATTTTGCTTTTTCTTCGTCCACCCTCACTCTTTTTTTTACTTTAATTAAACTACCCTCGTTCGTCCCTCGCATTTCAGACGAGCTGGGAGGTCGTCGAGTCCACCTTTTTTACGAGCGGCCATTTGGCGCCAATCTCATCGAAACTGCAATATTCCTCGATCATATAAATACATCCCATATGCAAAATGCCTTTTTGTCACGCACGGTCTCATAAATTTGGGATTTTCTGATATTTTATAGCATCGCACGCGGTAAGCCTCAACTCGCAATGCCGTTACGATAACGCCCTTTGTGACTGTGCCTAAAAAAGGGAGACCCGAAAAAATGCATCTTTATCAGAATTTTACTAGCAAAAAAACGCAATATTTTTCTTACCAGCTATATAATTCATATTTTTTTCTTCTATTGAAATTGAAAAAAATAATATTCATTCAAAATAAATAGTTTTTTTTTATCAATAATAATTTATAAAATTATTCAGTAAAAACAATAGTTCCTTATAATTAATGATTTTTTTCACTATAAAAAACTTGTAATAAATTTGAAATATTCTTGATATAATCTATTTTTGGTTTTTTATTTATGAATTTTATATATTTCTACAAAAATGCATTGATTGATTGTCATAAATTATTTTATTATAATTTATATATATATATATATATTTAAATACAATCTTTTAATGTGGGACATTAAAGCAATTATAATTTATTATTATAAAATGGAACAGATATCAGAATCAGTAAAATTTGCATACGTTTATCGTTATTTGCGATATATTTAAAGAGGCGAAGTAATTAAGGTACCAGACGGTGTTGCTGCTATATTTGTTCGCAAATTTGCTTTTTAGTGTAAAGCAATTATGAATTGCGTACAAGATCCATGCCCGAACGCCCTTGAAGGGTCGGCAAGTAATCTATTTTTAAACCTGATCAACACTTTAATGGCGACACAGTGTGCACTCAACCCGAGACCCAGTTACCCGGATGATATTGGATCAAAATTAATAAACGGAAGCGAATTTGATTTCATTATTGTTGGCGCTGGCTCTGCTGGCTCCGTGGTTGCAAACAGACTATCAGAAAACCCGAACTGGAGAATTTTAGTTTTGGAAGCAGGCAAATATCCATCATCAAGTTCAGAGGTACCTGCTCTGTTCCTGTACATGAAGCACACCGCAGAAGATTGGCAATACAAAACGGTAAATAAGTATGCATGCTTGGGTTTAGCTGAAGGATGCATTTGGTCAAGAGGGAAAGTCATTGGAGGAAGCTCGACTATAAATGGTTGTTTGTACGTTAGAGGAAATCCGCTTGCGTATAACAATTGGAAAGATTTGGGTAATAAAGGTTGGGGTTGGGATGAAGTCCTGCCCTACTTTAAAAAATCTGAGAATACCACAAGAGAATCTTACAGAAAGTCACCTTTGCACGGCACTTCTGGTTATCTGACAACGAGCTACGTAAAATCAAATACTTACGTGAAAAACATGTATATGGAGGGAGCGAAGCAAGTAGGAATGCTTATTGCAGACGATGAACCTGCTTTAGGTTATTACGAATTGTTAGCGACAATTAGAGACGGTAAGCGGTGCAGTGCTTCAAAAGCATATTTAGCTTCTGCAGCGAACAGAAACAATCTATTCCTAGCAACCGAAGCGGAAGTTGGACAGGTTATTTTCGAGAAGACGACAGCTAAAGGTGTTTTGGTGAAAATAAATTCAAAACTAATTAACGTGTATGCCACAAAAGAAGTGATCCTGTCGGCCGGAACAATTAAGTCACCGACGATACTACAGAATTCCAACATCGGTTTAAAGGAGGATCTAGGTAGGAAACCGCTCGTTAATTTACAAGTCGGTAGGAATCTTTTGGATCATCTTGCTATTTTTACTCTCTTCATTAAATTAAATGACACTGCTTCGGAGGCTGATGAGCCAGATAGGATTTACGATTACTTTACAGCGAATAAAGGATCCTTGTCAAATATTGGAGGTTCAAATTTCGTTGGATTTATAAATACCAAAAACAAGAAAGCTAAGATAGCTAATGTTCAAATATTCAACACGTTTTATCCTAAAAATAGTCCAGATATTCATCGAGAATTGGAGATTATTGGTTTGGACGCAATTTCCACGAAAAGCATATTGGAGGCTAGTACTAAATCTATATTATGGCAAGTCGCTCCCGCTCTTTTGAATCCTAAATCCGTTGGTTCACTGTTAACAACGTCGCTTTTCAATGAGCCAACTATAAATCCAAATTACTTGAATGATGAAAGAGATGTTACAACGTTACTGGAAGCAATCAAATTCATTAAATCTCTAATAAGAACCAAAGCTTTTCAGCGAGCCGGAGCAGAATTGTTCATAATGAAAAGCCCATATTGCCTTCAGAAGACATACACAGATAGCTATTGGAGGTGTCACATTAAACACTACGCTACGACGGGCTACAACCCGGTTGGAACGTGCAAAATGGGTCCCAAAAATAGTGCAACTTCAGTTGTAGATTCAACACTCAAAGTCCATGGATTAAATAATATAAGAGTAATTGATGCCAGCATTATGCCTACTATAACCCCAGGGAATACCAACGCTCCGGCAATTATGATCGGGGAAAAAGGCTCGGTGTTCATTAAAGACGATTGGATGTAAAAGCTGTATTGTTTTTTTTTTTTTCGATTTAAACACTTTTGACAAACCTTTATATTTAATTGAATATAGAGCAGTAATAAAAATGAAACAGTCTAATTGATAATAGAGTTTTATGTGGCAATAAATATAAGTGATTAATATATCCTCTTCTTTTTTAGACTAAATTTAATTAAAGCTCCTCGGGGATTATTAAGTTAACTTTCGTCCCATAATTAAGCAATTCGCAGTCGTCCCTCATGTGCTGTCCAATAATTCAGAAGCCATGGCCTGCGCCGGCCACCGGAATATTAAATTTCTAACCGAAGAACATTTTTAATTAGCAATTTTCGGAATGGGAATTAAGGGAGGCAATTTAAAAGGCCGGCGTCGCCGGATATGATGGCCATCGCTGGACCGGAAATAGGGTCAATCTCGATCCTTTTTCCTATCAAACCGTTGGGCGGACGAGTGGCGGCGATGATGGTGGAAAGAGGGAATTTAAAATCGCTTTAGGCTTGTCGATACAAAATGAATCGTCTGTTGGTCTGTTCGGAGTGGAGATGTACGGGGGTTAATTGGAGCATGATTGAAGGTTAATTATATGAAATTGAAGCTGTATTAGCGCAAATTGAATGCAATTATAAAATAGTGGTTGGATCTAACTCAGTCCCTTGAGTTGAATAGGCTTTGAGTGTGAAAATCGTATCCTCGAATTCCGTCGCCTGCGTGCCTTTGAAGAGGCCCTTCCATTTCCACCAAGCCTAATATCGGTTTTAAGAGCAGTGATTTTTTTATTTATGTATGTATGTATGTTCAATGGATAAGGTTTCCTCCTGTCACCAGGTCGCAATATGCGTGTGCGCATTTTCAATGGAACCAAATTCCTTCCCTTGCTTTTATTGAAAATTCCTAACTATACGCGAGAGCTTTCCAGGGCTTTAAGAGCGCTGACAAAGGGGCTTTTAAGTGCCAGATTTTCGATTCCCGCATAACCGTTATATAATATTCCCCGTAACAACGCATTTTATCTATTTGCTTATATTTTGTATAAGGAAACTGCTAGTAAACATTTTCGCACCAAATAAAATAATAAACTTATATACGTTTAAATACAAGCGTAAACTTGCTTAGTTTACAAAATAATAATAATTTGTAAGTAGACATAATTTTCTATTAAATTTGATAATGAAATTTCTTTATTAAAATCACTGGATAAAAGTAAGTAAAATTGATAATATAAATTGCAATAGTGAATTAAGCAAAATGACTAAAAAAATATGAAAAATCAATTAAGCACTAACCACTTAGTGCACAACATAGTGTGGCTTCAATTGGTTATAAATTCAAAAAAAAAATTATATATATAATAATTTTCGTTTTTGATAGTTTTTTCATTTCCTATACTTAAGTCTTATTTTAGTTTCAAACAGTGCAAGATTAACAATTACTAATGCTGCAATTGTATATAGATTCTATTCAGGAATGGGCTTATTTTTAATAATTGTAAAGATGCCTCCACATTATCACAAAAATCAACGACCATTTCAAGAAATACCACATATTTGAAATTTCATAAATATTATCATTATTACATAATACTAAAAAATGCAAATCAATAATTAAAATGTAATGTTATTGACTCTGGTAGAACATTTTCCAATTGATTATTGAACAAATAGTTCTTTTATGTTATGAGAATATTTAAAAGTTTAACTATTTTATCAAAAGTCATTCCAATTCAAAATCTACTAAAGTTAACTCTTTATGCTACTTGGTACAGTAATACCCCGACTTACGTGTACTCGGAGTTACGCGATTCTTCAGTATTTTTCTAGGTATTTTAGGTAATTCGAGTTACATAATTTTCGTCTGTGCTGTAGTTACATACAATAGGTACAACACGTATTGTACAAACATTAATCAAACTACAATAATTAATTTAACAAGTATTGCATAAGAAACTAAATTTATATAGATCCATACTAATTTACCCAAAAGCACAAGATTTATTAATGTAATATATTCAAAAAATACAAAAAAAAGCATGTATTTCTAAACACGTAGGTTTGTGTTACAAATTGTATTACATTTTTATTAATTCTTATTCCATATAAGGTAACCTTTTAGAAAATTGTGACAAACATAATAATTCAATTTTATTTACAAGATATTTAAATAAATAATACAAAAAATAAAGTTCAAGTAATTTCTAAGAAAATTATTCAATTCTCAAAATTAAAATAAATTTGAACATAATGTCTCCAGTTATTAGATGGAAAATTGACGTCATTGTTTAATTATTACAATAATATTATTATATATATGAAAGAAAAACTTTTAAACAATTAAACATTTTTATTTAATTTTTATTATTGTGTGAAGTTTTTTTTTGTAATTTATTATTGCAATAAATATTATTATTATAAATAATTAATTGTCAATATTATTTTTACAAAGTAAAATAACAACGATATTTTATGAACGGATTTTATTAACCAAAACTTGTTTTTTTTCATGACACATCTCTCAATGATAATCGTTCATAACATAAGAAATATTAAGACTGTATACTTAATAACTTAAATAAATATGTATGTACACGTAAGACATTACTTTAATATGGTGTAATGTACAAAACAACCATTTAGAAATAAAGAAACAAGAAATAAAATATTTGAGTTGTTTGAACATGAATTGAATACTAATAAATAAAACATTCATTTCTCTTACATAAACTTCGCAATAGTTAAAAAATATGTGTACTTTTATATAATTATACTTTGTGGTTTATTAATAATTAAAATTTAATATTATTTATATAAAAATATAATGTTGAAACTATAAACGAATATTGGATAATAAAAAAAGTATGTTTTATTTTTTTTCATATCTTTTAACAACATATTATATGAGAAAATATACTCAAAATTATAAAGTTACAAAAAATGATAATGGCTATAGAAGTTCACTTATATAACGTTAAGGTGTGTATACTCTGAACATCCATCGCTGTCGTTTCGAAAGAGCAACGTAAAGCTTGGAAAAAGGTCCGCATAAAAATAAATAATTGATGGCCCTTTTAAGGGTCGGAAAAAAGTGCATGCAGTGCAATGATTACGGCATTTATTTCTACATTTTTCTCGTCTCGTCCAAATACATGCTTGTCAAGTCGTAAAGATTAATATTGGATCACGGTGTCCGAAACTATTGACAATAAAGTTTTATTACGGAAACGCACAAATCCTGGCCGACCAGCTAACATTGATGTATTCCATTTCATTTGCGAATTTATGGATGGAATGCATCCAAATCACGAATCCCAACACCATCTGGGCCCCGCATAAAATAAAAACGTCAACATTACTCTACGTGTGAGCCCGGATTGTCGGATGTCGACCAAATATAAATAATATTAATTAATTACCAACAAAAGCACACATTTTACACTCGCAGAATCAATACAAATGTGAACGTTTCACCAAATTCACCGAACGGATAATTACAATTATCCTAAAACGTTCAGTTTTCAGTCAGATTTGAAGTGCATCCATTTGAATAATACAATAATCAATTGATTAAAATCAACGATTTAATTGTAATTTGAAAAAAAAATATTATATTTTTAATACAAATTTAATTTAATTGAAATATTATCAATATTCTCAGAAAAATATTGAGGCAAATAATAAATGTATTATTTCTTATGTGTATTCCGATTGAGAATTTTCTCATTTCCTTGAAACGACGGATCATTCTCCCCTAAAGACATAATCCAACTTATGCTGTATTTAACGGATATTGCATTCAAAGTTAATCACTTCAAATCTTTTAAGCCGTCCTTAGAAATATCTTTATTACCTAAAGCATGTCATCCTCTGAATACTAAACTTTTAATTATTACATGATGACCAGCAATATTTTATTAATTTTCCGAATACTGAAATAAACAGAAACTAATTAGTTTTTGTAAATGTTTACATTTGGATTTAAAATTTTAAAATTATTGATAAAATAATTGAAGAAAAAAAAGTTTATTTTGTGATGACAACGGCTATTTTTAATGTATTTGGTTTCATCTTCTAACTACCACAAAATTTAGTTAAAAATATAAAGATAAACATATTGATTTATTAAATTACATAATCTTATCAGATATATAAAATATACAATTGCTATCAATATTTTGAAAATACTATTTATTTTAAATAATATTTGATAATGACAACTATTTACAATCTATTGGATATTTGTATCACATTTTAAAAAAGTTAAGCATAGATGATAGATGATCGATTTTCTAGAGCTAGTATCTTCAAACTTCCACAGCTTTTGGAACCGTTTTAGTTTTTTAATATTCTTCAAGGTACCCTGAACTGAAGGTAAATAAATACAAATATGTAAATTTCAAAAATTTGGTACGAAATGATCAATCACAATTTACTGTTGATTGAATGTTTATTTAGTTTTACTTGAGGAAAAAATTGAACGCCATCTCTCGACGTTTGTTGAACCGCAGAAAAATGCGCGAAGGAACTAAAACTTATACGGAACGCAGGTTTAAAAACTCTTGTTGTACTTTTAAAGGATCACACCGCATAAAAAGGTACAAAAACATTTTTCTAAAGAAAGAAATTTAATTTTTTGAAGTATCCTTTAAGTGTAAAAATATTTTTACAATTTCAGTTGTATACTCGAAGATTATGTTTTTGCAAGTTTTAAAATATGAAATGAGTGATTAAAAAATGTTATCAATGTAAATCTGTTTAGTTTTGTAGTTAAAACTAGATGGCGGAGTTATAATACAAAATATTTTACAGAAAAACAGGAGATTGTAAAATTGGTCATTTAGTATATCTTAACGGCTTCGCGAAAGAATATCTTAGTCGTAAAGTGGATGAGGTCTTGAATTTAAATATTGTTGCAGACTTTCCGCATAGCTGATGCAACTTGTAGATGACGCCAATTAAGTATCCCCGAAGAGCCCCGCGGAGTTTATTAAAAATGCCGTGCGTTTGTCCGTCGAGGAAAAATAACTTTACAAAGGAAAGAGCAAATAAAAAGAAAGAAAAAATGTAAATATGCAAGTGGCATAACAAACATATGCGTGTGTTGCTGCTGCAAAGTCTTCGGGTATATTTATTAAACATCGCTTGTTTCATGCTGCTCGGGGCAACTAAAGACGCAAGCACATGGAACTTTCCGGAATTCTTAAATGCTTAAATATGAATAACTCTTTGGGCCCAAGCAAACAGAGAAAGAAACAGTAAATAAAATAATGAGAGAGAAAGAGAGATTGAAAATAAATCAAAACGGTGTGTTTTAATAACGAGCCAATGGAGCTTAAAGAGGCCCGTGAACCCGTTACCAATTGAACCGGAAGTTTTCCATTGCAACGGTTCAATAGTCCCCGCAATTTATATGATTGTACAGGAGAGGTAAAACATATTCCAACTCGGAAACACGACGTACGTATGGTCTTGTATATATGTATATACATTCGCGTGTGAGAGAGTGAGAGGGAGGATGTAGGATGTAGAGCAAAAATATATTTATGTTTCCCCGATACAACTGGAGTGTTGGAGCTACAGTCCCACAACGGTTTTAACTAAAACTCTTCTGACATTTCAATTGGGCCCAGCTTTAACTCCCATATTTCCTTCTTTTTTTCTCCTCCTCACACGCGCTCTCTCTCTCTCACCCCTAAATCATAACCACCGGCAAATTCACCGGAGCAAACCTCCCTCTCTCGCAGGACCGACCATATCTCCTCGTCCTTAAAAGAAGAGCAGAATCTCAGAAAAACGCGTATTTTATCGCCCCCATCCGCGATTTATACATGGCGAGAGAACGTTCACATTTAATATGCTTATTGATTTTATCTTTAATCCTTTGGAAAAATCAAACGCGATAATGACACGGACAAACTCTCTAAAGGGTACAAAAAGGAAAAGTCTACCCTTACCCTTAGTACTCTCAGATATAGCTTTTATAAAATTTAATCAAATTTTCGCAAGCTGGAATCCAGGCAATCACCCGGCCTGTCACAGAGGGCTTAAATTAATCGTTTACTTCGGTAAACACTTGTCCGAATTATCAAATACGCTGACACGGAATAAAATAAACGGTGCGTCATTTTGTTTGAAAAACAGATTTATGTAAAAATTAATCAATGTTTGAACGTCCATCTGTTACTTTATGTTTCTTAGCTTACGAAAGTTAAGCTGGATGGGGGACTGCAACCCTTTTGTCATTTCATTGTTATGAATAATAAGTAGAACGCACGATTTACTACAACACCACCATGTTCATTCACAAATATGAATAAACACGATGTCGATGATCAGATAGGAATAAAACTTCCTAACAAATACGGAAAAATATGTGCCAAAAAAACCCAATAGTCAAATATTAATTTATTCCTTAATATTTTCAAAAAAGCCAAGTACCTAGGAATTCACTTAGTTCATCGCTTGTCCTGAAATTGGCAGTGCAATTTAGGAAGATGAACTGGTTACTTGGCAGAAAATCTGATATATCCAAAAAAAGTTAGTAACTAAACATAATATCAATCGAAATCATTAAAGATGATCATAAAAGCACATATTCCAAAAACGAGGAAATTAATTTGTTTACCAACACCAAACTAGTAAAAGAACAGATCAGAAAAGAAAACGCAAACTACCACCAACGACTAGAAGTCCACCTAAACCACTTAGTAGAAGTGTTAACCAAATGTTGATTCAAATCTTTCAAGCCACATGATTTTCCAAACTGGTTCTATCAACTTTGCGTATTTGTGTATTATATGCAAAATGCTCAAATTGAAAAATGGTTATTAAACCATCCATTAGTTGACTCTTTAACAATGTCAGAACTACACCTTATTGTTTTTGTAGATAGATTGTTGAATTTATGCAAAAAAATATTATATCAAAAACATTGAAGATGATTATAAAAGCACCGTGATATTCCACAAACAAGGAAATTAATTTGTTTATCAACACCAAACTATTAAAAGAATAGATCAGAAAAAAAAACGCAAACTACCATCAACAACTGGAAGTCCACCTAAACCACCTAATAGAAGTGTTGATCAAATGTTTCAAGCCACATGATTCTCCAAAGTTGTTCTATCAACTAAGTAACCATTGCGTGTTTATGTATTATATTCAAAGTGCTCGAATTGAAGAATGGTTACTGAACCAATCCTTTAGATGACTCTTCAACAATGTCAGAACTACAACTTATTGTTCTTTTGGATAGTTTATTGATTTTGTGCAAAAAAAATACATTAAACACATAGAAAATATAAGAAACAATTTAATTACATAACTATAATTTTAGTTTTGAATACATATTAGACGCAAATGATAACAAAAATGGTCGGTACTAATTATGATTCATGCCAATATTATAAGACATCACAAGTAAAGTGTGCAATTATTATTTAGTTTTAACTTAACACAGATATTATATAATAAATTAAAATTGAAAGTAATTAGTTTTTAAATATCTTTGAAGTACTAATATTTGTAATATTATATTTTAATTATTTTTATTCATGTATTTGCGAAAAATATTTGTCGTCTTTCAACAAAAATATATTAAAGTGTAAACAGTGGTATAGTGGAAGATGTCGATCACTAAATGATAACATGAACAAAATAATATTTTATATAATACAAATATATAGGTTGTAGCGCCTTTTTTTTATTATGGCGCCTGTGTACTTATTATAATTTGAATTTAGTACAGTTCTTATTAGAATAATTTATTTAGTTATAATTTTTTACATCCAGATTTTTTTTAAAATTACAATTTTAAAATAACTATGCAACATATTTCTAAGAAAAATATTACGTTTTTATATATAAAAAAAAAACAAATAATGAATTTTGTAAAATCTATTTAATCGAAGTAAAACTAAGTTTTTAGTAGTCTTATAAATATGCACAGAAAGCTGCATATTTATAAGACTATGACTCACTCACTCACTCACTTTATAATAAGAAACTCTGTATTTCTAGGATCAAATATCCGATGTTAAATATGTCAACACAATAAATGCATTGCAAATCGATCATGCAAATAAACATATTATATTTTACAAAATAATTATTTTATTTAAAATGATTTTTTTATTTCATTTGCAATTATTTATAAAAAAAAAGTATAAAATAAAATATATTCATATAATAATAATAATAAAATTAACTTCAACAATCACAGGTTTTTTCGCATAATCAAAAGATAATATAATTTTTATTAAGAATAATAATTAATTGCTTTTTGTGAGATTAAAATAATGAAAACATTAATTAAAACTCTAAAAATATATTTATTTTGATCTAAAGTATAAATCGAAGAACCGTACCATATTGTGATTATAGTGATAATATGGACTATTTTATTGAAAGCATTTTGATTAATAATGTTGGAATGTGAATTAAAGTCAATGGACTTTAATTAAAGAAAATAAATATATGTGAAGAAAACAATTAATTAATTGAGCATTTGGTAATTTCAAAAGTATTTCAAACGTTTATGATTGCATGTGCTTTAATAACTAGACAGTGAAGTAAATTTAATGGAAGGAATACAATGGTGAATAAATAAACGTGTTATTTCGTAAAGTAGTAAAGTGTGTAGTACAATGTATCTTTGATATCGCGCAAGGATTGTTGCAAATTTATGAATAAATAAATCGGAAACCTCGTAAACATTTGCTAACAAATAATTGTCTCAGAGGGGTTAAATTAAAACTTACCATGCATATCACACAACATCATACATGCATAGCATACATACATAAACTATCCTTTGCATTTGCTTTTTGTGGTAAATGAGTTGTTCATTAGTGCACGCACAGTTTGAAACTGATAAACGAACCGTAACACTTTATGATAAACGCCACGACAGAATGTAGAAGAGAAAGAGGAACAGAAAGATGTAGAGAGAAAAAGAGAGGGACAGAAATAAAGGAAGCAAAGCATTTGCCTCGATACATATTAAAATACCAAAACGGCATTATTTTAAAAAGAGAATGAGAAGGAGGAGGACAATTTTTTTTTCAACGCCAGATAATATTTAATCTTGCGCGCTTTTCCAGAAAACATTAAAACTGACATGCGTCATGGCTTTCGTATCGGAGGCGAGTTTCCAAAAAAGTTATCGCCACCCTTCTCATGTTACTCGTGCTCATTGTAATTCTAGACTTTCACAGTTTTCATCAATTAATTTTCACAAATATTCATCGGTAACTTTATACGCGAGAAATATCAATAACAATAGCAGCGTTTCAATCATCTCAGTAATTTTATATTCGCTTCATCTGTTTCGTAAGGCGATTAGGTATTTGTGTCAACACAATTTATTCGTAGTAATAATACCGGTTCGTATTGATTGCAGTTTTCAATGTTTCAGGAAGTCTGTGATTATTTCATACTTATTAAATATGTAATAACGTAATAAATTTGATTTGTACATAAACAAATATGTTAATTGATATAATGGTCAACTTTAATTCATTTCTTCTTATAATATTAATATACTATCGTTTTTTAAGTATGCAATTAATCACAGTTATTATTAATTACATTAATTTTTGGATTACACACATTATTTATTCGTTAAGTAATAATAATTTTAGTTCGCTTTGAAGTACAAATGTTGTTTATTTTTTTCATTAAAATTTTCTATTCGCTATATTTTGGATATCTTATTACGTATTCTTGGAATTATTATTTTGACCAAAAATTTCACTAAACTTTACTTATTTCAAAAATACTAACGTGTTGCTATTTCTTGCAGATTTCTAAATTGAATCATTAATAGAAAACGTTAATAGCCTATTACCATGACAACCTAATACAAAAAAAATGGCGCCAAATTTAAATCTGGCAAATTTATTGAGAATAAACTAAAATAAAAAATACATCTACATATGAATCAATTGAAATAAAGGTATTACAAAAAACCTATTTATTTAATTCATATTTATATTATTAATCAAATAGCGTGCTATTATTTCTGTATTGTGTTTAATTATTTAAAGTAATTAAACTTCATCAGGTTTTTCAATAAAGATTATTGACCGCCCTGGAACGACAGTTCTACTATTATGAACCAAAACAGTTTTGCGCTAGTAATATCTCATGTTTAATCGTTCAATGAAAAACACTTAAAAAAACTTAATAATGATCCCCCTAACAAATATTTTCAAATTCCACAGAATTCTGTAAAAATTGAACTGAGTTGCTTTTTAATATGTAAAATTTATTCTCATTTTAATTTTCTGCACATTGTAGTATTTTTTACAAATAATTCGTCAACAATAAAATTACGGGTAATATCCGCTATACCTAAAGCTTCTACAGTCAATTTTGTAGGTAAAAATATTGTGTTAATAATATTAGTTTAATGTTCTGATAGTTACATTTCAATACAAAAATCAGGCTTTTTTTTATGAAATTACCGGTATTTCTTGTTACAATTTACTGGTATTTTCCGTAATCTTGTTGGACGGTAAAACCGGTTAACTGTTAAATGGAACCCCTAATAACAAGCTATTATAAACAACACAATGATTACCATTTTCAATCCCATAGACGATTTATTCTAAATATGACAATGTCTATTATAAATATTTTAGTATTATAATAATACTAAAATTATAGAAATAATTACAAACATGGCAAAAAGACAGCGGTCAATAGCCCTTTGTATGTAGATATACAATAAATTTTATTATTATTAAACCTAAAGGTAAATAACTTCAAATGGTTTAATCAGCAATAATAATATATTTTCAAATTCTACAGGATTCTGTAAAAACTGAACTGAGTTGCTTTTCAATATATAAAATTCATTCTCATTTTAATTTTCTGCTCAGTGTAGTATTTTTTACAAACAATTCGTCAACAATAAATTTAAGAGTAAGATTCGGTGTACCTAAAGCTTCTACAGTCAATTTTGTAGATAAAAATAATGTTTTAATAATATTAGTTTAATGTTCTAATAGTTACATTTCAATGTAGAAATCAGTAACAGTTTATCTGGCATTTAAAAAATACCGGTATTTCTTGTCACAATTTACCGGTATTTTCCGTAATCATATTGAACGGTAAAACCGGTTAACCGATTAAAGGTAATGGAATCGCTTATAACAAGCTATAATAAACAACACCGAATGATCATAATTTTCAATCCCACATACGATTTATAAAAATGATGAAATTCACTAATATAAAACTAGAGATAAATAAATCCAAATGATGTAATTCTATTGATTCAATTGATTTATTTGTGTAGATAAAAACTAATTTCAACAATAAAACATGTATTTGGAAGTAAAGAAATGGGAAACACAAGAGATGAAATAAATAGCATCCATTAATATAATTACATTCTGTGCAGTGCATTGTAGTGGTAGTGGTGAAGAAAAAATGTGCTGGTCTATCATTAAGTGGGGCCCAAGCGGAGGGTTAACCTTAAAAAGATTTATTTGGAAAGTTTATTGGATTTCGATCGGTTGCGGCCCTTTGTCCAGGCCCAACATAAACCCCTATAAATTATTTAAAGTTGCAACACAGGACCTTCTTTTCCGCTGTGTCCCTCTCTCGCTCCGTATCCTTCTTCTCCCCCATCGGAACGCCGCCGCGTCTGAGTACGACATCCGCATATTTATTCCAAGCGAAATGCAAACTCGACGTTGCAACGAAACGAAACAAAAACAAAAAGAAAAGAGCAAAAGTCCGAAGCCGACACAAAAATATCAATTCGAGATTTATTCGAGACGCGTGCAATTTTTTGGCGGCCGCAAAATAATGCAATTTAAATGCACATGCATTAAAAAGTAACGTTTATGAAATATGTATTCACGCCTGCACCTAACGAAATATTGGAAAGTTATATTGAGTTTGAAATTGAGAGCACTATCAATACAGTCCCCTCGGGATCACATATGCATTTTACAATTCCCCCCATTCGCAGAACAGGATAATACATCGGAGTCCCCCCAATTTCGCGCGGGTTCCTGGTATCCCCAACAGCAAATAAACCAACAAACACGCAAAAAAAAAAACTTATACTTGGGCCAACCATTGTGGGAGGACGAGGGAGAAAGAAGAAAAAAATAAAATATATAACTCCACACCACTCGTTTATTTCTCCCCTTTTAATTTCACCGAGTAGATTTATTTCAACGGCTGGAAAAAGGGTTACAGAATTTATAGCGAGAGACCGAGCGTTATTCCTCTCCTGCTTTTTTTAATCTCCCTTTGCCCGGCTTCAAAAAATATTTGTTTAAAATAATTTGTTTTATTTTGGGGGGCGGAAAATGCGAACTTTTACGATTAATAAGTGGATTTGCGGAGAGTTTTACAAGGGTACGAAAAAAAATGGGATGGGGAAGAGAGAAAAACGCGCGACGCGTTGTGCGGAGGAAAGGGCGGAACGGCATTGTTTTATGCGACAGGCAGAGTGAAAATAAAGAAGAAGGAGGTGGAGAGGAAGAGGAAAGGAAATTGTGCAATTTGGGCTTCCAGGAAATGCGCCAAGCTAAATTACTTTAATTAGCGGCTTTAAATTAAAACGTTTCAAACGGGCTCTAAGTAAATTTAAGCGCGGATGATCTAAATCATAATTAGTATGTTTTACGATACAGTCCAGAGGTGCATCTATCAAAAGGTCGAAATTGCTGAAATCAAAAAAAATATATACCAAGCATCTTAAATTTCATCACTTCTGGAAGTACAATTACATACTTGTAAAGTTGAAATTACTTGCAAAGTTCATCATAGTCATATTTTTATTACTTTATATACTTGAGAAATACCACAAAATTTTTGAGAGATGTTTATAACACTAAAAAAATACTTTTTTGTGAAAGACAAAGTATTATTAGAAAGGTTTCGATAAATTATCAAAAATATTAATCTTTTTTCGACTATAATAGCAACAAATCGTCGACTAATTAAATCCGCATGAATCTGAATGATACAATTTCTATATTTCAATAAAATTTTAAGAGAAAACTATGTGAAGAAAATTTAAGACAAACTTTGATTTAAGATTAATACAAATAAAATTTTAATAATTTTTTTCAGCGTATTTAGGAATTAGTATAAATTAAAATATGAAATATAATTATTTATATATAGTAGAAAATCGTTTAGTCAGAAATCATTTAAAATTACCTGTATAGAGTAAATAAATCAAATATTTATTTCAAAATCACTAAAATAATTCTAATATTTATAATAAATTTAATTAAGTAAAAAAATTGATATTTTCATAATTGTAAATATACTTTGTTGATTTAAGAAGATGACTCGTAAGCAGGGTAATATCGCGAAGACCGTAATCTCCTCCCGGAGGAGAGAAGGCGAAAATCGATGTCAAACTGTCATTTGCATAACTCGTAAAACTCAACGTGCACAAAATGAACGACGCCGACGCTTGGAACACCCCAAACACATATCATCAAACACTTTGTACGTCAATTTGCCAATATATATATTGAAATTTAGCGCCTTGTATTTTCGATAAACATGTTAGCTTCTCTATCTGCAGCAATATAAGATTTATTGATACAAGTTCTCATTTAAATTATCTGTTACAAATATCATTTTACCCTACAAAAATACATTTCTCTAAAAATATAGAAATATTCAGAAAATAAATAATTAATATAAAATATTTTTATTTAATCAATTTTATTGACTACAACTGAGGTCTTTCTACCCTTATGCAAAATATTGCGTAAATAATAACAAAAATATATAAAGTTAATTGTTTCATAATTGAATATAAAATGAATAATATTTTGTTTACTAGTACCATGTAAAGTTTAAATTACTTAAATATATTTTTTCATAATTTACTTCAGTAATTATAAACCGTTGTGTCGCAAATATTTCAAAAAATAAATTAATTCAATTATATTTCAATGAAGTCCAATATAACAATAAGTACTTAAGTGTACATTGGAAAGAACATTGAAAAATATATAAATTAAATGTATTTAAATAATTTGTATTTCAACATAATAACAAAAATATATAAATAATATATCTTTAAACCATACTTATGTGAATTGTTTCATAAGTTTATTTTACTTAAATGTAATCGTTCATAATCTACATAAGTAATTATTAAAAATAGTGCCGGGAATATTTAAAAAAATACAAATTAATTTAATTAAATTTCAATTCAGAAATTTGTATACAAAAATCAATTTTAAATATTAATTCTTGTAGTCAGAAATGAGATATTAATTTACAAATTCATTGATTCAAAAGTTTGATGTAAAATTCTGCAAGATTTCTATTTAATTGCCTTTCAAATAATTTAAATTGTAAACTAAGTAATTGTCGTTTTATTAATTATTTAATTAATATTAAAAATCATTAATTTTTTACACCATAATTATGTTAATTCTTTCATAAATTTTACTTTACTTAAATTCTTCTTCTTCTTTCCTCTCCTTTACTTTACTTAAATGTAATCATTTATAATCTACATAAGTAATTATTAAAAATTGTGCCGCGAATATTTAAAAAAATAATTCAATTATATTTCAATGAAATCCAATAAAACAAGAAGTGTTTAATAAAGAAGATTGAAAAATATATAAACTAAATGTAACAAAATTGTAACAAAAACCATACTTTTGTTAATTCTTTCATAATTTAATAAAAAATAATCAATATTTTATTTACTATTACAATGTAAAGTTTACTTTACTTAAATGTAATCGTTCATAATCTACATAAGTAATTATTAAAAATTGTGCCGCGAATATTAAAAAAAAAATTAAATTTCAATGAAGTGAACTAAAAGTATGTAAATAATTAGTATTTCAAAATAATAACAAAAATATATAAATAATATATTTTTACACCATAATTATATTAATTCTTAAATAAATTTTACTTTACTTAAATGTAATCGTTTATAATCTACATAAGTAATTATTAAAAATTGTGCCGCGAATATTGAAAAAAAAATAATTCAATTATATTTCAATGAAATTCAATAAAACAAAAAGTGTTTAATAAAGAAGATTGAAAAATATATAAACTAAATGTATGTAAATAATTGCTACATATGTTGCAACAAACTGCATTATTTATTCAGAGGAAATTACATACTGTTTGAAATTCTTCCCATCTTCAAATTGAAACTGTATCCGGAAACCGACTTTATTTGGTATCACAATGTGAATTTTATGGTCGACTTGTCTAGTTTAGAAAATTATTTAGTATAGTGACGTCCACCCACCCACTGTGACGCTATTCACATAAGATAAATAACTTTATAGACCGAAGCATGCATTAGGAATTTATTGGACTTTTATTGCGTCTATTGTATATTTAAAAGAATTTAATGGTTCATCAAACCACAGTATTGCTTTCCAATTCTTATTTCTAACACATTTTTTTTAAGAATATATATTTTAGTGAATGAAAATTTCAACAAAACAAGAAATTTGGGCTTCCAGGAAATGCGCTAAGCAAAATTACTTTCATTAGCGGCTCTAAATTAAAACGTTTCAAACGGGCTTTAAGTAAATTTAAGCGTGGATGATCTAAATCATAATTAGTATGTTTTACGATACTAAGCAACTATCAATACTTCTGGAAGTACAAGTACATACTTGGAAAGTTGAAATTACTTGCAAAGTTCATCGTAGTCATAATCAAACTACAGTATTGCTTTCCAATTCTTATTTCTAACACATTTTTTTAAGAATATTACTATTTTTTTGTTTTTTTTTTACATAAATATTTATTGTAGCTAGTTGCTAGATTTCAATTCATGATATTTTAATGAATGAAAATTTCAACAAAACAAGGAATTTGGGCTTCCCGGAAATGCGCTAAGCAAAATTACTTTAATTAGCGGCTCTAAATTAAAACGTTTCAAACGGGCTTTAAGTAAATTTAAGCGTGGATGATCTAAATCATAATTAGTATGTTTTAAGATACTAAGCAACTATCAATACTTCTGGAAGTACAAGTACATACTTGGAAAGTTGAAATTACTTGCAAAGTTCATCGTAGTCATAATCAAACTACAGTATTGCTTTCCAATTCTTATTTCTAACACATTTTTTAAAAATATTACTATTTTTTTTATTTTTTACATAAATATTTATTGTAACTAGTTGCTAGATTTCAATTCATGATATTTTAATGAATGAAAATTTCAACAAAACAAGGAATGATGTTGGTCATTTGGTGTGTGGATTCGTATGTGACTGATTGCAAGTGTAATTTGTAGTGTTCGGGTGGATCGGATGGTTAAGCCACCATATCCATAATGCAACGAGCGTGTAGTTAGGGTAGCTATAGGGAGAGGTAGTAGGTAGTATTCGCAGTCTATTGTTCATTGTAAACAATGCCATGGGAGTGTGTAGGTACGAAATACACTGTACATGAATACATCTATGTATACGGGTTATACATAGTTTCATGCCTGTTATATCCCCGGTATTATAGCCCTTAACTAGATTGTGTAGGCACTAAAAGCATTATTATATATCAAAAGTTTTGCGGAGAACGCTCACGCTTCTAACTCCAAATATTTCGGCTGGGTGTGTGTGCACGCTTGTAGCTGTTCGAGAAGAGGGACCATTGTCTTGTTGAAAGCAGAATTAATGGAAATATTGCCGAAATGTGTATAATAAAAACTACTTTATTATTAAGTTTCATAGGGAGAAGCCCAGCTGGAACAAAATAAAAAAAATTGTATATATATATATATATATATACACATAGCATGATGCCAGCTTATACAGTATGTTTTCAACTTAACGACTCAAACTTCTGACAACCATTAGGTACTTACACATCTCGGCTTTATGAGGACTTTATTAAAACAATCCATTTAAATTTCGGAAACAAACTTCCATAGCTAAGAATTTTTATACTCAGTTTTTTTTTTAACTTCAATCTTTTATAAGTAATTTTATTGCATAAACCACCCTTTTTCTTTTCAATTACATCTTGAAGTATTCATTAAATAATTCTTAATGCATTGTAATAAAGAAATTCATTATTTTCTTATAAACATATCAAAAAAGAAAACCAGCAAATAAATTAGGTAACATTTTTTTTTTTTTTTTGTTAATTAATAATATTAAAAATAATTATTTATTGCTTTTTACAATTGTAGTGTTAAAACATTTTATATTAATATTTTGTCAGTTAAGATTAGAAACTATATTACGACTTATTAATTCAGAAAATTGTATACAAAAATCAATTTTAAATATTTTTTTAAAATTTTGTAGACAGAAATGAGAAATTAATTTACAAATTCATTGATTGTAATAGTTTGATGTAAAATTCTGCAAGATTTTTATTAATTACCTTTCAATTAATTTAAATTATGAATGTATTAATTATTTAGTTAATATAAAAAATCATTAAATTTCTATTAATTCTGTTGAAAATGCTATATTTTTAACAAATTCAGAATATAAATTAATTGTATTTATCTTTCTATTCGTCAAAATTTGTCTTGTTTTGAAAATATGTCCAAGTCAAAATGGTATAATCTCGATTTTTTAAGATTCAAACAATTTTACATTATGTTACGATATTTTATATAATGATTCTCATTATTCTAAAAAATATAATTATATTATATTGATGAGAATAAGCAATATTCCTACATTTATATCATTCAAGTGATATTAATGGATTATTTTATTGATGTTAAAAATATACTAAAATTAGTATTTGTTTAAAGACACAGAATGGAAATTGGAATATATTTTAGTAGACGCTAAAGATGAAACTAAACTTATAAATCTTTAGCAACTGCAATTGTTTGCATCTCATAAATCTGTGGACAAAAAGTAAAACTCTACAAAATAATAGTATCAATTCAAAATAAGCTGAAACTATATATAAAATAACAGGAATATCTACACGTATTCTGAAACGTACATACAAATCCTTATTGACTAAAATGTTCATTCAATTTCTAGCGCAATCGTCACAAAAAAGCAAATTCTGCTAAAGTCATCAGATTTAATTCATATATCGGCGAACCAGGGTAAATTACCGATAAAAATTAAATTATTTTGAGTACATTTTGATGTCAAAATTCTCCAAAAATGATGTCAACATTAGGTGGATGTTGGGGCATTTTGAAATATTTATTTATTATTTTACATTTTATTAATCAAACTTAACTTTTATAGTGTACATTTGGTTATGGTTTATCATTAAAATATTAATGTTTTTGTGTTATAGTTTACAATATATTCAGATGTATTAAAAATTCTGTTAGAGATCCGAATCCAAATGTTGCTCCTTTCGTTATAAAACATATTAGTCCACGTACTTCATAAATTTGACAACGGTGTACTAATAATTATTTTTTTTGTTTTGTCTTTTTGTTATATTGTTTATAATTTTGTTTTTAATTGGGGGTAAATAAACATATTTTTGGAGTAATATATAAAAAGAATCCAACTCTTAATCCAAGGCATTTCCAAAATTTTGTATGTAAACATGAACATTTTAATTCCTTAACTTCTTACTCACAAGATTTAACATTTTCCCCATTTTCGGGTAATATAAACCTGCCCTAATCTATGGTATTATTTTCATCATGCTTTTTTTTTCTTATCATAAAAAACTTATAATAAATTTACATTTAATTTCACAAACTATTAAAAATCTTTTTGAAATAAACTTCTTGAGTGAAAAATATTTAAAATATAAATATTTTATAAAAACTATAATTTATTCTTTGTTTCATGATTGAAGAGTTAAAATAATAATCAAGTAAAAACGTACATTTCTACAATTTTCCATATACAATGTAATATATAGTCTTTTTGTAATTTTTTTTTTAATTTTGTTGTAATAAACATAAATAAACATATTTTTGGAGTAATATATAAAAAAATCCAACCCTTAATCCAAGGCATTTCCAAAATTTTGTATGTAAACATGTATTTTTTGTATTTTGGGGTAACCCTACCCCTGTCCTAATCTATCCTATTATTTTTATCATGATTTTTTCTTATCAAAAAAACTTTTAATATATTTGCATTTAATTTGACGAACTATTAAAAATTATTAAAAATGTTAAATAAACTTCTTGAATGAAAAATTGATACAATATTAAGAATACAAATATTTTATAAATTTATAATTTATTCTTTGTTTCATGATTGAACAGTTAAAATAATAATGAAAAATGAAAACGTAGATTTCTACAAATTTGCATGTAGAATGTAAATAAATACATGTATTCTAAATGTAATGCAAGTGTTGGGTTTGTTTAATAAAAGCTTCCATATTTGGACTATGAATACAAAAAACAGATTACAATGAAACAAAGCGCGGAGCTTGCATACGGCAGACATTTGAGTGCAGTAATTGGGCGAAAATTTCATCTCATTTAACCGAAATCGAGATTTTGCAATAATAATAATAACAATCGGAGGGGAAATCTCCGACCGCAGTGTAATGAGGTAGAGAGAATATCACGAAACGTCTGTTTGTTGGTTTGCCCAAACCACCCCCCAAAAACAACCAACAGGGTTTTATTTATATTTTGTGCAAATTTTCACGTGCATATTTCACATTTAATTCCCTCATGGAACGAAACAATTCAGACCACTCAAAAAGCGAAACTCCCTTTCTTAATCACCAACAACTGTTTCTAATGACCGCATTAAGAGTTCGGCAATTCCAAAAATTAAGTTCCACTCTAACGCGCAGCCGTTTTGGTGTGTATTTTTTTTAACGCTCTTTTCGCTTAATTACTTGAAGAAATTTATGGAAGGGAATTATTTATGCCATTTCCAAAAGCGAAATCTTTGCTTAATTTTAGGACCCACTAAATTGCCGGGATTAATTTCAATGGGCTCTGAATTTAGAAAGAAGAACTTTGTCGTATTTATCAAATGCACTCAAATTAAGTCAGACGAGGGGATTACTTATGCTTTTAATCTGAGTTTATCAATTAATTACACTGATTATGGGAGCAAAGCAATATATTATAATCACTGACCTCCTAATATTAATAATCCTAGATTATCCCAACTGAAACTACATGAAATATGTAGACCCACTATTCATTACTATTACTATAAAATATCTAACAAATAATCTTTATTATTGATGAATCCCAGCATATTTTTTATTAAATAAAAAAAAAATATATTTCACTTCCAAAAAGTTTTCCAAATATTTAGAAAACCACCCGCAGTTATGTGTTACGTGGACTGACCGATAGAATCTATGTTTTATAACATAAAGAGCCGCAATTACTCATCCAAAGAGCCGTAATGACTCATTAAAAAGAGCCGCAATGAATCATTCAAAGAGCCGCGCGTTACCGATCTCAAACATAATTTTTAATATATCTAAATATATTGTAAACTATAACACAAAAAGACTAAAATAATAATGATTAGTATACCGTAACCAAATTTACACTATAAAACTATAAAGTTTCATTGATAAACTGTAAAATAATAAAGAAATATTTAAAACCATCATTATCAGTACCAAATATTCTATTAGAAAATGGTTTTATGGGGCAATATGTTTACCGAAATTACCGGTAAATTTTGACAATACCGGTAAATTTATGATAAGTAGAAAAATAAAGCAAAACCAAATAAAATGTCCTGAATACCAGTAATCACTAACACCGCAAATTGAACAAAACTCGTAGATATTACATTTCACGAGTGTTGAGGCAGAAATGGCCTTTTCTTCGTCAATACAAAAAATCAAACTATGATTTTGTTGCCACAATAAATGTTAAGGCATTTCTAATTACATTACGACAAATATGAAAATCTCCAATTCCATAATTAATAAATCATAATGCAGTATTAAAATGACCAATATTATGCATAACTATTTAAAATATTAATAATATATTATTAACTAATGCAAACAAAAAATACAAAATATATGTGTGTAAATATACGTTTTGATTTGAAATTTATACAAAATTGAAACTAGATACGAATGCAGAAATGTTCGCAATTCTAAATTATATCTTTCCATATATGCTTTATACGCGAAAGTGTAGAGCAAATGACAAGTTATCTTTATGTAAAAATGTTCAGCATTGCGGCTGATAAGCAAATTTACTGTCTGCAAGCTGCGACAGCAGCGAAAAATATTATTACACGCTACAATTTCCTCCAGGCTACAAATATTGATTTGAAACTAAAAAATTTACACTTGTCCCAGCGCTCAATTTGCTGATCACACAGTTATTTCAACCTTCATGTATCATTAATTTTCGTGCGCAAACAAAACATTCACTGAAAATTTAAAATTAATATAATACATATTAATAATAGATGTTACATTTTATTTATTTGAAAATGTAATTTATTGACATTTGTAATCAGTATTTATGATAAATATTTCAGTATAACATTTTTGTTCTGGAAGTAGAGGAAATCTTAAAGTTTAGTAACATTTTTCTTGTAAAAAGACTAAATTTGTCAAAGAAATATTTACGCACTGACAACGTAAGAACCACAATAAAAATTAAGAAGTGTTTGTTTCTTAATAGAATTAGTATTATAATTATAAAAAAGCGTCTTTTGGTATATTTATACAAACCGATTATAATTAATACTTACTATAAATATTAATATACAATGAAGTAAGTGAATAGAAAATTGTTTATTGTAATTTGCTAAAATTACATCATAATTTATTTGTAAAAACAGACATAAATAAATGAATCGTTTTATGTGAAAAGTAGTGACAAGACTAGGCAAAATCTATGATTTATCGGTGCATTAAATTCGCACGAATGTGTTTGACGCATGTCAAACATATGACACGGTCGTAAATTGTCATTAATTACGTTGGCAAGTACAAGTGCTGGTGCTTCCTTTACGTCTACCTTGCAATGTAATTCGGTGATGTACTAGTTCCTCCTCTCTCATTTTTTTTCTCCTCAATCTCTTCTCCCGCAAAACGTAACTAATATATTCCACCTTGATTAATTGCATACTACTCTAAATGAATAATTCATAGTCGGTTGTGATTGATGCAGTTTCAAAGCACGTCCCTTAATTTAGCAGAAGCTGCTGCAAGTCTTAGCTACGCTACAAAATGTAATACAATTCTCTTGGCAATTATATATATATATATATATATATATATATATATATATATATATATATATATATATATATATATATATATATATATATATATATATTCAAATACATCAGCATATACAATTTTAGCAAATTAAAGTTTTTTATAAATTAAAATCAAATATTTGAAGTGATCAAATTACATTTTTAATTTTGCTTTAATATATCTTCATTATATTGCAAAAAAGCGTATTTAAATAGAAACGTTTTACTATGTTATAAATTTATTAACAAAATCGCAAAATATAAATTATTGTAAAAAAAACATTAAAAATTCACAATTAAAATATATTTTGCATAAAAAAATTCAACGTCAAAAAAAGTTGTGAAAGCGGCACAAATTTAACAAATGCTGTTGGATCATTTGGATAAACAAATTCGTGAAAAAAATCATATTTTTTTCCATTTCTCTCTCAAAATTTTATTAATAAACCAAAAACTATTTGAATATTTATTGTCAATAACTTTTAGAAATGATATAGCTGAAAATCCCATACTTTATAGTTTAAAATATTAGTTTTTAATATAAAATCCTCAATTTGGCCAAAAAAAAATCATATTTAATTATCTGAAAGCATTATGAATGAACAAATCTGAAATATTGATTGGACGAAAAAAAAAATTTTTTCAATGCAATAGTTGCAAACATTCTAAATTTGTGTACACTGAAAGTACAAGTACAAAGATATATTAAGTTCAAAGCAGACAATTCTGAAAAATAAATATAAATATAATTTAGAAAAATATTAATTGATTATTGTTGTGACCAACTATTATTGGTCATTTGCAAGTATTTAAGTTTTTTTTATTCAAAGAAGCTACTCATTCGTCGCTTCTTCTTCTACTTGAACAAGGGAGGTGTTGTGTCCAAATATTATTATTGTACATAAACAAACTATATCTAAAAAAAAATCACGAAATCTCTTAGTCGATACAAAGATCTCCGCGAAAACCCCGAATTGTTACACTTTAATATAAACATTTAGTAAACAATCCTTTCAATACAGAGACCTAAATATTTCCAATTGAAGTACTTTTGTACATATAGGAACTTCTACGAAGAATCCTAATTATTACACATTTTCATTTAGAAATTCCTTAGGAACGCTTAATTACATCAATTATAAATAAAGTCCTAATCCTATAATAATACTTTAATTTGTAAATAGAACATGTTTTTATAATAGTCTCAAAAAACATGTCAAACGATGAACATAGTTTTAGTAAGAACCCCAAGAGTACTACGTTGTCTTAGGCGAATATATAATTTTTCAATTAATAAAATAATTAAAATCAACCAAATTGAATTAATTTTCCAATAATACCTAGCTAATATTCCACAGTTTCCAAAATTCCATCACTAGGATACAACATTATAATTTCATTTTGTGCCTCATCGATGAAAGTATAATGTATAAAATACATCCATTTTCTAATTATCATTTTATAGCTTAAATCAGAAGAATGTAGAAAAGTCATCACTACAGAAATAAAGAAGTACACCAGAGGAATACTGAACTTCAATCTTGGATAAAGGTTCCAACGTCAATTTAGATGATAATACTAAGTGTTTCGATAATATTCAACAAACCGTATTTCGAACAATGGAGGTAATTTGGATTCTCGCCCTCCTTTTTTATCGGTCGGAATTAATTTATATTATAATAGTCTGTTTCCTGCATCTGGTGCACGGCGTGTCTCCAAACGTAAATAAACGAGATTTTAAAGATTGGAAATGTAAATCACATTCTTTTCTAATTCATTTAAGAAATGCTAATTCCGCACGACGGCCTACCAGGCTTCTTCCTCCTGAAGGTGTTCTTTTTTTCTTATTCTCTTGGTCTCTCTCTTTCTCTTCTTATTCTTCCTTTTTCTTGGAAGTAATTAAATGAAATGGAGCAGCAGAATATCTGCGAGGGCGGAAGTAATTCGTTTATATATGTATAGCCTCGGTAATTGCTTTGTTACGGAACGATTTGCTTTTAAATTGTCGATTTAGTCAACAACCATAAGATTATCATCCTCCTGGACGGATATTTTAAATTGACCCAATGAGATTTTCCCTAAAAATACTCAGCTCAAAATAAACAGGCTTATTATTTATACACATTTTTTGTTTAAAATTGATTTTTTTTTTGCAATTTAAATTTCCATAGATAATTATTACCTATAACGGAAATTATTATGATTCACTGCGAAATAATCACTGTTCAATTAACTCTCAAAGAGAAAAAAATAATAATTATACACGTTTCTTGCAATATAATTATATAAAAAAAATTAACGATTTACCGGTTTATTCTCTTGAACAATCTTGCAAAATCATTTCCTCATTAATAAAACATATTTCATGTAAGTAGAAATTCCTATTATATAAATTTATATAATTGGAAAAATATCGTTTCTCTAAACATTTCTTATGGAAACTTCACATAATAAAAAATCTAAAAAGAAATAAAATAATTACCGTATTTTTTCGGACTATAAGACGCACCTTTTTAGATAGAAAAATGGACTCAAATTTTGGGTGCGTCTTGTGGTCCGAAGATAACATTAAAATATTTTTTTCAATAAATCGTCTCTAAATCTGAGGTACGTCTTATAGTCCAAAAAATATGGCACGCCACTGAAGGTAGTAGATATGACCCAAGTTATCTCAAGACAAGCGGCGGAATAATATATTTTTCTAAAAATCATCTTCAAATTTGGCCGAAATATACGGTATAAATAGATGAAAACAATTAATTTACAACAAAAAGACTTTTTCAAATTGTCTGAAAACTACTGAAGTTGCTGTGCCTTTAATTGCTGTAAGTACAAAAAATTATAATAGAAGAAAATCTTTGAATAGTCTGGTTTAACTTTAATTTTTCTCAAATAAAATTAAGTTTATTCCAAAATTGTCATACAGAACTGATCTAAACTGTACTATTCCTGTATATAATTAACATTTTGAATGAAAAGCAATGTTAGTTCCAATATAAAATAGAATTTTCAATTTTTATTTAAAAAGAAAACGAGGATTTGTTCAAACCAACAAAAAAAAACGATTCACAGTAAATATGCGGCGAGTATAACAGTAGCAGCTTTGATTGCATAAATTTATATTTATGCAATCAGAGTTGGACGAGTCAATTTCCGACAGAAAACCGCATGACGCCATTTTACTGCGCATTGTTCAGAATGAATACAATTCGAAAATGCTTTTGTCAGTTTTAAATCGAGAAAGATTGACCTTTCAACAATTACCACATGACAAAAAAAGTATGTGTACATTGAAATAGAAATATTAATTGAAAATGCTTTTACTGAATCCCGTTATATCATAAATTGAACTAGAAACTAAAATCAAATTTCCATATTAGTAATTTTATTCTAAAAATTTTCATTGACATTTTCAATGATTTTTTATCTTTTTAGATTGAAAATGTTATAAATAATTAATTTTTAATTAATTAATTATTAAGCATTAGTGATAAAATTAAGATATATTTAAGTTACAGTTTAAAATAGAAAATAAGGTTGAGCAAATTGGCGCAATGATTTGAGAATCAGCAAGTGCATCAAACAAAGTGTATTAATCATTCCGAGAGAGATTACAGGTTCAACATGATTTATTGTTGAAGAGGTCAAATTATAAATAAAAAATGTTGCAAATGTTAAATCAAATTTTAATTTGAAATTAATCTTTTCTGATATTCGCTCGGAACGATTCAAATATTCAGTAATAATTTTTATAATCATATCTATAAGATAAACTAAGAATTATTATAAAAATATGTAGAAAATTATTTAATTGAATTAATTATTATCATAACTTAAATAAATTTACACTTACGTTCGAAAGGGGCAAGGAAATTTTTCGCTAGGCAAAATATCTAATTTTCAACCCCTTTCAAGAAATCAAAGGCGCTAAATAATTAATGTACGCCCCTCGTCAAAAACAATAATACTATTATCTATTACCGGTGGCGTTGGCGCCCTAACGCCTGATGCACTTAGGGTCGTCGCCCATTCCGCCCCTACACTTGCTGTAGGGCTGTTTTTGAACCTTAAAACGTACACTCATTCTAAGTCAATTATTCTAAATTTCAAAAAATACGGTAAGTATTATTATTTTTTAGATATAATGAATTCATCTTATTTTGATTAACGAATGCATACTTTATAATGAAAATAAAATTAACTGCGATTTGTAGTTGATAAAAAAGGTCTTCATTGCATGGAGAACAATGCGCTCTGGATAAATCACTGAGGGAAAGTTAATCCAAACGCTCCTCCATACGTTCTGCTCCCCTTTTGCAAAGAAAAAAACAAAACCGAAATTGGTTATCTAAAAAGTGGTTTAAATCAAATATATTATTATCGTTGTGGGGCCGTGATATATACGTTAGATAAGCCGCAGACACAAAGCCGTTGCGGGGGTGGCGCGGGGTGCCAGAGATTAACCCACTTTTTCAGTACGAAACTAAAATTACCCGCCTTGCAAAATCGATAAAGCCCCGTGTGCATGTATCTGTGTGTGTGTATGAGAGTGCACAAATGTGGATGACCTAGGTTTCTTCCCCTCTTTTTTCAACGCTTCTTGAGCGGAGCAAAAATAATGAGCTCACACTGCTGAAAATAGTATTATTAATATGTATCCGGTCGTAATTGGAACGCAAGTGTGTATACACACTTCTATTTGCGAAATACTTCATTTCATGGAAGATGAAAAGAGCCGTAATAAATGAAATGGCAAGAAACTAGATACTCGCTCTTTTCACCGAAGACTTTTAATAACACCAGTTGAATTGCGACACTCTCGATCGATTTACAGAATAGTATAAAAAAACTGCCGTCAAGAGAATAATAAACCGAAAGGAAGAAAGAAAGCTTCAGAGATGAGAGATGCAGAGAGACACACACACAAAAAGGCCAGTGTTCCATTCCATTCAGATATTCTTTATTGTTATAAGATGGCACCGTTTCAACATCTAAATGTATTTGGGTGTTGAAATTATGCTCACTGACCCGGTAATATACATTCGGAAGGCATTGTGCCGCGAAGGAAGAAGAAACAAGGATGAATAAAGAAAAAAAAATACGAATATATATACATGTAAAAGATTTACGAGCGCGGAAATGTTTTTCCCGTTCCTTTAAAATTGGTTTCATCTCCCCGAACGTATCTATTTTCCCTAAATAATGGACCAATTTATTCGCTCACACATCTTACTCTCCGGGTACACCCACCCCGAACTTCACGACCCCCGATCTTGTTCTCCGTTTCATTTTTTTTTTATTTTTAGTTCGTACACTGTTTCGCATTTTATTTATTTATTTTTTGTACCCTAATTCCACCCGCATGAACTTTTATTTGCATGCGATAAGTCAGCCGGGCCGACATTCTAAATCTGGACAAATCGAAACACTTTTTCTAGACTCTACACATGCGGGAAAACCCGGAGGAAATTCGCAAACTTGAAAATGAGAGGGGACGGAAAGCGAAAAATACAGAAAAAAAGAGACCTTTTTTTTCCATCCTTATTAAACCAATTTGTTATTCTTAAGGAAACGATCTGTATCCACAAAATACAGTTTAAATTGATGTACGCAAAATAGTTTCAGTGTTTATACTAAGGTTAGGGATTTAGTCTTTTGCAAATATCCCAAATCTTACTGATGATTACATGCTTGAATTGTTTCTCGCTTTAAGATATTTGGAGCTACGTTGAAGAAACATCCTCAATTGAAGTTAAGAAAACTCGCAAGTTTCGAAGTAACACAAAAAATCGTAATAAAACAGAAAATGTAATATCGACGTAAATATTATAAAAAATAAATATTGGTTAATTTAATATGCAAACAAAAAAGTTACTTGTAACATAATAACTACTGAAATTACATTTACAAAACAAAGAATTGAAAATAGAAAATATTCTCTATATTAGACGATATAAAAAAATAACAGTTTCTTTTCAAATATAATAAAATTATACAATAACAAAGTCCATGTAACAAATATAAAGAAAATTAAATGAATGAATGGACTTATAGTCAGTAGATCGTATTTTTATAGCTCTCCATAAAACAGTACTTAAAATGTGTCAACATTGATTTAACTGCTACTTCAAATATTCTCATAGATTGTGTATTCCAAAAATAACGCAGTTTGTTTGTTAAATGATATTTAATCATTCAACAACAGATGGAAACGTTAGCTATTAAACTTAACAATGAAACCATGTGCGTAACAAAATATACTTATCTACTTATTTTACCGTTCTCTAAGCACCATAAAAATAAGTAAAATAATACATTTTTTAGTCTAAATAATTATACAAAACAATATGAAAAATACAGAAAGATAAGGCAAAAAACCCATAAGTCAATAAAGATAAAATCGCTTAATTTCAATGAATTGTATAACAAAAATCATTAAAATCATTGTTATTTTTTTCTTTTCCGACATTGCGAAAGCGTTAAAATATAAATATATTTAATAATACAAATTCGGAAACTGTGAAGCATGAAATGAACGGAAAATAACTGGTAATTTAGATAAATTATATATTTTTTACATTGCATGTAAACTTGACATCATAAATAATACATGACAGTAATAATAATAAATGAAATAACTGAATCGAAACATGCAAAACTATCATTATTGAATAAATAAAAATATAACATATATGAATTACATCCATGATTACTTGTTGCAGCCTAGAGAAATAAGTTATTATATAACAACATTAAATTATACTGCAAGTCGCAATTAATTCAATATTTTAGATTCTATTTTCATAAAATAAAGTAATTTATGAAATCGTTATTAGATTTTAATGTTCTTTTTATATAATATAAACATTTTACAATACCAAAAATGTATGAATTAAAATTTCATAATTATAATATTAATTCATGAAATCGATGTATGTATTTTATTATTATGGTTACTTACAAATGATATGCAACAGTGTTTCATACACTATATGACTTACTGAACGGCACTCTTTGTATTAATGGCACTAATAAAACGGATATGATTTGTCACAGAAATAAATCTTTAGATCACTCACATATTATATACGCCGGAAAGACCTTTTAAATACGGTTATTTAGTAAAAATATTGGTTTTCTGCAGTTAATATATAGATAATCTTTAAGATTACTTTGTGAAAAATTATTAAGATTTATTTAATATGTTAATGTAATTGTTATTTTCTGAAATTCTAATTATACTGAAGGAAATAGATCAATTAATAAATTTTAATTGCTACTGTGATTTGCGATTCATGAGATTAAAGGTAATATATCTACTGGAGTAATTTAGCATTTTTTTTTCCTAATTTACTGCTTGAAATTAAGTTGTCGAATATGTAATGAGAAGAAAGGAATGTGAGGGTGAAACATGCGGGAGCTAAAATAAAAACATGCCAGTGTGCTTATTAATTCTTTTATTTTATTACTGAGACAAGAACAAAAAGAATGCAATGAATAATAATGTAATAAAGAGCGATGATGGATGTGTTCAATTTTTAACGGTTTACAGGTGCAAAGTGGGTGGCCTACAGTTTTAAAGTGAAATTTAAACTTGACGTTTATAGTTGTGCATATCTACTGCAACTAACTAGAAACAAGCAATTGTTTGTTTAAGATAAAGGTTTAATCTTGAGTTATTTGTATGTTAACGGTCGATACTGAGCGATAATTAAGTTCTTTTTATGTTCTATGTATAAAAATGGAGTGAAGATGCAGTCACGGTTGGATGTTATGATTGAACGCAAGGTTGTTTCTGCAGAGGAGACATGCAATCTGCGATATGTCGTTAGCAATTACGCAAATTGCTATTTAGTAGGAAGCCTAGTGTGCGAATGTAGGTCACATTTAACCTACAACCTTAGCCCACACGGATGCACGAACCCTGTGGAAAGTAAGCCCGTGAACCCACGTAATCGAAACGCCCGGTACACCACGACCATAACATAAACAATCATTTTGTATAAACAAAAACACCACTCGGCCGCATTCATCCTCACTCACTTCGTTCTTTAAGCTCTCACCTTCTTTAATATCTATTTACTTTAAGCGGGGTCTCTCAGCATTGGCGCGCAACGACTCAACAAACATCGGGACATAAACTTAACGCAAACCGAAAACTTAACAGGACATAATTAAACAGTTGCGAATTAACTCAGGATTTGAAAAGGATGTGTAAATGATTACACCACCCTGCACACAATCTGCCATGCTTCGCCTCGGACTGATCGGGTACGAGCGCATGCTCCGCCTCTGTCATCTCGCATTCTGCCTTATAAGTAGGCATCCCCAAGCACACAACCTTTATGTACTGCTGATGCTGCTTGCCGCATTATGTATTTAAAGCCCAAATGCCACGATAAAAATCGCAGCGACACATGTATTATTTACAGTACTCCATTCATTATTGATTCTGCACAGCCGAGCGCCACAACAATTGTTCTGCGCGACATTGTTCAAACGCCGTGCACACACAATCACAGTCCCTCCACACAAATCACAAACACATTATATATGTATGCGATACAGCCATTTCCATACATAATAGATCTTCTATATTTAATGCAATCTCAACTTCTTCTTCTACGACCAACTATCAACTAACATGTTTTATTTATAAACTGGTCTAGCCGAAAAACCATTAGATTTTGATCTAAACGATTGCAAAACTTTTATTTACTGTACGCAAGATACTCCTAGCTTTCCAACTGTTAAATCATATTTATTTTCAATGATCTTATTTATTATATAACCATAGGTTCTTCTACTTAGATATCCAAACATGTAATAACATAGTAATTATTTAAATAATGAATATCACCAAAATTTACGGAAATATTTCAATTACAAGTTAATAGCAGTTATATTTTGTTTGTTTCTATTATTGTTGTTATATAAATAATAATTATTATTATTTCACCAATTAAATACTTTAATATAATATATATAAATTAATGTAAAATTTACATATGTAAAATAGTAATGTTGTTCTTCTCAAATAAAAAAGATAATTTTTATTTGACGTAGATTTACATGTTAATTATCCTACTTATTTGGTTTAGCGTTAAAGCCTATATAGTCCAGGGACTACTGAAACCGGAAATTACCAAGCCTATGGGGGTTTAAGTAAACACGGACGCAACTGCAGTAGCGCAGACATAGGTAACACCCTCTTCAAAAGCTAAATTATTTATAATTTATTATGTATGTTATTGTATTATTTCTTCTTATTCTTCTCCTCCTTAAGCCAATCTCATTTAGACTTTGCAACCATAATATTGCTCCAGATGTGTTTGGTTTTATTATGTTTTAAAAGATCTCTCCTGATAAATTTTACTTCCTCATCCTCTCGTTCGACTATATATACTACTAAACGATTGTACTATTCTTTTTAATCTACATGTAATTGTTGTTAATATGGTTAAATTTCAGATTCTACAAGGCCTGGACGTGCGATCCAGCAACTCTGTACAAGCGGTGTTAAGTATCTCAGAGTGGCTGTTTTTAGAGTAGTAGAATGCAGATGGACTAGAGTGTTTAATCTAAACGGTATTTATTGGTATGTGTTCTGCAATATTTATTGTAGTATAGATTTCACTCCTAATTATTTTTTTATCCATAAAAAAAAAATTATACACGACAACTTTAATGCAAAGATTCATATTATAAGGTATTCATATTGTAACGTATGTTTTTAATTTGCAAAAGACTATAGAGGAAAATACTCTTTTAAATATAAATTTTGATGGTTTTGTTGACGACATCTTGTACAGCGTTAATATTTTATTAAGCGCTAAGTACGTACATAAAATGATGACGATGGTAATATAAACATTTTGTGTAGTAATGATATTTAGTAAGTGTACAGTATTATAGATAGTTTATGTGGGTGTAATAACGTGTGCTAAAATACAGTGTTCTAATGGATGCTTCAATATCAACAAAATTTAATTTGGTAATACAGATTTTTTAATATTTCTTATAAACATTTTGTGGAGTAATGATATTTAGTAAACGTACAATATTTTAGTAATGTATGTAAGTTTATATGTAATAATATGTACTAAAATAAAGTTAACTAATGGATGTTTCAATATCAACAAAATTGGGTAATAGATACAGAATAATATTAATAAATAAATATCTTACAAATATTTATTAACTCATTTTTATTTTCCATAATTTGGACGAAAAATCATCAATTGAATAAAATTAATATAATTCCCGGGCAGAAAGACCTTGGTCGATTATTTTATTTTCATTATATTTTTATATTTTTTATTGTATACTGGCTAATAAATGATGTTATTATTTTTATTAATATAATAAATATATTAATACCTAATTTTAATTTAAAGTTAATTGCATTTATTTTTAATAAGGATAATTATGTTTCATTTATGCACCCATGACCTATCATAAATCTCGGAATAAAATAGCACTCAAATTGAGAATATCTTTTTTTATCTAAGATCAGGATCATCTTAAAAAAAACTCCCAAAGTTATCCATTCGCCCCTAAATATTTTAGACAATTTGGAAGGACCTCTAAAATATTAGGCCTTGCATTTTTTTCAGAAATCACCTACAAATTGACTATTGACCGCAATATTTCCACCCTGTATTGTTATATTTAATTAAAATAATAACTATAAATTATTATTTATCCGACAGTAAAACTTATACCTAATAGGTAACAGTTAATATATTTGTTTCATTGTTATAAATAAATATATTATTAATTATTATTTATCAGAAAATTTAATTGCTACCTAAGATTTTTCAATATTACTAACTAGATAAACTTTAGATTTATGTAATTTGTAATTTAATTGTTGATATGTTTTTATTATTATTGTTACATAATATTTGCATATATTTAAGAAGATTAATTAATTGTTATAAAGATCTGTTGATCCTAATAAGAATAATAATAATTATATCTATTGCAACAGAAATACAATTAAAAATATATTCATGTTACAACAACAATAGAAATAAAAGAAAATATATAGCTGTTACAAAAATGTTATTGACCAATGGTCTTTCTGACCTGAATTTGTTATATTTGTATGAAATTATTTATAATATAAAATGTAATAGAAATAAAACATGTTTATGAAAATGCAAATTATTTTTTTCCATTGTGTATTTCCTGTATTATAAAACATTATTTAAACAAACGTTTGATCCATTTATAAATATTTCATACTGCATTCGCCATCTATAGACTGTAAATTAAAATACTTTGAAAAAGTTTTCAAAATTGTTTATAAAATGTGCGGTTTCACAATTTTTTTAATTTCACCCTTAGATTATATAATGCTTTGAATAGACTTGAATATTATTGATACGGACTGAAAATAGTCGAAAGATGTCTCTGGTAAAGTCTAGAAAAGAACCATATGAAAAGATATTACGTACATCAGCTGTTCAAGTTCTTATTGGATCCGTTACACGAAGCGCCGGTGTAGTAAATAAACAATAGTGCGAAGATCCAACTAACAAGTGTAATTTTAAAGAAAATATCCTGAAACTAACTACTTGACTCTTGCTTTTGATACGGGAGAGCCTCAACCATAATCCTTCTGGTAATATTATGAATATGGCAAACGACCATAACCAACAAAACAGGCCAAATATATTTGGACCAGATTTCAATTATCCTCCAGTAAATGAAGAGTGGAATCGGTTTGTATCCAGCTCAACATACTATGAACACCCAAATTTCCCATTCACCTCCAATTTTGGTCCCAGCCCAGTCACCTTCCCAATCCAGCCAGCACAGGCAATCCCACCATCGTTCACATCTTTCCCATCAACATCATCAACAGATTCTCTCAGTGAATACTCTGCTGCATTTCAAAGATGTAAACAGATGAGATGCAAGAGAAAAACTGATTCTCCACTGTAAGTATTCAATTTTAGTTATCTATAAACAAATGAATAATTGACATATCCCCCTAGGCCCACTATGAACAAGCAACACATTACTGAAGAGAAAATGGCTGAACATTTAGCAAAACTTCATATCAGCTCAGAGACTCCAGCAAGAAATGAACCAGAGGAAAGAAGGGTCAAGAGATTATACATGTGTGATGAAATGAGGAAATTGCAGTCTGAGTCCATTTTACCAAGTTCCTTATTGAATAAGATACAGAGGCCATGCACTGCCCTAGTCCTATGGCAACCACCACAAAGGCTTGTACCTGCAGATGCAAATGATAACAGCAACAACAACAATGACGAAGTGCCAGACCATAACTTAATGGAGACGGATGGGCGATAGCATCATTGATTTTAACCTTTTTATATTTTATAAAAAAATAATTATTTAATATTATTGAGAACTCTCTTTCCTTATAAGACTTATAGTTTTCAAACTTGTTTGTTGTATATAAAATGTACTTCATTTAAAATTATATATATATATTATATAAGCATTAATTATCAAAATGGTAAAAATATGTGTTTCACTGTCGTATATGTTTTATTTTTCAATAAAATTTGTTTCATGTAAATGTAATACTTGAGATATTTTAATACAAGAGAATAAATATAACATTCTAGATCTGAACAATAAAATATTTAAAAATCACAACAACGATAATATGAGGCCGAATATAGGTTAAAATACGCTAATAAATTACTTTTATTATTGGTCCGTAAAAATAAAGATCATTAAGGTGAAAAACATCTCTAGGCGAAGAACTCATTCTTTCCACACAGCTCGTACTCGCTTTCCTCGTTCTTGTACATCTCTATTAGTTTTTGTATATCGTGCGAGAGCATCTCCAGTTGTTTGTCGTGCTTTATCTTTAACTTCTCCTTTTCTTTCGCTTGCTTAATTTTCATGGTCTTTATTTCATCGATAAATTTCTTGGTGTTATTCTGTTGCTTCTCCTTCAATCTTCTATCCTTTTCTTGTTTAGTTTTTAAAGTTTTATCATTATTAACCTGGGAAATGAAATTTCATAAAATTAAATTATAAATAAAAATCAATTAGCTCCTAATAATTACCTCTTTGGCTGTTTCTACAGAGGTCTTGGCTTGTCTGCTATTCATTTCCTTTACGTCTCTTTCATGTCTAGCCTCTAATTGTTTCACTTGGGAAGCTTGAATTAATTCCATATGCTTCCTGAGTACATCCCTTTGATCGTCCAGTTGCAAACGCAATGATTCCCATTCTTGTTTCCTGTGCTTCTCCATCAATTCGCTCCATTGCACAGTTTGTTCAGCCACAAGCTTCCTAACAGCCGGGTCATTATTCAAATCGCCCTTATTCTTACCTTTAATTAGTTTATCTATGGCAGTACACTGAGCCTTCTGCATTGCTAATTTCTCTTTGGACTGTTTCTTTTTCAACGTTTCAAATTCCTTTTGCTGTTTCTTAGTCGTTTTTTGAAAACCTTTATCTTGCCTTATATATTCGATTGTAATGGGTTCAAAAACCAACGGTTCTGAAAAATTTCAAACTGTAATTCATATTTACCAAATAATTATTTAATCGCTAACCTTCTTTCTTTTCCTCTTTCTTATCTTTGTTGCTATCTCCCTTACTATCAGTAACCTTAATTAATAAACAAAGTTAATTATTGAAACACAACTACTATTTGTGAGCTACTTATACCTCAATGCCCATGGAAGACATTTGCTCATTCTGTTTTTGTTGGGCTCCCATGAATCCTCTGGGGTCGCTTAAAGCGGCCATAAAGTCTTCAAAACCATCAGGTACATAAATTTTCAATTCAATATTGCAAAACAACATGGGTAAAGACATGGGAAAATTAGCTTCAGTTCTTAAAGAGATATGACGGTATCCCGCCTGAAGACCATCTAGGGGTAAAATCCTTTGGCCAAGTAATTTTCCACCTTCGTCGTATACTCCAAAACGAAGTACAGCAAGATCTGGCAGGACAACTTTACGGAACAAAAACGGTTCCTCGTTGTAAACGGGGTTTAGACCATTTGCTGGTACCATGCGTGTTCGAAATTCCTTTCTGATTGTATCGGTTGGCAAACCATACATATCGACCTCCACATACGTTCCAACCTATAAAAATAATCATAAATATTTTGTTACTCTTAGTAGAGATGATATTCACCTTTTTATCGGATAAAAATTGTCCTGCAATAACTCGAACCGAACATTGCGCTGCAATTACACCATCCACAGGGCTTTCAGCGAAAGGATCGAAAGTTCGGTCAGCCCTTCTCATAAAATCAGGTTTCAACAGATATCCGCAGTTTCCATTGTATTCGAATTTACCCTGGTTCAATTGCATAGGCAAATCAGATGTTTGAAAATTCAATGAAACCATCTGACAACCAGCATTCCAGAACACCTAAAATATTTCCAATAATTAATTTTCTATTTATGTTTTATTTAAAGTCAATTCACCTGTGGCATATAGTTAGATGAATTAGCACGAGTTCCGCTAGGATAAATTCTAGACATTTGCCGTTTATTGTAGTTTACAAATTCAATAGCTTGAGTTTTCAAATAATTCAAACCTGTAGGTTCGGAAAAGCTGGACATATTGTGATGAACGTTCTTTTCTGCAATAAACAAATCGAGAAATAAAAATGTTTAAATTTTCTTTTTTCTATACACACTTTCCGCTATATCGAAACTCTGGAATTTTACTGGCTGGGCGTAATTTACCATTGAACTCAACCATGGATGGACGTTTGTAGTGGAACCAGTGTATTGTACTGGAGGTGGAGCATCTCCATCAGCACCAGCTGGTTCTTCCGGACCAGGCGCCTAAAATAAACATATCATAGTCCATATTACGTAATAAAACAAATTAAAGATGAATTACCGCTTCTACAGGTACTTCAGGTGGAGGAGTCTTATCAACTGGAGCACTCGCATCTTCCTTTTCCTCATCTTCAATAACAAACTGACCTTGTCTGAACAGTTCAAGTTCCTGCTTTTCCACTTCTGGTTTTAATCTGAAAAACAGATAAGACATTTCGAATTAGTGCATAACAGGAAGCGGTATGTTAAGATAACGCGTATTTTGAAACAAAAAAGTTACCTCTTATTTTTAATTAAAATCTTTTTCTTCAGCAAACATGGAGGTGCCAATGGAGCACCCGGTTCTAGAGGATAATCTTCCAATTGTTCTTTCAACAATAAATCCCCTAAAAAGAATCAATTAATGATATATAATACTATAATTGCATAAATAATTTACCAAATATATCATCACAATATTTAGCCATTTTATGCTGCTGAGTTTTGCAACAATGATTCTCAAAAGAAAGAATGACAGGGTAATCGGAAGTCACAAAGGCCGTATCTCGGATTGCATAGATGACATCTTTAAAGAGGATGTCTGTGCACATTGCTTTACCGTGGGTAATAATCGGTTCCTCGTCTTCGCCCTTTCCTGAATTTAATTAAATAATTTTACAAATTTTTATGAAATTACAATAAATAATAAAATTCTTACCATCCCAGCAATCCAATTCGACGCATCGACAACCAGCCAATAAAACTTGCCTGTACATCTCCACTGAAGATTTCCCACCAAACTGTCTGCCTGTTAAGTAAGTGTTATGACTAGAATTGATGTAATAATGGCATAACGGCTGATCCATCTCCATATAAATGTCGAGTCGATCCAAGAAAACTGGAGCGTTTTCGTCGGACATCAAATATCTTAAAAATTAATCGATTTTGATTAATTAAATCAATTGAACATCTCCAAACGCTTACCGAATTAATCCATCTTTTGTTAATCTGTTTTCTTTAACGACTGTTTCATCCTGTTCATAAGTTGCAATAATCTCTGCAGCTCTCTTCTCTTCGTAAAGTGGATATAAAATTTCATTAAGACGAGGATCTCTTTGTTTCTCATTCAAAAATGTTATAAACTGCTCTAAGTTGATGAATTCTTTTCCTTTCCCACTGAAACAATATTATAAATAAATTCAAGAAAAACAAAATTTAAATTCATTGTAAGTTATTTAAATAAAATTATAAAATGAGGAATGAAATATTTGGTAAAAACCCATGATTAGGAATTACGCTTGACTAACTTTAAATAAATATTGATTTTTTAAAAAAATAAAATAAATATTATTTGCATTATAATATGCACCTTTTTCTAAGGAAGTATACTAAATCAAAACAAAAATTTATCAATTTTCAAATAAAGCCTCAGACCACATCCTTATCATAGCGTATAAAAGGGGAACCAAAGCAAATTTCTACAACAGTTCTCGAGGTAATTTGTCTTGAGAAACACTAGAACACATCATGTCCGCCACAGACCAAAAACAAAACCTTTTGCTGCTCTTCGATCGCCCTCAAGAGCCAGTATTCATTCCAAAGGGTCCCAAGAAAAGTAGCTTCAATGTTCCTCAAAGCTATTTGGTAAGTATATGTTAAGGCCGTGTACAATGTATGTGCAATTATATTGTTTTAAAGGCTGATCGTTACAAACCAATCGGGGTAGAATTGTTTAACCGATTCGGAGAAGAGGCATCTGAGAAGATTCCAGTCAAGGAAATTGCACTACCAAATTTGGGCGAAATTTTGGATCTGGGTCGTCATGAGAACTTCTCTCTGTTCTTGCCAAAGCACCGTAGATTAGCGGGTCGCCTGATCGACATTTTCCTTGGAATGAGAAATGTCGATGAATTGCAATCCATTGCTGTCTATTCTCGTGACCGCGTGAATCCGTACTTGTTCAACTACGCTCTGTCTGTAGCTATCCTCCATCGCAAGGACACCCAGGATCTGGATTTGCCTTCCTTTATTCAATCTTTCCCTGACAAATATGTTGACAGCAAAGTGTTCACCAGAGCTAGAGAAGAAGCTACAATTGTTCCTGATGGAAACAGGGTAAAATCATAATGTAAATATCATCGTGAATTATTCAATCTCAATAATATATGTATAGGAACCAATTGAAATTCCAAGAGATTACACCGCTTCCAACTTAGAAACGGAACATCGTCTTGCCTACTTCCGTGAAGATTTGGGTATCAACTTGCATCATTGGCATTGGCATTTGGTTTATCCATTTGAGGGATCCCGTACTGTTGTCGATAAGAACCGGCGTGGTGAACTCTTCTACTACATGCACCAACAGATTATCGCTAGATACAACTTCGAACGTCTCAGCAACAAACTGAAGCGCGTTGAAAGATGGACAGATTGGAAAGCTCCAATTGAAGAAGCTTACTTCCCTAAGTTGGACAGTTTGGTTGCTAGCAGGGCTTGGCCAGCTCGTGTCGCCCGTCAAACCATTACTAATTTGAACAGGGAAGTTGATCAAATCCAACAAGATGTTGATGATTTGATCCGCTGGAGGGATAGGATTTACGCTGCCATTCATTCTGGATTTGTTACCAATGTAAATATGATAAATTTGTAAAAAAAAAAAGAAATTTCTAAATAATTCGACTTTAGGAAAGTGGACAACAAATCGCGTTGACTGAAAACGAGGGTATCGACATCTTGGGCAACATCATGGAATCAAGCAACTTGTCTCCAAATAGGACTTTCTACGGAGACATGCACAACATGGGACACGTTTTCATTTCCTACATCCACGACCCTGATCACAGGCATTTGGTATATGCAAATATTACTATTTTCGAGTTATTTTTATTAATATATAATTTAGGAATCATTTGGCGTTATGGGAGATTCGGCTACAGCCATGAGGGATCCTATTTTCTACCGTTGGCATGCATACATCGATGATATGTTCCAAGAGTACAAAGCAACTTTACCAAGATACAACGTCGATAACGTAATTTAAAATTAGAAACTCGTAAAAACATAATTTCCTAAATGCTATACTCCTTTCCATAGTTGAATTATGCTGGAGTAACAGTCGATAAAATCGAAGTTATGGTTCAAGGAGGAAAACCTAATATGTTGAACACCTACTGGCAACAATCAGATGTTGATCTATCTCGTGGTATGGACTTCCAACCTCGCGGTCCAGTATTCGCTAGATTCACACACTTGCAACATCAACCATTCACCTACAATTTCACTGTGAACAACCAAGCCGGAGCTGGTAAGATGGGCACCTGCCGTGTCTTCCTCGCTCCGAAATTCGACGAAAGGGGCAACCCATGGTTGTTCAGAGATCAAAAGAATCTCTTCATCGAACTAGATAAATTCGCCGTGACACGTGAGTCATTAATAATATATAACTAAACGACATTGAATATTGTAATTTTAGTTCGCCAGGGAATGAACACCATTACTAGGACTTCTGATCTATCTTCTGTTACTATTCCATTTGAACGCACCTTCCGCAACCTCGATAACTCAAGACCAACCGGAGGTGCAGCTTTGGCACAATTCAACTTCTGTGGTTGCGGATGGCCCGCACACATGTTGCTACCTATGGGAAGCCCCGAAGGATTCCAATGTCAACTGTTCGTTATGATTTCTAACTTCGAACTCGATAGGGTAAGTCCATTACAAGGTATAGCGAAAACATAAACTGATGATTGGATAATAGGTCAACCAAACCACGGAAGGTGTATGCAACGACTCTGCTAGTTACTGTGGAATCAAGGACAAGCTGTACCCTGACCGCAGGTCTATGGGTTATCCATTCGACCGTATGCCACGCTCCGGTGTTGACACCCTTCAGCAATTCTTGACAGGCAACATGAGGGTACAAGATTGCATCATCAAGTTCACCGATCGCGTAGTCCAGAGACCAGCCGCACGCACTTAAAGTATTTAAAGAAGACCATGGCATTTTTTTTCGAATTCGACATAATTGATATGTAGCAAAATAATAATAAAAAAATAAATATATCTTAAAATTGAACTTACATTTCTCTGAACAGCTCCTCGATGTCGTTCCTTGGGCAGATCTTATGATAAAGCGCATAGAACTTATCGAAGGTGAATGCATCCTTCTCCATAACATCGCTCTTTCCGCTCGGCAATCCCATTTCCGACAGGCATTGATGAACTAATTTCTCGGTTTTACCAGAGGCAAACGTTTTAGCGATCACTTTAACGGGAATCTTCCCTTTAGGATCCACCAAGAAACCCAACCTCATCCAACTAAAATATTGTTAATATTACTATTGATAATATAATTAAGTGGATAAACGTGCAAAATGTTTGTTACTTGATGATATTGTGCAAAGTGTTTAAAACTAATTTAACAAATTCATTTTTGATTATTGTTAAGTGAACACATCTACATTATCTGCAATTTAAGCTCGTTAAATCTTATTTAAAAAATCGATTCTTTATTAATCAATCAAAAATGAAAAATATAAATAACGTTTTATGTGTGTTTGTTGTTTGAGTGTTTTATATACATCGTTAAATAATAATGTGAATATATGCATGCATTATGTACAACTTTATAGTTTTGGCGCATTTTACAAAAGTATTTCACAAGTTGGCAAATATAAAAGCAAGTAATAAAGTGTGCAAGTACAGAGAAATAAAAAAAAAAGAACATTAAGCTACTTTAAAAATAACTATTTGAACTAATAATAAATATTAATCGGCGAATCGTTCGATAAAATGTTACAACTTTTATTAAAAACAAAAAAAGAAATGTTCTCATCTAATTGCGATGATTTCGGGTTGACAGAAAAAACTCACTGTTTCATAAGAGTAGTACGAGGACACACATTACTTATTTTATTATTATGAGTAATAACTCTCAAGCTCTCCTGCCAATTCTTTAGACATGCAATATAAAAGAGACCTGATTAATTTCGACATGCAACATAATGGATTAAATAAGAGACAGAAGAGAAGAAGCATCCTGAATATTGCTTGCATGCAATTATTCAAATCAACATTAAACTTACTGCTTTTTCAAACAAGTCATTGGACAGAAGTTATTCGCTTTGACATTATGTGTAATCTTTCTCAAACCATCCAACCACACCTTCAAGATATTAATAAAAGTTTAAATTATTACAGAATACAAATTGGTAAATTTTCAAGCATACATGCAATTAATTTACTTTATTCAATTTACCTTAGCTGTGACAGCATCTGGGCACACAATATGTTGATAATTGATATTGATATAATCTGTGCCACTGCATATTGTTAGAGATTTCTCATCCAAGTTGGTTCCATGCTTCTTCTCTAGATTATTAAGCAGCTTTCTATCAATTGGGATTCCACCAGCTCGAATGTCACTCACTTGGCACAGCTCAATAACATCACCCTCCTGGAATAGCAATATACTATAAGATATCCTTGTATAATCAATTTATGTACTGCAACTACCTTGTCCTCGCTCTTCCAATAAATGAAAAATCCATACTCATCCACTTTGAACATGCAGCTCTTCTCAAATTCAGTGTTATCCTTCTCCTCAGTCCATCGATCAAACACACAACCCTGTTGCAGTATTTCAGGCACAGGGATGTGCCAATCAAACTCGAACTTCTTAGTCATGTTTCCACTCAGCAACTAAGCAACCTTAAACTGAAGCAAAGGCCTCGGTGAAGGAAACTACTCAAAATAAACTCACCAAAAATAAATTTATTTACATTAATGAGAAATCCAAAAATATTGTTTAGATTAGAGAAACGAAGGTAGAACATAAATTGGCGGAATCCGCTTTGAAACTGACATAATAGAATACATGTGTTTGGGAGTATGGGCAGCTAAAAGTGCGAGCAACTATTTAATAAAATGAAAGACGAGGCGGTGCGATCTAATTGACAACTGCTTTCATGTACAACACTCACTCCAAAACATGAATGGAAACCGAACGGAGATCACATTGTTTACATTTGTCCGTTTGTTACGGCAGCAAATTGAAATTTGCGTCATGAAGACCAATTGATTTACGTCAAAATTCTACAGTCAGACATTACGGCAACTTCGTGAACAGGAACAAACAAAACAACAAAGGCGTAGCAGAGCAGCACAGCATCAATCTGAACAAATCGAGTAGGCGGGTTCCTGCAGAATATCAATGAAAAGGTTGACACGTGGCTCCGTCAAGCGTCAAAATAAGGAAACATTTCAAAATTCAAATTATACTCAAAGATAAGAGACTCTTTACTAGATAACATATCTTATCTTGGTGAATTAAGGAACTGTGGTTAACACATATTTGCCATTTCCTTCTAGCACCTAACGCCTATTTATTTTTTCAACAAGTTATTCAAATTTATTGTATTCCGATTAAGGATAGTTAAGCAAATTGTAATTGGAAACTCTCCAAAAAATATAAAATACCTAGGCATATACCTCATTGCCTTAATAGTATACCTCATTGCCACTAATAGTATTGCATAAACTTAAATAGGAAACACAAGTCTTTAATGTTAAAGTTTTTAACTATTTATTATTTAATATAATTAGTCTCATAATTAATGAAACATTATCGAAATTTGCACGAATGACAAATATTTATTTTATACACAAAACCGTTAGTCGTTTCGTCAATATTTATTTGTCCTTTAATTAAAACCTCTCATAGAATCAATGAGATTTAGTACAATATTTATAATTTAGCGTTTGATTATATGTACATTCCTCTTTAATTACAATTTCTTGTATCATTGAAAACGTTACCTGCACAATTGGTTATATATCTAAACCATTAAAAAGGAAAGGAATGTTAGGGTCAGTGAAGCTCGTAGATTTACGTCACCGATGTTACAAAATAAAGATTCCAAGATTGAATTTAACCACATTTTACATGACACGAGACGACGAAATTCTTATAATCGAGCATCTCAGTTAATGGGAGAATCGATAAGTTGAAATGGTACAAATAGGGCCTTAAAATTAAAGACACAAGGACACATTTCCTTACAGACTAAAAATGTATACAAAAAAAGATTCTTAGACGATGGTGTATTAATCATAAATTTTCAAATTTAATCATTTTATTACATAACATTATAAATTTGAAGGTAATATTGTCACAAATCTGTAATAAATCTAAAATTAATTTATTAATAAAAAAAACTATTCAAATTTATAAGTATATGTAAAAAATGAAGAATGTAATTTATTATAATTAATATTTATTAACTTTAATTCTTATTTTATCTGATTTATCTTATCAAAAACTGTAGACTGGATCACCCTTTTTTCTATAGACTCGCTTGCATTATGGAATTACGTACTTTGTTCGTTACTTATTTAGTTTTTTATTGTTATTTCTAAAATCAAACATAGTTTTTTTTTTATAATCATTATGTAGAAGTGACGAATTATGTTTAAGATTTATTAGTAGTACAAAAAAATACTTGTACAAAGCGCAATTAACTAAAGTTACCTGGAATAGTAATGACTTTTAACTTTTAACCCAATACTCAGTGTTAACATTTATTATGAGTGGAATAACACATTTGTCCCAAGTTTCCTCATCCAGGTAGTCCTATTCACAACAGTCTGCAGCTCGTGTTTTATAATTTTCACAAGCTGTCAAACATCAAGTTACTTATTGTCTGCAGAAGGAGTTCAAATAGAAGTATTATTTCCATTAATTCAATATCATTTAATTTCAAAGTGACTCTGAAATTACTAGATACAACTAGTTCAATATGTCTCAATATAATGGTTAGTAGTTACCATCTGGTAACCATATTTTCGCTTGAACCCAAAAGATATAAAAATATAAAGGTTGTAAGTAAGCATTCATTGAGTCTTTTTCCGTCTACCTGTTCTCAACAAAGGTTTTATTTATTAAATAAAATCATATTGAAACATTGTTTTTCTAATAATAGAAAAATACTTACATTTTTGTACATTTTAAAATATTTCAGTAAAACCTTGATTTACGAGCATAATTTGTTCCTGACACGTACGTAGTATGGAAGATGGAAGAACCCCGTTCAACAGACAAAATGTTAAAGTTATAAAGTTAAAATTCATAAAAAAATGTTTTTCGTTTTGCAAAATGCTCGCAATCCAAGGTTCATAAGTATTAATAAATCGTTTTATATTACGAGGAATGGCAAGGACCCACCCATAGAAGTTCGTATTATTAAATCGTCATTTGGTCAGGCTATTTTCATCCCAACTACATAGACTGTGATAGGATATAAATAAAAAGTAAAACAATACAGCTAACAGTTTTAAATATAGTACACAGTATTTCAAGCGAATTTCAAAGAAACTAATTCAATTAAAAATCTTGAATAACTTTGGAACATCCAAACTGCTGATACTTCATAGTTTATCCGTAAATAAAGAAAAAAAAAGTACATGTAATTCAAGATCGTGTAAAGTCCACTTTGTTAATAGCTTTAACATAATGTCTTACGTATGTGAAGCGAATTGCTCAATGCGTCTTATTATTGAAACGGATATGTCATTGCATTATTTTCAATGCTAATCTTAATAGTTTTTATATAAATTTGAGCATCCATAAATTTAGTGATCGATTTTTTAATAGATCATCAGATTGCATTTATATAATTAAACGGAATGATAAAATCGACAGCGCAAATAAAAAAGTTACAATTTGTCTAAATTGAATGTAATGCGTCATGATCTATTATTACAACGAATTGCAAACAATTGCTTAATGCAATTTTTTGACGGATAAAAAATGTGATGTTACTTACTTTGTCAAGTGCATGTTAAACGTGGAGTAAGTGGACTGGTTCTCTGAACAAAAAGAAAAAACTGAGCGGACTCACAATTCAATTATCGGATTATTTTAAATTTAATTTAGCTAAGCCATAAACTTATGCAAATATACTCAAAGCATTGAAATAAAACGCAATTGGATGGCAGAAACAATCATATATAATATTATTCCTGTTGACTTGTATACAGTAAAACAGTAACGTCATTAGTAATTAATTTTGTTACCTTTATCTTCATTTATTAACTCTCGAGAATTAATTATTTTTTTTATTATTTACCAAACCTTAGCTCTTTCTACATTTAATTAGTAATGAGTCTTTTATATGGCACATCCAAGAACTGGCCATCCTAGGATACCAATCATTCCAGAACTGCAATACTTACATGAGCTAAAAATTAAAATTAAAGTTATGCATCTTATGACTTTAAGAAGATTAAGTTCTTTTTGAAAGCCATGAGATCATGAGATTCAGATCAGAATTGGTAAAAGCAGATAAAATCGGTTCATGTTAAATTCGACTTAAAACGCAGATACAATTATAAGCATGTCCACTTACTTAGAAAGTAGTAACAAGATCTTCAAAAGAGATATACTTTAGGTTTGCACCTGGACACAAACCTGACTTGAAAAGACCTTATTGGAAGAATCATACAATTTAGAAAACTTCATTATTTGCTGCTGTCAGTTTCGCAATATAAATAATAAATAATAAATCTATTAGGTCATCAAATATTAAAAATATTCTATTATTGCAATTTAAATATCTTAAATGAATAGCAAGTGATTCATACATTGCTAATAGGAAACTTTGGAATCAAGGTTGTGGAAAAGACTAAAGACTTCTCAATGACTTGATTCGTAGGTGAAGTCCACCTTATATAAAATGACAAAGATTAAATGTTCTGTTGAATAGATTCCAAATAAGTATGACAAAAAAAAATGGAAATAAATATAAACGAATAAATGATTAAAATTCTTAGTATCTGTTATGAAAATTAATTCAAAAATGATCATTTTTAAGTAGAATCTGAAGAACGAAGATGTAATAAGAATAAAATTCTTCTTCCATCAACATTATATCAAAATTAATTGAACAACAAATAAGATGAAAGTGTTTCAAGCCCTTGATACATGATAAATGTTCTATTGAACAGATTCCAAATAAGTATGACAAAAAAAAGGAAATAAGTATAAACGAATAAATGATTAAAATTCTTAGTATTTGTTATGAAAATTAAATCAAAAATGATCATTTTTAAATAGAATCTGAAGAACGAAGAAGTTGACCGCCCTTCGTATATACAAATAAAATACGTCTTTAATCAACATTATATCAAAAGTAATTCAACAACAAATAAGATTGACGTCTTTTAATCCCTTAATAAATGCTAAATGTTTTGTTGAATAGATTCCAAATAAGTATGACAAAAAAAAATGTAAATAATATATAGGCGAATAAATGATTAAAATTCTTAGTATTTGTTATGAAAATCAAATCAAAAATGATCATTTTTAAGTAGAATCTGAAGAATGAAGAAGTTGACTGCACTTCGTATATAGAAATAAAATTCTTATTCTTTCAACATTATATCAAAAGTAATTGAATAATTTAATTACAATTCAATATAATCTCGAAAAACTATATTTTTCTTCAATATTATACAAAATAAAATATATTACACACTATAGGTCTTATTTACTTTTTTATTATTGTTTATCATATTTGTATATTAGATATATCAAATCATACAATAGTTACTACATTGGTTGATAATTTAGTGTTTATTCATAATAAACAAGAGTTAGACATGTCATCATTCAAATTGACCTAAATCATTAATTATCTAACTTTTTAATACATCCAAAATCTTCATATTTTCATAAATTACTAATTTTTAGATTGATAGTTCTTTGGTCAGTGCATTTGGTTATTTAAGTAAAATTATTTTTTATTTATTCTTTTTATATACTACATATTTTATATATTTTGCCTTTGGATTAATGTTCCTTCTTGTTTAGTCAATAAATTATTATTTATTTTAAAATATGATAAAATAAATTTAAGGCAGATTTATTTTTTTTTATTAGGAATTGATTTATAAATACGTATTCATTTTGAATTATTTTACAATAAATTTAATTATTTTTTTTTATAAATTATCAAATTTATATAATTTAGAGCATCTCTAACAATAATTATTTGTTTATACCGATTTTATGAACAGCATTTTTTACATTTATTAAAAAATTATAAGTAATTTATTGAAATAGATTACTTTATTAAAGCAATGAGTAATTACAGAAGTTTCTAGAAAAAGTAGATTAATTAGAGCGATATTATCCAGCTGCTCTACAAATTATGAGCAACAGCAGATTCGAAAGACGACAAACATCCAGCTTCCAAATAAAATTCCAAACTGCGTCTTTAATGACGCGTACTTTGTACATTTTCATGCGAAATCTGTAATAATCGTGCAAATAAATCCATATCTCAACTACACTTTAGATATTAGACTCACGGGCATTGTTCGTAAATCTTGCTTTATCAAAATTGCCCAAAAAATAAACTTAATTACATTTTAAATTAAAGTAGCATCAAATTTAATATTTATTTTTTTAAATAAATTTATAACTAACGTACTGGTTTTGGGTAATAGGTCCAATTTATGAATTGATTAGAAGCAATTGAGCAATTCTTTGTGCATTTCAATTAATTCATTAAAGTGTTTAGTGAGGCACATTGGCGAGGATCAGTGACCTCTGAGTTGCTGAAATCTACCTCGTCCAGTGAAAAACATATTGGTTTCCAACGATGATCAACAGAAACGTGCCCCTCTGACGTATATCGTTGAGATATAAATTACAATATCGTAAGAACGCGATTAAGAATTAAATGTATTTTTTCACGCTCTACTTATTTTAATATCGATCTTTAATGTTTGTTGGTTTCGTGTAAAGAAAATAAATAAATAAAATAACAAAAATTAATGCAAGAGGAAAGCAGTAGTAAGTAAACAAATGGAATCGTATATTATGCCAGTTATTATCTGCTGCGCTGATAGATAACGTTGATGGCAAACGAGCTACGGCTCTTTGTTTGGCTTTTTGTTTTACATGAATTTGTGTTGATTGAGACCCCGAGTGACCGTGGATGCATATGACCCATACACACTCACACGCGAAGGGTCATATGCTAACTACGTCAGATCGAAACATGTATAATCTGACCTCTTTGGAATTATCTTAATTTCAGACCGCACACATTTGCAGTCCGTTTATCCGTACACACGACTCCTTATTTCCGCCATACCACAGAATCCGTTTCTCTTACAAAATTTATTCTATTTTTGATAGCTTATCGGAAACGAAAGGCTCGATCTCTATCAGGTATTTCGTAATTTTCAGATACAGAAACAATAAGCATCAATTTAAAACCAGTTGAGTGTTTTTAGAACATTTTTTTTTCTAAAAACATTACAATCCAAATAATGAACTAATTAAAAATAATATTTAAGTAATACTCAATTTCAATAATTGTTTTCATTCTTTTTTGTTTGTCTGTTGTTATTATTTAAATAATAAGATAATAAAATTATGTAAATTAAAGATTACTAAAAACATTTGGATGAAATCTTTTGTAGATTCAGGTAGAAAGGATTGTTTCTCATACTACTTTCTAAAGTAACAAGATGCTCATTTATACTGTAAAAACTGAAGATGGAGTCAAATGGTTAAATACAGAGTAAAAAAAAAATCATTATAATAATAGTAAAAAGAGATAGCAATAATTGGAACAAAATCAACGATAAGTAAAGGATTATCTCAGCAATTGAGGCGCATAACGCAAAACTAATAATAATAATAGCTAACAAAAAAATAATCAGAAACGGAAAAACAACATTCCTAATCAGTCTTCTTTGTACAACCTAGCATTTGCTCCGATAAAGAAGAAACATTCGATTTTACGAGTGAAGAGATTAAAAGCATCTCTAATATTAAATATTTGTTTACACCGATTTGATTATCCGCGTTTTCTTATTTTTATTAAAAATTTATTTAAGTATTTTTTATATGAAATTAAATAATATAGAATTAAATATTAAAATAAGATAAATATATAAAAAAGTTTTGAAAATATTGAATGGATAAGTAGATAAGCTGATGTAGATATAACGAAATGTTTGAATGGTCATGGTTTTCTTATTTCTTTGTTTTTTAAAAAAGTTATCACATTTAAATTTATTTTTAACTTAATCTTATTAGAAGTAAAAATTAAGTTTATTTAAAAATTATTATTATTTATATTTTATTTTATTTATGTGACAATATAATTTTTATTAATTAAGGTCAAAGTGCTAACGACCTGCAACCTTTTTCTTATACTTAATTATGTAACATAGTAATAAATTAAATATTAGGAATTTAAATAAAGTTTATGAATAAATTATACAGATAAGGTTCTAAATATATTGTAATGTTTGAATGGTGTTACTTTTCATTCTTTCTATTGTTGTTTTCAATGAGATATCACAATTAAATTTATTTTTAATTTAATATTATTACACTATAGATATTGAAATTACAGTATATTTTTATTTAAGTATAAATTTTTAAATATTTTATTTTGCTTTTTTCTCATTTTATATTCTGCAGTCTTGACTAATTAGAATGTTAACAGTAATCTTTTGCCAATTTAGAACAATTTTCAAGTAGAACGGAAACGATTTTCTATAAATAAAAGAAGCATTTCCAATACGAATATCCCAAGAAACTCGTATTTGATAGCCATTTATGGTAATTTTTACTACTCTTTTTAATATTTATACTTGCTTTACCTGTCCATTTTTCTATTATAAAAATTAATATGCACTAGATTTGTAGAAGTATTATGCTTTTCTTACTATAAAATTATAACATGTCATAATTATCTTGTATAAAATGGGAAGAAAAATGGACAATGTGTAGATCTTTGCATTATCCTCAAATTGAAAATATTTTACTGAAAGTGGTGTTTTCAGTCTACAAATACAACATTCTTTTTAATAAGATCAAGTTGTAAAAATGCAGCTATGAACGAAATATTTAAGTAGTAAAAAAAGCGTTTCTGTAACTTTTTCCGTGTGACCCAACATATTTGTTTAAAATTGTACTGCAACCTAACTTCTAAGAGTATTGCACCGCACCAGTTTCTCGTTTTGACAGTTAGTGACAGCTGTCATTTCGCTATATACTACATAGAAAAAAGTTTGACCTATCTTATATTAAAAACTTAACTACGATTTCAGAATTTACTTATTATTCCAAATTCCATACTTCATTTAGCGTTTGTCGCTTGAATTAAATTTAATTTATTTTTGTCTTAAACATATTTTTCTTTAATCATTGTTTTAAATAATCCATTTTTATATTATTGATTTTATATCTCGATTTTTAAAGATTCAAACAATTTTACATTAATCATTAAAATTAATGAAGAAACAACTTGCAATTAATTACTGTTAGGTTTTATTGCTTAAATTTCATTAAACACTTTTTTATTAAATCAATATTTGATGCACATAACTATTTAATTCTTGAATAATATACTATAATAAACTATAATTTATATAAAAAAAGATGTTATTGCGTAAGAAGCCTGATATGAAAGTAATTTTACATAATCATGTAATTAATGCTTTAACAATTAGATTAATTATTTTAGCAACTTAAAAATCAATTTGCAAATGACACTGTGTCACTCATTAGTTGTATGTAAATGACTGTTTCAAAGAATTTTTTACTTGAAATCAAGCGTAATTATAAAATTAATTGAATTTGCAAAAAAAAAAATAATTGGACATCTGCATTACGAAATCCTTTGTTAAACTTGATATTGCGATGCGTCACGGTACACTTTATCCATTTCTAACATTTTATTCAAGTGCAACTACGCAGTAGTTTAAAAAAAATGTTATGTAATAATTCATTAGATAAAATACTTTCATTATTTATTTACTAATATTTATACGTAGTCTGATTTACAAAATTTTATATAGTTTCTAGAAGTTGTGTTTCATAAATTTTGAATAAATGGTACAATTATATAATTATCGTCCAAAAAAAACGTTAATTATGTTTCGATCAACAATGCACTGTTTATTAATATCTTTAAGAGGCAATAAATAATGTTTGATAAATGCATATCTTTATTACATTCTGAATAACCAATAAATATGTATTTATAGCTTAATTATTATTAGTATAATATTTAAGAGATTTATGTAGATTTTATCAATAATCATAATTAAATACTTAACAGTTATTGGCTCCGCAAATGTAAACCTTACTCCAATTACAAATGAGTTTTTGAAAATTAGAAACGATGTTTTTTTTTTTTTTTTTGTAGAAACGTAAATTAAATATAAAGCAACAAGAAATAAATTATTTGGAAAATCTTTTAAAAAAATGTAGTTAATGTTTTATTAATTAATTTTTAATTAGTTTATCATGTAAAAAATCGTATTATTTCATTTAATTCATACTTTTGCTAAATGAAAAGTTATGAAATAAGTAAATAAGTGTTATATTAAACTAATTTACTAAAATTTGATTACTTTAATTTATATTATTTTTGATAATGGATAATCGATCAATATCTGAATATAATAACCGGTTATACGTTCTTAATAGCAATACACGCACGTTTACTTGAAATAACTGTAATTAACCTTTTGGTGTTAGGGGAAATAACAGCAAAGATATATTTTTCTGTGGGTAAACATTTTTCCCTGAAAAACTACCCTAAAGATTGGATTATCGATCTACCTGCTATATTCTGAGAAGTGCAAAGTGGATATGTACAGTAGTAGTGTTCTATTGCACGTTCAAATGAACTATTATACAAAATAAATTGAATAAATGGTTAATTGCTATTAATCTGTATATAGTAGTACGATGATGGTCACACATATTGTATCTATTCAAAAATCCCGCGATTTGAATCAGCTGTGTGGATCGGAGTGAATCCATTGGACGGCCTTGGACCACACCACCTATCTGCAGCGAATGGATGACGTGCGTTCCCCACCACATTTTTTGGTTCATTCAAAATTGTATGCAGCACAAGATTGCTATTCAGTACGTTCGTGGTGTTATTGTTATACGGAAGCTCCTCGTTTGACCAAACTGAATAATACGTAGAAGAGCAGTAAACACATTCCAATCTAGTCTTTATATTGATATCGTAATAGTTACCAAATCGAAATCAATTCATTTACTTGTTAAACCAGTGTAAGATGAATTTGTCATTTGCTGGATGCGGATTCCTAGGCATATATCACGCAGGGGTAGCTGTCTGCTTCAGGAAGTATGCACCACATCTACTTCTGAACAAGATCTCTGGGGCATCAGCTGGAGCCATCGCAGCTTGCTGTCTTCTTTGCGATTTACCATTAGGTAATTATTAATTATACCAAAATATACTTTCTATCCGTTCGCCGAACGCAGACAGCAGAAACGAACACATGACCTTTTTTTATAAACACTCTCGTCATCTGCAGGAAAACCATTTGTTTACTAACAAAATCAAGAGTAAATCTTTACAATAGTTGTACCGTAACCATATGATTTGTTTTTATTTGTAGCTAAGTTTCGCATATCCATGGTTACATTACCTTAAAATCGATGATCTAATACAAACAAAAAAACTGAAAGAAAACCCTGAAATATTTTAATTATAAAGAGAATTAAATAAAGTTTACTTAAAGTAATCATAAATTCATCAATTAATTTTTATAAAATTATTAATCATAATAAGAAAGAAATTACAAAAAAATGTAATATATAATTAAAAATACATTAATAATTCAACAGAGCTTTTCTAATAGTTTTTACTATAAATATTACTAATTATAGAATATTTCAATCAACCGTTTGATAACTTAATTCTGAGGTATAGATCTACAGCATTTTATCAAATTAATTTAGACAAGAACAATTAATCTGATCATCAAGATAATACTATATTTGAATCAATTTATTTGTCGGTTTTATCAAATTTAATAAATAATGAAAACCAGAAAGTCAACGGTCGATGGCCTTTTGACAAACATTTATTTATATAATTTTTAATGTACGTACATTTATTGTTAATATTCCAATAATATTTTCAACAACATCTAATAAAAATTATTACTTAAAGTCGCAATGTTTTGAATTAAAATTATGCAAATTTTACAAACTTGTTTTGTTTACATTAAAATCCCGCATGTTTTCAACGGCACGTGTTATTTTTTAAGTAACTACAGGTGAATGTATGTTGTTGTCTTTTATTACGTTGTTATAAAAAAAATATTTTACAGTTTAAGCAAATTTATAAACAACTTTTATTTCTTTGGATGTTATGTAATATGTAACGGATATTTCTAATAAGGAATGAATATAAGAACAAATATCATTGTAACTAAAATATTTCTGAAGTTGTTTCAGCAGTTCATTTAAATAAAAAAATTTAAAGTGAATTATTGTATATTTCATTTGGAAATACGCTTATTGTATATTAAAATATAATAATAAGAAATAATTGTTTTATATAAGAAACAATTATGGGAATGGTGCTGAAAGAATATTACGATAAGTATTTGAAATTGACTGAAAATATTTGTTTTTTTATCAACGTTTAATGTTTGCTTTTCAAAACATTTCCACGTGGAGTGTCTGAGGTTCTGGCGGGAATGGAGCCTCGATTGTAATCTGGAGGCTTACCTAAATGTTAGGAAGCAGTTCAATAACTCACTGTTTACATAAACTCGAAATAATTGCCGCTGTTGTTTGGTTGATGATAATGAGGCCGCTTGTACGAGCGCAGAAGAATATTAATACAATTGATGTTAGTTGCGCCTTGTGCTCAGGAACAACGCACAAAAGTATACAATCGATGATAACATCATAACCATTCGAAAAAAATAATAAAATTAATTCACATTCCCACGCGGATGATTCAATGTTTTCGTAATTGAAAAAGCGATAGAGCAGAGCAAATATTTGCATAAGCAGTAAGAATAGTAAACAAGCCAGTGCCAAAAAAACATAATAACAAACAACGATTAAATGTAACATATTTAGGAGTGTTTTTAATTTAAATTTTTACTAGAGCCGATTTTTCTATAAAATGTCTTTGGACAAATGCCAATGACCACGCTCGATTTGCTATAACCTTTCCGTTCAGGAAATTACATTTTGTACCGAGAATATTCAAAGAGGAGATGTTTGTTACGCATTATCTCTGCTCATATGCGTTGCGTATGAAGAAAAAAAACCGATTAAATTCCTTTCGATATTCTCATGATCGCTATATTTGTCTTTCATAGGATTTGAATCCTTGGATATTGATATAAACGTGTCCACTAAGTGTGCCAAGTCTCTTAATTTAAATTAATCGGTTAGCCTTTAACCAATACCGGTTTTTACGAATCAAACAGTAATTATAAATAATTAATTTGTTAATTACTGACAAATTATTTTATTTTGTTCTTAAAGTAGGTTTATTATCGCTCTTACTGGATTATTTACACGAAGAAAGTTGCACAAATTAAAATCGAACGCTTTCGAACAACATTCTCCTCTCTGTCGTTGATAAAACTGAGAAAAGATACCCCCTTTTTTTGCGATCGCCTCTTATTCCATCATAATCAATAAATTACCATAAATCTTTAAGAATTTTAATTTTATTAATGATGTAAGTGATAGCAGTTCTATTTTAGTGTTATCAACAGGTGGACCGGTAATTTTCCTATAACTTTTTATCTCAAAATTGATATTCTATTGTATTTCATTTATCTACCCGAAAGATTAATTTGCAGATATCGAAAATTAATCGAAATATCTTATTTTTGCATTTTTATTGTTTGCGTGATGATGATTAACAATGAGGAATTTAAAACTTTCTTTAATAATTAAGAAAATCAATCCTTAAATTACTTGATAACAATTTAATCGGTTATAAATTCGGTTAAAAAAATATGTTAAATTAAGTAGCATGTAATTATATTAATTACTAAAATTAATTTAGATTTCGAAACATAAATTCTTTCAAAATAAACTAATTTATTTATTCCTATTTGTTTATTTAGAATAGATGACGTTTGTATTTATGTAAACATGTATTGCTGTTTCAACTTGTGTTTTCGCGTTCGATTCAAATATAATTAATTTAATGCGACGCAAGCTTGGAATATTTAAAATAAGCGACTTCAAATTTGTTGTTGCGAAGTGGGAAGGTTAATCACTATAAATTGTGTGTTTGCTTGTCGATGTTCTGAGAACCGTTATATTTCGTTTCGATTGAAGTCTCTTGTTATTTTTTTTTGCAGTACAAGTGCTTACTTTAACCGGTTTACGAAAGTTTGTTATCATAGAATAGACAATGAACCGTTAATAATCTAATCTTAATTTTATTTTGCACATTTTTTCACTTTAGATAATAAAAATTTCAAAAATAATTGTAAACGCGTAATAAGAAATTAATAAAATATCATTATGATTTGGTTAAAAGGAAATAAAAAAAAGAGAATGACATAATAATTGCCTAGCGTGGAAACTAATATTCATTTTATTTTGTACATTTTCCACTCTTTAGAGTAGAAAAAATAGAATTATATAATATTTACATGTAGGGAAATAAATAAATAGTTGTAATTTAGAATAGACAATGAACCGTTAATAATCTAATCTTAATTTAATTTTGCTCATTTTTTCACTTTAGATAATAATAATTTCAAAAATGATTTTAAAGGCGTAATAAGAAATTAGTAAAATATAATTATGATTTGGTTGAAAGGAAATAAAAAAAGGGAAGTAATTAGATGACATAATAATTGCCTAGTGTGGAAACTAATTTATTTACTCTTTAGCGTAGAAAAAATAGAATTATTTGCATGTAGGGAAATAAATAAATAGCTGTAATTATGAATGACATAATAATTGCATACAATGCGATGATGTGGAGACAAGGTCTTGAGTGTAAAGATCGTGTTAAATATTCCGTGGTTTGTGCTGAGTCAAGTACGCAGCATAATCGTGACTCATTATAAGTAGATTTAGGAAGTTACTAATTTCCTGTTATCATTTTCAGGTGATCTGACTAGCGATGTGCTTAGGGTGGCAACGGAAGCTAGGAGTAAGTCATTGGGACCATTTGCTCCATCGTTCAACATACAAGATATCCTTTTCGAAGGAATCTCTAAAGTAAACCAAACCGTATACTTCTTTGAGTTTTTGATTGTAAATGTTTGTTTTTCGTTCAGGTCCTTCCAGATGATGCCCACTTGATGGTGAATGGTAAACTGCACATCTCCTTGACTCGCGTTTACGATGGCAAAAACGTCATCGTGTCGCATTTCGATTCTAAGGAAGATTTGATGCAGGCGTTGCTGTGCTCCGCTTTCATCCCTTTATTTTCTGGGATTCTTCCTCCAAGGTTCCATGGCGTCAGATACATGGATGGAGGCTTCAGTGATAATCTTCCAACGCTTGATGAGAACACGATCACCGTCAGCCCGTTTTGTGGCGAGAGCGATATCTGTCCCAGAGATGACAGCATGCAATTATTCCACGTAAGAAACCCATCTGAAAAGTAAAATGTTTGGAATCGTTTAATAATTTGATTTAATTTGCAGATTAACGTAGCGAACACTAGTATTGAATTGTCGAAGCATAACATATACAGAATAGCGAGGATCCTGTTTCCGCCGAAACCGGAAATCCTGTCAAATATGTGCAAGCAAGGCTTCGACGATGCTCTGCGCTTTTTGCACAGGAACAACCTAATCAATTGTACTCGCTGCTTGGCTGTGCAATCGACGTTTGTCGTGTCTGAAAGTTTGGATGATAGCTTCGAGTACGATCCGCAGTGTAACGAATGCAAAATTCACAGACAGGTAGATAGATAAATGTTTAAATATAAATTTGATGATGATTACTCAGTGCGCAAAGTGCATTTTTGTTCTTATCGAGCAAACGGACTTTGAATTTGTTTTGCTGATTCCGTGTTTTTTTTTTACAATTATTTATTTTTGTTGTTATAGGAAGCGTTGGTATCTAATTTACCGGATACCGTCTTAACAATCTTCCAAGACGCAATCGATACCGCCAATAAAGGTCTGGTGAATTGGGTCTTCAAGCATCGCGGCATGAAACTCTTATCCGTACTTAGCCTCCCCTATACTGTTCCCGCAGATATGGTTTACGCAACATTCACCAAGTAAGTTATTTCATCTCTCTACAAACATTTAATACTAACCTTATCATACGGTGCTAAAATGTAAATATTGTATGGTTTAATAATCTTATTCGTATTTGTTAATAGCGTGGTAGGTGGTAAATTAGAATCGAGATCGTTACAATACAAAGTCAAAGGCCATATAACAGCACATAATAACCAGCCATGTACCCATTTAACAAAAAAGAGGTGAATACACATAAATAACATAATATATTCATGCTTCATCAAAAATGTTCAATTCTGTTTAATATTTCAAATTAATTTAAAAAAAAAATTGCCTTTTTTTTTAGAATAATGTCGTCAGCTCCATTTTTGGGAAACAATCTATGGGATATGAGCAAATTCTTCATGGACCAGTTCTCGTTAGTCTTAAACAAAGTAAACAGCAAACGACAACAGCTCAGTGCCAAAATCTCTTGTCAATTGGCTATTACAGAATATGGCGGAAGTAAGTTTTTCATTATTTTTTCAATTTTGATTTATTTAATTATGATTTTCTTTTCAGAATTGTTTTCAGACAATTTGGACGTCGAAGCTGGTCAAGGTACAAATAAAATGAACTTAAATTTCACGTTCAACTTGGACGATGAGTAAGTGTAGTTTTTTTTAATTGATTTATTTTTGCAATTAACGCTCGTTGTTTAATTTGCAGAGACTTACCTTTGAGCAAATCCTCTGGACGAAGATTTACTACAAACAAAGTCTTATCAAGGAGACCTAGTATGACGTTGAAAAAGACGGATGCCCCGGTGGACGACGATACGTTCGATCATATTTTGCACGTAACTGCTCAGCATGAAGCGATCATGGCTTATTACTACTTGGATGAGAACAACAAAGTGAAAGTTACCGAGATTTTCGATGTTTCCGAGAGCGAAAATCCCGCGTTCCAAACGAACTTGGAGAAAGAGCTGAACCGCCAATTAGAATTTGACGATGATTGGGACGATTCTACTTGGTCAGCGGATCAACCCGATTGTAAGTTGATACATAACTTTGACCTACCTTTATAACTAAGATCTGATGTTTGTAACAGTTTTGCGCTTAGAAGATCGTTCACGGAGTATGGCCGAACTCTCAGAGTATTCGATTGAGGATATTCTCGACAAAGACACTTCAAACCTGTTCTCTGACCCAGAAAGCGAATGGGTGGGAACTTACAAGATCGACGAGCCAGATGATTTCTTCTCGGATGCGAGACCCGAATCCGATCAACCCGACCTAACCAAACCATACGTTATTCCATCTATGAGTTATGACACAGAATATATGTAAAGAAAAAAGGTAATAGTATTAACGATATTATACTTTAGCCGCTAGTCACAAAAAAAGGTATATCAATTATACAGAACTGATGCACAAAAATATATCTATATATGAAACCTAAAGAAAGAAATATATTTTGTAATATTGTTGATTTTTTTTTGTAAAAAATATTCTATTATATTTAATTTTGTTATTGAAAGCAATTATATATTTATTGTTATTTTAAAAGGATTTTTAAAAACGACTACGTTGTGAACATGTGTGATACATATTTTATATTTATAACATGTACCTATTATTATTATTATTTAATATTACCAAAAAGCTAGTGATTTATAATATTTATGTAATTATAATATAATGTTATAAACTGTAAGATAATAGTATTTTGTTGTATTTTCAAGTAAATAAAAAAAATGTTATATGACTTCATTCCTCAATTATATCATTTTTTAAAATATCATTTCTTCTTGATTAGTATCGGTACAGTAATAAGCCAATTCTTTAAAGCAGCGAATTATTATAGTTTTAGAATGAATCTACAGTTTTATAGAAAAAGTGTGATATCTAACAGTTTGCATTTCAAGTGGTTTTAAGTTTTTAACATCTAATAGAACATTCTAACTGTATGAAATATATTTCAATATAAATGGCATGCATATTTAAAAATCACATTAAATCTTTAATGTTAGATATCCTCTGATCAGGTGCAGGTCCCATTTGTACTGCTTAAACTAGGACTATAAATCATGAATTAGTTGACAAAAATAGATACAATTTCAATAAAATGGTTTGGGTCCAGGCTCAACCTGTTCAACCATCAATACCAATGATACAAATTATACTAAGTACACTCAACAGCCTATTTTCGTCCTCTTTCGCGCATAATGTTCCTATATGTTCTGCGCATAATCTTAGATCAGACAAATGTTATTTGAATTTTGTGTTTACTTATCAATATTATTTTTCTTATACCTCAGTTATCTTGTGGACTCGCACAATTTCTTCTTCTTCTTCTCAGGCTATCGCATTTTGTTGTTAACTTAGCCTGTGTCTAACTGATACAATTTTGCCAGCCTCAAGTAGCATACTTTTCTGATTGATGGTTTATATTAAGTCACAATTTGTATCATGCCATAGTATTGAAAATGGTAGGCTACCCAAGATACATTTTTACAAGGTCGCTAAATTTTCATTTTTCGCGAATGTATTCTGTGTCAAATTAAGGTGATCCTAGTGTCAAAGTGACAAACATTAAACAAAAATATTCTTAGACAAATATCTTGAAATATATCATATTTAATATTGATAGTAGGATACATTGTATATTTGTATTGTGGGTAAACTACAATAATACAAATATATTTACTGCTAAAAGTAGTAGATATTTACACTGATCACGGAGAACAACCCAAACATAACACGAGCCCTTACCGCTACAATCACCAAAAGCAATATCGCAATCTAGACAAATCCTACCGCCGAAACACGCCTGGTTGCATACTAACATACCTGTTCGAGGCTCCCCCGGCTCCTATTGTCATCAGAGTCGCTGGAGCCCCGGCTCGACTTGTCTCACCTCTGTCGTAATATAACCCATCCATTCAGAAAAAGTACACTAACTTGAGGCTGGCAAAGTTGTGTCAGATAGACACAGGCTAAGTTGATCACAAAGGCGAAAGCCTGAGAAGAAGAAGAAGAAGTAGATATTTAGGTATATGATCTAAATAAATGTAACAGGTATATATTTTTTGTAGTATTTATTAACACTATAGAAATAATAATTATATTTATTGCAATAGATACAGTACCAGATAACAACTAAAAACATATTCATACAATAATAATAGAAAAACAAACCGTATAACTGTTACAATCTGTGTCTTTCAGTCCTTATATAATTAAAAACAATAAGATATGTATACATTATTCTCTAATAATTATAATAGAAATACGTAAAATTTGTGGAATTATTTCCTGAAATACAAGTCTAATTCGCTTCTAATAATTTTCCTTATTTCTTTGAGGAGCTCATCTCCCTGCTGTTGCTTCTGTTCTGCAAGCATATGCAGTATTTTCTTTGCGGCTCGTATGTCTCCTGTGGTTTTAGGTACCATAAATTGCTGAATTAAGTTTACCTGTTCATGATCTCTAGACGATAAGGAAAATGAACAAATACGTTTCTTCAAATAAGATAGAACTCGCCTATTATCTAGATAATTTAATGCACTTCGCATCCATTCGCACCCATTAATATTGATGTACAGAGCTTCTATATTATATAATAATTCAGTTAGAGCAATTAAACTGTTGAGTTTCGCTTGCTTCCGAATTTTCTGTATATCATTCACCGCTAATCCGTTGATCAGGTTCAGCAAGACAATAACCGCAAACAGAATGAAAGTAATAAAAATACCGTGACTAACTATCGGATGCTGATCGAATTGTATAGCAGTCGAATCGAATTCCCCTGTTAACATTATGATAGTTTTAAAAAAAGCCTGCAGATAATTTTCGAAACTGTTGTCGGAATCTTCGCCGAAAAGCTTGTGGAAGCTGACGGCAAATGCGACGATTATGAAAAAGTAGAAAGAAAAGAATTTCAGGAAGTTGAATGAAACTGTCCTGAACATAATTATATTAACGGACATCACTGGATATTTTCCAATGATAAATATAAATTGGAAAGAACCAAGTAAAATAATAACAGAAATTAATTGCTTCATGTTTTCAATGTCCGTCACATTACTAGAGAACAATGCTAATAACGAAACGATGAAGCCGATTTTTAAATAATTATCAAAATTTTGTATATAACTTTGGAACGTCCAGACTAATAGTACACTCTCTCTGAGGATCATTATGGAAGTAAACAGTTTACACAAGAAGTTAAATATACCGTTTGAGCTATTATTAATATGCAAGCATAGAAATAAAGAAAGTAATATATAAAATATGAAATTTAATGTATACAGAAAACAGACTTTCGACCATTTTTTATAGATAAAACTGGAAATGACTGGATGCGCTAATAACGGTTTTAACTCTGAATTCTTATAAATTGATAATATTTCTATAACTTCATTCTTAATATTTCGTCCATGGTTATCGTCTGTGCGTCTATCGTTATTTTCTGATGCAGATGCTATGAAACAATCGTAGTTAAATATAATATCATTTTTATATTCTATACAATTGTCCAAGAAGTTTTTTAACTTAATGCTATCTCCTTCTTCTATTAAGTCTATTAATATTGCATTTTTACTATAATCCATGTCCAATGTTGTAAGTCGTAAATTTCGGAATACTAAAAGTTTATAGCAAACTTACAAATTTGATTATAAATCAATAAAAAATGCACTTACCAACTTTAAATATATCTCTGTTATTAATGGAGGTTTACTATTTAAAATATCAGTTTAGAAATAAAATTGATAAATATTTCAATCTAAATCCAAACATATTTATCATGACAATTGTACATAAAGTAATCTTGATACTGATTAGAATTTGATATAAATCATTAAAAAAAAACTTTTATACATGTAATAAAATAAATATGCTGGACAGTTTGAAAAGTTTTGAATGCAAAAATTTGGATAATTTTTCATTGTATTGATCCAACTTTTTATAATATTTATTTCTTAAGTTAATCTGTGTTTCAGTTAATGTCCTTGACGATTTCCTGGCAGCTGTTAATAATAAGAAAAAAGACCTTGCGGTTTTCAGTATTCAGGACGTAGAATTAAGATAAGAATGAGTTTGCGGGAGAAAGTAATATTTTACCTATGTTGGTTAGATGTTCGCCCTTTTCATGGGTTGGAGCCACATTTGGATACTTATGCAACTTTACTAACAGTTTAAATGATACTTTTTTTTATATCTTTATAATTCTAATATATTATACATTTTCAATGATCATATACTTCCAAGCTCAATAATTCATGTTGTATTCCCAACCACCATGGCATTTTTGGTATTGTTTGAGTTTGTTGCAGAACTGAACTAAATCGAAAAAAAAAATACTCTTCACATAAACATACATAAGATATAAAAAAAAAACTTATTCCATCATGTACTTTTAGAATCCAGACAAATCATCTAACCAAGGTTTTCCGAGGAACCATGATATCTTCACACTCTTTCAGATCGAAAGAAACTTTAGCGCATTTCACAACAGTTATGATCTTCGATAGGCATGATAGCTCAATGTATCAACTTCAAAATGAAGATGTAATAAAGAGCAACTAATCCAGAATTTAGTAACAAGTATCTGCATTTTTTTTTCAAAAGATGATGAGCCAAAATATTCATTTGATCCATAATTTTTTAAAATGTAGTGGATACAAAATATATTTTTTTTAATATGATTTAGGTGTTGGTTTTAAATAATAATTATTTCATTCCTCTTATAAAATATATTCCTATAAAGCCATATAATAAAAAATATATCAACTGAAATTAGAAAAATAATAAATGATAACAATTATAAATGTTGTTCGAATATTCAAAATAAATTGATTAAATATTTAAAATTATGAATTGAGATAATTCTAATTTTTCAGTTCCATCAATTCATTTTTAATGATTTTTGTTATACTCTCCAATAACTCTTTTTGTTCTTTATCTTTATCCTTTCGAACTTGAATCATTTTTCTTGCTAATCTCACTGTAGAATGATCAAGCAGAGTGGATCCGCATATCTGGTGTCTTCTGTTTCCAAATTTAACTCTTCCATTTTGATTCGGGTAAACTTCCAACTGATTGTCGTGCAAATAGTATGGGAACAAGCAGACTCGACTGGCCAAAATCGTTTTGGAATCCTTAGGTCTCCTGTTATTATTTTGACAATTGCAGTGTGTCTCATAACATTTAGCCAGCCATACTGGAATTCTGATGCTAAATAATATATCTTCAGCATATGCTACGTACTCGGTGCGGGCGATCAAACCAATTAATTTAGCCTCGTTTCGAATTTCTTGGGTGTCGCTTACAGCTAAACCGTTCACCAAATTAAGCAGAATGATAACAATGCAAAACACGAAGACAATAAATATCATATGACTTGTGATTGCATGTTCTTCAAATTTTATATCACCAGCTTCCAGTTCTCCTGTCAACATAATTGCAGTTTTGAAGAACGCTTGCCCGTAACTTTCAAACTCGGAATCTTTATCTTTATTAAAGATAGTGTAGAAGCAAAATGCGAATGCCAGGATGATGATCAAGTAAAAACTAAATATTTTGAAGAAACTAAAAGAAACTCTGCGAAGCATAACGATATTCGTGGAAAATGAAGGGTAATTTCCCAGTAGAAATAGCAGTTCGAACGTAGCTAATATTGTAATTACACCGATCAATTGATTCTTTGATTCTTCAGTGAGTTCAACAACAAAGAGCAAAAATAGTATAGAGCCGATTAATGTCATTTCCAGGTAATTTTCTAAATTTTTGTAATATTTTTTGAAGGCTACAACCAATTGGAAAACTTCTCTCACTATGAGTAAAATTGTCATAACTGCAAGAAAAGACTTAGTGCCATCATATACGTAAAACATGAAGGAGGAGCAAAAGAGCAAGTAGAAAATCAGGTTTATCCAAAAGATGAAACTTATTCGTTGCCACTTCATGTAGATAAAACTCGCAATCAGAGGATGCAGAAGCAAGTGTCTTAATTCAGAGGATTGGCTCATGTACAAAATTACGTCTGTCTCTTTGGAATTCTTATAAGTGCCAGTGCCCAATTCCTCATCAAATGTAGTCTCTTTGGTTGTTGGCAATAAACTGCTGTAGTTGAACACTATTGTGAGATCTTCCTTTACGCTTTCATCGTTAGGTTTTGCCGTGATGCAAGAATTGAAGTGCTCCTTCAAAGTTTCAAAGTCCATATCGCTAATTGAAAGAACATTGTACTTATCACGGTTCGCCAATGAAGCACCTTTTTGAAGCAGCAGCTTTGTAACTTCCGCAGAAGCGTATCGAGAAGAGTAATGCAATGGATAACTTCCATTGTCGTCCTTAATGTTAACGTTCGCAGGTGTCACATATTCCATGTAATATTTGAAGCAAATATCGCGATCTATTCCCCTCTTTGGAATCGGATCCAAGTCTATACACTTTAAAATTTCAGAAAGAATATTTTCTGGAATGCGTATATTCGAATGATTAATAAGTAATTTGAATATCTTGTGATATCCCCGACTTCCAGCTACTGTAACAATCGGTTTTCCATTTAATAAGACATTGGGATCACATCCTGCTCCTAAGAGACAATCAACAGCTTTCGGCAAATTCTTGTCCACAGCTAATACCAGATAATTAATTTGGCTGTCATTTAATGCGTATTCGCTTATAAAAGTATCTTCATCTTCGTCTATGATCAATTGTCTCAGTCGTGCTTCTACGTCAAATTCCATCGGTTTGAAATTATCCACGTTAATGCCTAATTCGCTTAGATACGATCTAGCTGACTTATTCATCGAATCCTTATAGTTATCCAAATCGATATTGGATATTTGCAAAAGTAAATTAATGACTTTTATGTACTTCTTTTTTGCCGCCCAATAGATGCAAGTCTGATTCTTACGATTCGTTAAGTTCACATTAACGTTTGCATTTATTAAGAGCTTGGCACATTCCACAATGTCCTTGTCCTCCCTTCCATCTTTGAGTAACAGAAGCAGTAGACTATTGTTTTCGTCGTCCATGCAGTTCACGTTTTTGCTGTTTAAAAGTATCACTTCTAAGACGTCTGGATTTTGGCCTAAATTGAAACAATGAAACAATTACTACAGATAATTGCTTTACAGATAAAGAAATACAAACCTAAAACGGCGTATTGCAATGCATTGTATTCTTCATCGCCGTATGGAACATCAACATCAGCTCCATAATCAATCAATATTTGTATGGTTTCGTTCTTTATGGTATCAGCTAAATCGAAGCACGCGATTTGCAATATAGTCTTGTCATAATCGTAGTTGATTTCATTGATTATACTGGGATATTTTGAAAGCGAATCCTTGATGTTAGAGAAACTGTTGCTCTTCACTCTTTCGAATAGTTCCTTGTGATGATTCACACTATTCTCACGTTGCAATTTTGAACTCATCTTGATCTAAAACAAGAACACAATTTTCTTTAATAATTATTATATACTAGGACATTTTGTAAAGTTTTGAAACGACATTATTATTCGTATTAAATGATCGACTAATGGATAGATAATGATATAGGCATTTAACAAAGTGATTTTGCCATATTTTGCTGCAAGATGGGTTTGCTAATAATTGTGAATTTCTGAAACGTTTTTGGATCTTTTTAACCAGAATAAAACGTCGTCGATTTAGAACTATGGATAAAACTTGGATTCACCACTACATACCAGAGATGAAAGAAGTAATGGTTAGAAGTTCCATCAGTAGGAAAGATTGAGGCATCTGTTTTTTGGTATGCAAAAGGAATTTTGTTAATAGGTGTTCCAAAGAATGAATTCAAAATATTATACAAGCCTATAGCATTAATTGGATGGAAGAATTTGTGAAATAAATTTGTTTCTTTTCAAATTTCGTTATTAGACACACACAGCACGACTCCTTTAGTCATGTCTTAGGGATGGAATTAGGAACTGTGGAATATTGTCTTTATATTTCAATCTCAAATATTTCCAAATGATTTTAGAGATAGCTTTATAAATTCAGACTTTGTTTCTTTCTATAAGTTTTATTTTAGACTCCTTGAATGTTATTATTATATTATACAGAATATCAGTTGTGAGAGAGTAGGGACTTCCATTTAATTTGCAAACTAAACATTTCCCACCCGAATGGGATTTCACTCTTATCCGTATCCGGTGAGATTTGTCCAGTTTGCGTTTTTCTTTTTAAATTATATAAATATATGAATGAGTCATCTGAAAAAAGTTGTTGTTCCCGTCGACATACACATATATTTATCGGATGGACTGAAGTCTTTCCGCTCGAAGAGTAAAACTTCAATTTTCATAGCACAATTACAATAAATCAAAACTCTATATGTGAAAAAGTCTTCTAAAAAACTATTTTAACTGAATCTCAAATAACAAGAATAGAAAAACAAAAATATAATTCTTTGGACTGAAAGATTGGACTCTACCCTCCACTTTAAACGATCCAGGGTTGTCTTATATGTAAAAATATTTTGTAATAGTTTTTAATATTTTTTACTATCCAAAAACGTTAATAAAACGCAAATTATGTGTAGTTCAACATTCTTGTGACATAAAATTAATAATCTAGGAAAAAACATAAAAATCATTTCCTTAATGGATTATTCTATAGGATCGATGTTTCACTCTCATACAAACGATACACGGAATTGACCATAAAATAGCCCCATAAAGATCCAATCAAGTTGACCAAACAATTGATACCAAATAAAAGAGACTCGAGGGTTTCTTTTTATTTTTGCAAACATGCATTACCTTTCTATAATAAAAATATATTGAACATCATCGAAATTGCCGCCTTCATTCCTTGTATCGGTAATTAATCAAAAGTTTGTCGTTGCAATTAATCTAATGTGTTTGATCGTATTATTTGTGTTACGTTAGGGGTAATCAGATAACGATGACCACTACACTTACTAATGGCAGCAATTGAAATGATCAATATTATTCCATGCACGAATCTTCATTATTCAAAAGCACTCAAGGAATATTCATATATATACCGGAATTTCAGACAATGTACACATACATTTCACAGTATCAGCGAACTTCTCTTTATTAGAATAATGTCGTCGTTTAATGATTCATTCGTCGAGTTTACCAACTGCAATTACCATTAAAATTTTAAACTAATTTTATAGAGAGCAATTTGCAGCTGCACGTCCTTTTAATCCTATACGAATCGATCGTAAAATCCATGTAAATATTTATTTCATAAGAAGTTTTATACGCCTAAGACATAATCACAGGGCTCAAGTATTGAAGTGGATGCAATATTTCTTTTTCGTATTTATAAAACACAAAACCTTTTGTGTCACGAATCTAATACTTTATTTATACGACTGAAACATCCTTCGTAAAAAAGATATGTATATAAATCGATAGAGTTATGAACTAAACAATCAATCTACTTGAAGTGACCAATATTTTACGCTGTTTGAATGTTTTATATATTAATTTGGATAGACAATTCATTCTAAAAGCTAAAGTTCAAAATAATATAATAAAATTTTGAAAATGTTTTAGAGAAATTACAGAAAAATATTTATCGGAAATAAATAAATTTGCTGCTATAAAATCAAAGAAAAAATAGTGGTTTTAAATATGGATGTTTAATTATATTGCCAAATTAAAGGCCTTTGAAACGCAAGTATATATATTAAAAAAGAAAGTTTTTTAAGAAATGTATAGTATATTAAAATTAAATTAAATTTTTAATTTACAGAAAAAACTATATACATTTTATGTTTTGTGTTTAAAATAAATTAATTTAAAATCTGGTGGTTTATAGCAATGTTATTAATATGGTGGCCCGCGAATATTTTCCTGTAATTATAGTTTAGTTTAGAGATGTAGACTGAATAGGTTTAGGTCTTCTACAGAATGTTTATGTATATATTCTAACATATTTTCTATCAAATAATTTATTATGCATTTAAAAAATTATTGAAATAAATTCATGAATGGATAGAAAAAATGTTGCAAATGATAAATGCCCCTATAATCAATTAGTATTTCAACGTTATTATGATGGTAAAAAGAAAATCCCTGAATGGTGGAGTTTTACATAAAGATTAAAAAAACATTCAGCAAGCATCCGGCCTTGAATTACTCACAACGTAGTTAATTTATTATATGTGGAAATGAGAAAATTATTCAATGTAATGCCACATTTTTTCAATTCACAGTGTTTTAAGAAATAATATTTACTATTCAGCACGTAAAAAATATTTGCAAAAATTTGAATAAGAAAAAGTATAAATTCTTTAAATTAATCAATAATAAATAAATGTGTCGAGAAAAACAATTATTATTAACAAAATTTTGTAGGCGGAAATTGGAGTTCAATAACCTTTTTCAGATGTTTGTATTTTTTTGTAGAATTATTTGTATATTTTCTAATTTATTAATTATTATTAAATTTAATGTGTAGAATAACGATATTTTTAGATTAGATTTTAGTAAAAATATATTATGTTTATTGTAGTAATTGTGGTTTGGTAAAAAAAGGTAAAATATTGTTACATTTACGTGCGTTTAACAACTAAAATATGTCTGTTCTGCAGCATCAGGTGGACCAAAACCGAACAAAACCGGTTTCAAATGAGTTTTATCCGCAGGAAGAGAACTTTCACACGCGAACCCTTCTTATATTAAAAAAATAATAATGAATGATAAGATCATTGTTTATAATAAAACTATTGGATCTGTCATCTCTATAAATTGCTGTAATTTTTCAATTGATAAATTTACTCAAATAAAACGCTCACCTTGTATGCCAATGAAAGAAGTTGCTAAAGTGGTCGCCCTTTGTATACACTTTGTGCGGATTTTTTAAAACCATTTATTTCACAATTGCTTTTTACTGGATACTAATTAACAATGATGATATTTTTGGCGTAAATTGAATGGTTTTACATAATCCGAACTGCGTCAATGTCAACGCCAGGCTACATACTATGACCATATCCTGTACACCAATTGACTGACCACCTCCAACTCTAAATATGGACACTCAATGCTCATTCCAACAGGCAGCAACAACGACTAAGCGTCACCATATATTCTCCTCCCATCCGTTTATCCATACAAAACTTCACAAACATCTGCATGCCAGGGTTTTTAATGACTTCATCAAAATTATATCAAAATTAAATTGCGTACTAATATTTTTCTGCTAATCCATTTAAAATTATTTTTCGCGCCACAATTACATAAAACTGTCAACGTAACAATTTTGCATATATTGTTAAATGTTAAAACAAGAAAAATTATATTTTTTTTTCAACATTATTCCTTAGACTTGAATTATAAATTAAATATTATGTATACAAATTAGTAAAACTAAATGTTGTGAGTAAATAATCATAATAGAAATAATAATCAGAATGCACATTGAAATTATTTGCTTACATTTTTCTTTTATAATAATAATTATTATTATTACCTTCTTCCAAACGATTTACTGCTCTAAACTTATGTAACTATTAAAAATAAGTCACACAGTAAGCATATTTAATATCGCGATTAAAAATGTTTAAGTATATAATTTCAGATATTCGTCCAGTAACAAATATTATGATAAAATCATATTAAAAATAAACATAAACTGAAATAACTAAAGTAGATGTATAAATATTGTAAATAATATGTATATAATTCTTATGTTACAAAATTTAAAAAAATTATCAACTGTTATACAGGGCCAATGACTATAAGGTTTTCCGCTATATATATTACAAAATAATCTATTGAAATATGCATGGCACAACAAAAATAACGTTAAATATCAATAAAAAAAAATATTATTGAAATATTATTGTTTTACCTTGATTAAGATTAAAGCAATACCTCGCATATTGCGGCTTCGATCAGTCTAGATTCACTATTCACCGGTTCAAAAATTTCACGATAAATTAACTTAATTGCGCAAAAATAAAAATTAATGCACAATTTTGCTATAATTAGCAGCAATTTTTGTATTTCAGGAATATTTATTTCATATTTTCACTTGGCATAGCGTCCTTAACTAATTACAAAGTAATTACTTCTAATATATAAAGTATATATGAATCAATTTGTTAATTACTTTAAAGATTTATATCTTTAGACTTATTAGGATTCGGGATATTCCGACATAAAATTATTTTTTCATAAAATCTATATTTAAAAAATAAATATAAAGACAAATTATATACAAATTTTTTTGAAATATAAATTTTAGAAAAATAATAAACTCAAACAAAATAAAACTACTCTAAATATGAGTAATAAAAAAATTAAAATAAGCTGAGTTAACGACATTAGTCTTTTAGCCTGTGTGGAGCATCTGAACTTGTGTGTGAAAATAATTGGCGCATGATATGTACAAGGTAGGCAACCTTTATTCTTATTCTCTAATAATAAAAATAATAATATTTATTATAAATTACAAAAATAATAAAAAAAATCAAAGTTAATACAAGAAAACTAAAATAAAATTCAACTGCTGCAAAGGTCTATTAACCATAAGTCTTCTCTAATAATAATAATTGAAATAATAATAATAATTGTATTTTCTGAAAAACAGATCAATTCTGACAATTTTCTTACTCTTCCATATCTGTACTGTTTGTAATTTCCACTTGTAACTGTAGAATTTTCTTTATCGGATGTATTTATTATGTGGTTTTAGGTAACATAAATTTCTAAATTAAATTTATCTGTTCATAATTTCTAGATGAAAAAGTTCTTAATTTCTAGATGAAATATGTGAAAATTGTATGGAATTATTTTCTGATAAACAGATCAATTCTGATCATTTTCTTTTTCTTCCATCTCTATACTGTTTTTAAGTTCCACTTGTATCTGTAGAATTTTCTTTATCAGACGTATTTATTGTATGGTTTTAGGTAACATAATTTTCTAAATTAAATTTACCTGTTCATAATTTCTAAATAAAAAGGAGAATAAATATATATATTTCTACATGTAAGATTGAAATTGCATATTATAAAAAAACTTTAATGCACTTATCATCCATTTGCACTCATTTATATTTAGGTACAAAGCTTTTATATTATACAATAATTTAGTTGTTGCAATCAAACTGTTGAGTTTCGCTTGCTTTCAAATATTTTTTATATCATTTAGTGCTAATCTGGTTATCAAAGTTAGCAAGACAATAACAGAAATCAGGTTTAAAAATATTTTTGAAATTGTTGCCGGAGCTTCGGTAGAAAAGCTTGTTGTAGACGGCAAATGCGTAAAATTATAAAAAAAGTAGAAAGAAAAAAAAATCCTGAAAGTTCAACATGTTCATGATAAATAGGAAAATTTTCTAGGAATAGAAAATAATTGATTCATATGTTCAAAGTCCTTCAGATTAGTAGAATGTAATGTTAATAATAAAACGATGAAGTCCATTCTTATAATGTTAGTCATCATGGAAGTGAAACAATATTAATAAAATGAAATATAAATCCTGAAGAAACAACTATACAAAAATGAAAATAAAAATATACATTCAAGGAAAAAAAGATTTATGTAAAAATAAATGTAAATAGATTCAAGAGCGGCAATTTCCATCGAGATAAAAATGTTTCGCATAAATGGCAAAGCTCAAAAATTTTGGATTCGTGGCAAAGCGAATAAATTTAGAAATTGCAATTGAAAAAAGTTGTTGTAAGGGTGTTTACCTTTTGAAGTGATTTGTTTAGAAATAAAAAGATGCAGAAAGAAGGATAAGAAGAATGAGGTTGAAGAAGAACCAGAAGTTTTGTTTCATGTTGATGTTAAGTCCAAATAAGAAGATGTAAGTTGCTGAAGAAGCAAATCAAATTGATGATGGAATTAGGAGTAAAGAAATCGCTGCTGATAAGCATAATAAAATTAAAGATTATGGTTTAAAAATTGTTTGAAGAACAATCGGAGAATATTTTTAACAAACCTCATATAATGGAGAAGATGAAAACTCAAAGAGTTGTTGGGAAACGTTGTTGGATGCTAAAGAATTTGATAGTTCACTTCCTGACGAGATGTATCAAAAAACAAAATAAATCTATATCAAAGAGAATAGTTTTAAATTAGGAGGTATAATTTAAGAAATATTTCTTTTATTCGATTTATTCGATTTTTTTTACTAGATATGGAGAAACTATAGCTGTGTAAATGATAAACGGTTAATAAGGAGACTTTGGTGAGGAAGACTTGAAGATAGCTCAAAGCAAAGAATTGGCCGTCCAAGAAATTGTGGTGGTACTTATTCGGGAGAGACTAAGAAGTAAAATTCCGGTAGTGGCTTGTCAAGCATTGGTAAGCTCTTGATGAGAGCTGAAGAAGTAAAGAGTTCATCCACTCTGACAAAACGAACTTCCCAACTTACAAAATTTGGTTATTGCACGACGAGAATTATTGAAATGTATATAGTGAACATAATTTCAAATGGACAAACATGAATCAGAAACAAGAATTACAAAATGACTAATAAATTAAATTATATTAAAGGGCAAAGATGTGCATGGAGAAGGATTATGTTCATGTTCTGGACGTTTGTCATTACTAGACATTTACATCAATAGGGACATCTTCATAGGTCCACAATTACGATTACCTGGAGAAGTTTGTTCACTGCTGCAGAGTGAAACCTCAGATAATAGTCATATCGACGCAAAGGAGTTCTTATTAATGTTTGCGTGTCACTTTTATAGTAGTGTTATCGCTTTATTCTCTAGCGGATGTACTTCTTTTAATATTACCATCATTTTATGATTCCTTATCAAAAAGCTTTGATAAGGAGCATCCGTATATTTCCAGAGAAATGTTTATATTTAAAGCATTACAAAATTGATACACAAAATTAAAATGCTTAGTCAATGATATTAAGAAGTTACATTTTCTTAATAATTAATGATTGTAAATATTTTTTTCCCTTCAATTTTGAATAATATATCTTTCTAACCTAATCTCTACCTAATTTAGCCACGTTTCGAATTTCATGGGTGCTGCTTACAGCTACACCAAATAAGCAAAATTATAAGAATGCATAACACGAAAACAATAATTATTACATAACTTATGAAATTATGTTCATAGAATTTTATATTATCAGAATCCAGTAACTTTTAAGAACCTGTATGAATTTCTGCGTAGCATGATGATATTTGTGGTCATTGAAGCTAAATTTTCCAGTAGATACAGTAGCTTGAACGTGACTAATATTGCAACTTCATAATAATATTAATTATATAGAATCATTTAAATTTAGAATTTATGCAAAATAGCTTGAGTCATATTTACTAAATAAATATTTTTCTTGCATAATGTTTTACTATAGAATAATGGAATTCAGATAATTTATCAAAAATAAAATACCGCATTCTTCATTAAACTAGAATAAAAAAAATGAAAAACCAAGCATTTCTAATATATATATATATATATATATATATATATAGAAATGCTTGGTTTTTCATTTCTTAATTTTTTAACGTTATCTTCGTGTCGGCCAGAGCAGTCTTTGAAGAGTCATACATGTCTCTTCACCATGGCGCCAATTCTCATGGAGTGAACAGTAATAGAGACGACTTAGTCTATCTGAAATATCTTCGATATTAACCAAATTTTCAATTTTCCGTGTCCGGTATCCATTTCAGCCTTTCGTCATTTGGCAATCGATTGATTTCTTCGTCCATAGCCCGGATGGTGAGATTAATGATTTGATCGTACCTAGACTAATACTTACCGTAAGCGATCGGGAGGTAATGTACCGATTCTTGGATCGTCCTTGGATCGCCTGACCAGCTGATCAACAGTTTTTGTTCAATACAGTTAGAGCCGGGCTTGTCGCATGACCGTTTGGGCGAGTTCTTAGGTTTTCACTTGAAGCTCAGATGGTGCCGAGAGTTATCTGAGAGACTCCAGTCTATTGACTTTACTATTTAATGAAGATTTTATCGGAATTCAATTCCAAATTTGTTCATGTACATACATCAAATTTTACTTGGTAAACTTCCTCATCACATCCAAGAATTCACTTTTATCACAGGATAAAGAAAAAAAAATGTATTTTATTCTGTTTCCAAATAATTTGCTCATTTTCTACATTTTTTTTTTTGGGAACCTTTCATATCAAAATGAAATATCATAAAATGTCTTATATACCACTAACTTCTTGAGACCGACTTTTCTTCTACAAAAATAATAACGATCTAGCTGATCTATTAAAATTAAGTTTTTTTATCCCGTTTTGAAAGAACAACATTTTAAATAAACAGGTTTTCAAAATAATATAAAATTCAAAATGAAGAATATGAATGGATCTGAGATATGCTCGCACAAGAAGGATTTCTGGCCTTGTACTTTGCACAAATGGCATAATTGAGATAAAAATAGTACTTGATGAGATAACCTCTTAACAATATAAAAAACAAATATACCATAACATGATAATACAAAAAAAGTACATTTAGAAGACTTAATTTGGTCTTTTAATGTACTTTTTTTGGAACAATACTTGGGAATTACAATAAACCATAAACTTAGTTGGGATAGTCACAAAAACAAACTAAAAAAATATGTCCCGAACATATTGTGTATAGTGTGTTTACAGCGAGGATGTGCTATCATCTCGCAGTTTTAGGAAGCACTACAAAATCAGCCATAGTCTATATAGTTATAATACATTATTAAAGGACTATAGCAGAAAAGCAATAATAATAAGTCAATAAAAATATATTATAATATATATTATTTAATTTAAAAAAAAATAGAGTAAAAATTTGCATTTACACAATACGAATATGTTCCTCAAAATAAAAGCATGAATTTATTACTTTAGGAATATTAATTCAAACTAGTCTTAGTATAAATATATGGGCCTAAATGAAAATTACAGAATTATATATAAATAATAAAGTTATATGTATTTCACAACTATTTTGTGATAAAAATATTATATTTCCATCTTAATAAAATGTTTGCTTTCTTTAATTGGAGCCATTTATTAATAAAATCGAATATTACAAATTTCTTTCAATAGAACAAAAAAAGACTTAAATGGTTGGTTTTAAAACAGTATTATTATTTCATCAAACTATTCATGTTACCTTCAATTCGATAAAATTCATTAAGTCACGCGCGTTTTCATGTTACACTATTAATAAAATTTTATACAAGGTTTTCCACTTACCTTTGCATTTATTTTATCAGGGAGACAAGAATTACGGCAAAAAAAAAACTATTCTTTCATACAACCAACACCACAACTGCTGTACGATGAATACAAACAGCTACTGACGATCAGCCAATTGAATTAAGAATTTTTTTTTGACTAATCGCTCTTGATAAAAGATGTATTAATATTACACTACCCTACAATACACCAAGTTAATAAAAAAACATTAATTCAAGATATTTTTCAAGATTCTGTGTTATTAGCATTATTAGTTTCTGCAGATGAACCGAAATATTGTTATGTGGTGCATTAGGTATTATAAAATGTACTTTTTACATAAATATTTATATAAGAATGTCTGCAGATGAGTGGTATGACTGTAATAAGTATAGTATTGAGTAATGGACACGATGGAAATTTGTTTGTTCATTGTGCGAAAGCGAATTATTTGGCGATTTGTCCTTCCCATCGCCATATAAAGAAACGAATGGAGACTGCAGCAGGTCAATAGAATGACTCAGATATGGTCCCACGCAGAAGCACGCTGCCCACTTCTCATATAGGTGACACACAAAGCAGAAACGGTACATTAGCACATTTTTGTATTTGTTTCAGTAGTTCATTAAATCAAATCTATTTTCTATCCACACATAACATAATAAACTTTTATCAAACTACACTTCTAGTAATCACAGAACTATGGCATCCAAAACTACTAAGATTTTCTTTAACCGATAAATATTTTAAGAGAAAACCGGTTAACTGCCAGTATTTATTTAAAATAACTGAGTGATAATACTATAACATCTCACTTAATAAGTTCGTAGGAAGACATATAGATAGCACCAAATCCATATGATTTTTAGGAAGTACCAACCTTCAGACGACGCCTGTCAAAATTTCATGGCAATCTGACTTTTAGTTCACAAGTTACAGTGGTTTTAGTGACACTACTTTTGTAATTTTCAGTATAGCAAAATTCATTTTTTCAAATATTCGAACATATATTCACTGCAGAATAAAGAGCTATTTATTTATTAAATCAGTGTCAACAATATACTGTAGATCACAGCGATTTATTGTGCTGTGCTAGAAATTTTATTTGGTATCATCTCCAGATGATTCATTTGAGATAATGAAAGACGGGAAAGATGGAAAAAAAAATAGAACAGCAGTTGTATACAAGAGAAAGGATCTTATAAGGATAGAAGGAATTCGAAAAGGGTTTGTACAGGATATTTAAATTTGGGGAGGATAGTCGAGTGTCTAGGGATGCAGAATTTTGTGAGGGAAGACAGATTTGATTCTTTGGAAACCAATCTAAGGTATAGGAATTGATATCTGTCGAGGAGGGGAACAATTTGGGTTTTTATGTAGAGAAGATCATTTGGAGGGTTGTGGAATGGGTTGTTTGGATGTCGGATTTTGGTGAGGATACGAAGGGCAGAACGCTCGGACACGGAAAGGCTTTTTTAGACGGGATTTCGGCATTGGGAGAGATGAGGGAAACCGTATTCAAGGATTGCACGGCAAATAGATTTGTAGATGGATGTTTGACATTTAATGGATATTCCAGAATTGCGGAAGGTCAGGGAACGAAAATGGCGGGCTCTGGATTTTATTTTGGCTTTGAGTTGCTTGGAATGGGAATTGAGGTTCAATTTGGGATCTATAAGGATTCCTAGGTATTTGACAAGAGGCGATGGACTTATAGGAAGATTTTCTAATGTGACATGGGGAGACGATGGAGATATGCGATGAAAAGGAGCAAGGAGTTTTGTTTTGGATGGGTTTATTTTTAGGCGCCATTTCTTAAACCATATCACGGTGGAGAACAGGAGGGTTTGGAGGTTAATTATGGAGGATTGAAGAGAGGAAGTGTGTGAAACCAGAGTGGTGTCATCGGCAAATTGGAGAACATATAGGTTGGGATTGAAAATATTGGGATCGGGACTATACATGTCATAACAAAACAGGTGATCCTCGGGGTCCCTTGAAGCAGGTAAAAAGATGTGGAGAAGGAATTCTAATTTGGAGGGAACGATTTTCGAGGAGGTTTTTAATTATATTGATGAGGTAAGAAGGAAGTTTCAGAAGGAATAATTTTTCTAAATAAAAAAACTATTATTTATTCATCAAATATAAATAATAGAAGCTGATTTTCAAAAATTTGATGTAACTTACAAAGCTACATTAAGGTTATTTTGACCACTGAACACCAGACATCCCCTTCTCGCATTCCAAAATATTATTATCTAGAATTCTCGAAGGCCCTAAACTTTATACCTAAACTAATGGATAAGTAATTTTTGATTAAAATAACGTAAACTTGCTGATCATTAATTAATGGTTTATATATATATCAATAATATATACAAAAACAGTTTGAAAAATTTTGAAAGCGATGACATCACTTGTTTGGAACACAATAGGAATTTTGACAATTGATTGATTATAACTCAATATTATACTAGTCTGTTGGATTAAAAGGATAAATAAACTCGTTTAAAAAGTCCTGTTTTTTATTCCATTTTAGAAAACTTAAAACTGAAAAACCTGAAGGAATAACAAAATGTAGATCACGATGTTAAACATTTTCAAGTTTTAAAAGAATACAAAAAACTATTTCACAAAATTTCAAGAAAAGTACAGTAGATCAAATATTTTAATCAAACTAAAACTAAAATACTTTGAAACAAAAATAGCATCTGAAATCTCGAAGAGGGTAGTAATCATTATTTTTACATTATGTGAACATAATTAAATTTAGATATTGTGTGTTAAAAATATAAACATATGTAGCAATGTTGAATACCACTGGCCTATTCATTATTTATATAGGTTCTTGGTAATAATATTGCTCAGGTAAGAGATAAAATTATTTCTTACTTGAGCAATATTATTACCAAGAACCGTTTAAACAAACCGTTAATTTATATTTCATTCAGATCCATTCTTATATAGATATATCCACTTTACTAGTTATAATTGAAAATGATGTAACTATGTAACATCATTTAGTCTACAAAAACAGATATTACAACATCGGTTCAGTTTTTCTTCTCCAAAAAATTAATGAAATAATAATGGATGATAATGGATTATTTTTAGAAGGTTCCTGAAGAATATTCAGCACGAAAAAATACAGTAGAGGTCAATAATAATATAGAAAGGATTACGTTTGTCAGGGACAAAAAGAAGGTTTTTCAATGCTATAGGAAAATAGTGAATGGATTAAAGTTACCTAAACATTTTTAAAACCTTAGTAGTAAAAATATTGAAGTTTTTTACAACATTAATAAAAAAAATATGTTTATGTGAGAAATATTATTATTTTCTGGGTTTTTCATATGAAAATGAACTTAATCTATTAAAAATAGATTCTATAACATATATTTCCATTAAATATTAAAATAATAGAAAATGTAGTTAATTCATAATAAATATAAAAAAATGAGAAAATTACTTAATGATAATTTTTTAATGATATTCTTCTTGCGGTGATCATTATAATCAAGGTAAGCAATTAACCGCGATTGTAACATCTTCGACCTAATAAAGATTTTGGGGGTCAAAATAAATAAACATGACTATTAAAAAACATATTAACTTTTTTTAAACACAAAATCCTCAGTCAATTCATATAAGATAACTGAATAAACTATTTCTTATATAATTTTTCATACAGGCATATTTAAATTGAGAATAATTAAATAAATCAATGGAAAAATATATAAAAAATAATTGTACTACAAGTATACTTCAGGTTATTGATATTTAAGTTATATGAAACTGCAACTAATTTTAATTTATTTATATAACATAAATTAAAACTTTAATCCGTTTGCAAAGTTTTGGAGCAAATGCGAAAAATCAGATCTTTTTTTCATCCAATTCTTGTAATATAATATTCTAAGTTAATTCTTTTACCAAAACTTATGCACAAAATAGCACAAAAAATGGTAAACTATGTTTCCAGGTTGGTATTTCAAATAAGAAAACACAGAACCAAATATTTGCAAAACCATTTATCAACACTCCATAAACTATTTAGCAATTGGAAATTTAACATGGAAAATTGACTTACGAGTTTTCTAATGTTTTCATGTAAATTTTTCGCATATTTATTTTCTGTTTTAAAAGATTTGTGCATTACTTTTTTTTGGTGGAAATTAATTCAAAAAAATACAGTTTGAACAATTTAATTAAATCATTAATAAATTAATAAATCAATGCCAGTTTTACGGTATTTTGATCGTTTTAAGCATATATTATTTTCTTTTTATAGTTATGATCAAAACATTTAATATAAAAAGAAACTAGGAAATTGGAGTGAACTAATGCTAAGCAGCGAATGTTTTAATTTGTAGCTTTAACATTAAATAAAAGTAAGTAAATTTAAGATAAAAGAGTAATACACTAAAATAATATTAAATTATACATAATAGAAAGGATAGGAGTACTGTAATAAAATAAAAAATTAAATTAAATTTAATGGTATTAATAAATAGTAACACAATTGATGGGTTCAATTGAAAACGCTTTAGTTACATAATGATGTATAATTATGTATTTTTCTAAATAAAACCAAAACCAATTTTGACAGGTTTTTTTAAGGCACTAAACTAACTATAAAAATATATATTTCTGACTGACCAGCTAAGTTTGGAAGGTGGAGATGGGATGATGAAAAAGAAAGACAATGGACGGAATATAGAAATACATATTTCTGCAAATTGTTTATATGTAACACCTCACTCAATAAGTTCATAGGATGATATACTGATAGCGCCTCTATCGACAAATCCAAATGATTTTTAGGAAGTACCAATCTTCAGACAACGCCTGTCAAAATTTTTTGGAAATCTGACGTTTAATTCACAAGTTACAGAGGTTTTAACTATTAACAAGTTAAGTGTGCAAGTTAACCAATCTTGAAAAGACAATGGATGGAATATAGAAATACATATTTCTGCAAATTGTTTATATGTAATACCTCACTCAATAAGTTCATAGGATGATATACTGATAGCGCCTCTATCGACAAATCCATATGATTTTTAGGAAGTACCAAACTTCAGACAACGCCTGTCAAAATTTTTTGGAAATCTGACGTTTAGTTCACAAGTTACAGAGGTTTTAACTATTAACAAGTTAAGTGTGCAAGTTAACCAATCTTGAAAAGACAATGGATGGAATATAGAAATACATATTTCTGCAAATTGTTTATATGTAATACCTCACTCAATAAGTTCATAGGATGGCATTATTTCACAAGTTACAGTGGTTTTAGTGACGCAACTTTTGTAATTTTCAATACAATAAAAAATCTGAATTTTGTGTGTTGATTGCTGTCGTAAAAATCTATATTTCAGCAAACCACTTTTCTACCGTTTGTCTCGACGGAGAAGAGTCCCATAACACTTATTAATCCATTGCTTTGCTTGAACGGTATTTTTCCCATCAAAAAGCAATGTTTTATCAACAAATTTAATAAAAATTATATGAATTTGTCCATAGAGGCGCCATCTATATGTCATCCTACGAACTTAATAATTTCTAAAATGCAACCGAAATATATTTCTCATTAATAATAAAAAATGTTTTATTTTATTATATCCATTATCTAATAAATTTCAATAAAACTTTTTTAAATTTATAGCGTATTATGGAAGATTAAGGTAACATATTTATATAATATATAGTATTATATAGAAACACATATAAATTGAAATTTTTAAATATAATTTTTATTGTATAATTGAAGCTCTTTTTGCTTTGGTCACATACGCATTTTTTTATCTAATGCTATAAGTTTTTCTTAACATTACATATTGATTGGTTTAAATCCTAAAATCGATAGTTATAATCCAAGCACTAATTGAAATCATCTAAAGTTTGATATTGTTCATTCATTATCTTATCTAGTTTATTCTTATCAAAGCTGACTTCAGCTTATTGTCTATATCAAGCAGATTGCTAAAAAACAATAGGAAAAACATTGTCTTGTAAGTTGAAAGTATTTCAATTGTAATTAATGAATTTGAAAATTATTATCAGCTAATTTCTAGGGCTAACGTCTATTTTGACGTAACAATACAGTTGTTGTCGTTGCTAAAAGAAATATTTAAATATTTTTTTTTACATTTTACAAAATTAAAGACTTTACATTTATATTTTGATTCAAAATACAATTACGAAATTTATTACAACATTCACAAATAATTCAGAAATAAAATACATTCATATAATAAAAACAATAAAAAAGTTTAATTGTCTTTCCATACAATTTTATTATTATTTATTTACAATTTTGTATTGGACTCAATTTGGGTCAAAGAGTTATTAACTGTAGTCTTTCCGCTCCAGATTTGTTATTAAAATTACGGATTGAAGTAAAAATCGGTAAAAAGTTGATTTCAGTAAATCAATTGTTAAAGGCGATATAAATAGAACGTGACTAGACAATATTGATTATAAACATTCTTGAAATATTTGCAATTCATATCCATGAGTATTTAAAAGAAAAATAATATATTTTCAATGGAAAACACTAATTTTAATTCTTCATTATTTTTTTTAATTAATAAATTTAAATAATAAATCACTATTAATTAGAATGCTATATTTAAAAGAAGAAAAGTGTTAGATTTCCTGTAAGGAGTGTAGAATGTTATATAAAACCATCTGTTCGTGATAAAAGCATAATGTGTTTGGAACGGTAACTGAAATTACAAAAGTAGGTGTCTTGTGGTGGGTAAATAGCTCCAAAGATGGTCATCGAAATATGCGCTCGTTGTCCCCAACTCCTGGACCAAAGGCAGATCAGAGTTGTCGAGAGAGAGGGGCCTCCGGTAATTTTTCGAATAGCATTAAAACAGAAATCCGACGATCAATTTTATTCGCGACACGGAAGGTTACTAAGCACTCTCTCTCACAATACCGAATCGGATAATTAAAACTCTCCTCGACACTAAACTCCAACATATAATATAAGTGAACCAAATAGATTAGGATTAGTATAAAGTTGTTATTTTCTCTGCTCACCGGTTCTTCAAATATATAAGAAGGTAAGATAATTTTGCAACAGTAAATATTTGATATAATAGCTAAAAATAGAATCAGCGGCAACAGAATGAAAACAAAACGAATCGCTTTGATTATAGACTCTTATGAATATGCATCTAAACCGATCACATTCTTCTACAAACTGGATTTATTTTATTTTATGCTTTGCTTATTCTTTTTATTTAAACTATTTTTCACGTAGTAGAAGTTAGGTCACCATGATTACATCTTTTGTATTTGTTACATGTAATTTAAGCACTTTGAAATGTAAATCATCCTAGGTTACAGTTCAATGTCGTGTAAACGCATATGGAATAATCCAAACACTACATACTCTAAATATTTTTATTTTAGCTTATAAAAACAAATTATTTATTACTTCCCAATTTATGATATAATTCTTATTTTAAGAAAAACTTAATAATAAAACAAAACAAAATATTATTGATAATATAAAAAACGAATAAATATTTGTGTATTTTCATTTAAAAAAACTAAAATTTAATGAAGTAAAATAAATTTACACACAATATTAGTACATATTTTGGTCTCAAATTTGTGGGGTTGATTGGCTAAACTTAATATCCGCACTATGTGAGTTACAAAGAAATTCTCATATAATAAAATATCGCAAAAAAAAATTATTACATAATTTGCTAAAAAACGACAACTAATATTTTTTGTAAATTATATTAAAAGAACTAAAAATTTAAATGTTTGTGTGATAAAACAAACATTTCATACTTTTCAAACTTGTCCCAATTAAACCTAGGAAATATCAATTTATTAGATATTTTATGGAAATAATATATTTTGTGAATGAATTCAGGGGGATGATAACTTTTTGGGAGTTTTAGGTAAAATTTATTTTTCATGGAGTTATGGGGGGTGAATTCTGAAGTCGAGGCCCAAAGCTACAACTTCCCCTAAACTCTGATTGGTCCTGAATATGATCTATAAGTATTAAATTATGTAGTATTTTGAACAAGTCAGTAATAATAATATTTTTTGACCTCCATAATGATTACATATACTTAACAAATTATTTCAATTATAAGAAAAACATGTTTGCCGGTATAGATTTTCTAAGTTAAGTAAATCCATTTCTTGCTAGTAAGAATTATTTATTTGGTGAAAGAGATAGAAAAAAACAATAAATAATGATGACCAAATGATGGAAGTATTTTGTTGCGCTAATTATACGAGCATTGCGAAGTCTTTTTTGTTGTTATTCATATATTTATCTTTTTTTTATTTTTCGTTCGCTGCTTTCGAACAAATTGCTCACCTTGTATGCAAATCAAAACCAAAAGGTCGTGATATCCGTAGTAAATCCAGACATACACACACACGCATTATTCTCCATGTCCTTGTGATGCCATAACAGATGTTCCACAAAATCGAGCGCTGACGAAATTTCCATAACAAAAACCGTATGTTCATCTTCCATTAGAAAACATGGAAATGCACAGTTTTTCTTTAAAATTTTCACCAAGATCCTGACTCGTCTGCATGAAGAGAAAACACATGTGGCTTTCGAGTACCGCAAAAAACATGCATCATTGATCGATCGCCTTATTTGGAAAATCGTTTCATTATGGATTCGAAGCATTTCCAACGAATAGAACGCAAAAAAATAAAAGCAAAGTGAACGCCTTTCTAATAAGCCGCTTTATTGCAAAATTTTGTGGATCTAAACAAGTTGTTACAATTTGGTCGATGATGTAACAGTCTCTCAATGAAACTATATAAATTTCGATTTTCCCCCCGGGGATTGCGAAACTTCCCGTGCCTGGCATTTCCTAGCCCCGACGATCCATTTTCTCCCCCCGTGCCATAAATATATCAGTTGAATTCCTCAGCTTTGAAAGTCACGACTTCTTCTGAACGTGTTGCAGTGAAACAAAAATGGGTGGATTTCAAGTTCAACAAAGACCATGGACACCTACGAAGAGGCGAGGTCCAATTGCTGCTGAATTCAAAGGGCCCGGACCAGCATCCGTTTCTCTACCATCGTACATTGGTAATTCTGAATAAAGCATTTAAGTGATAACCCACGCTCCCAATTAATTTAATTGCTAAATCACATTAACTTGTTACATGAACATTAAATTTTGAGCACGTACAAAATGTAGTTAGTCAACTTAATTTATATCATTTTATATATGTTTTATAATATTCTATTCCAATATTCTATTTTTATTCATAATTAGAAAATATATAATTTTTAATTAAAAGTCATCTTATTTAATAATAGTTGAAATGATCTATATTCTTCTCATCTTATAGTACATTTCGCAATTTCTCTTTTCTAAGAGAAAACACTTTCACAAATCCGTTAGTGTTTAATAACATTTAATGTATGACTTGTAAAATGTAAGTAATTCCTAAATTAAATAAATGTTAAAATTTTGAATAGTTAAAAGTGTGATGCTTTATACATTGAATACAGTAAATTGTTTAATATAAAGCAAAAGTTTCTAATTTAAAACATTTTAATATTTTATTTTGATTTACATTGAATTGAATGAACGTAAATATTGATTTTTATTGAGATACAATTTATTTTTAACAAAATTACATATCCAAAAATGTCGAAATATGCATGTACAAAATGTTGAAATATTGAGAATGAAATGTATGTAATTTAAATGTATGTAATTTAAATGGTAGGTAAGAGGTCAACTGAATCGAAAAGCGGAAGAGCTCCAGCATTCAGTTTTGGTGGAAGACACAACGGAAAGATTGACAGCATTGGTCCTGGTCCAGGACAATACAATGTAACAGGATTAAGTGCTAAGGGGAAGGATACACCTCCAGCGCTTAGTCTTCACGGAAGGCCGAAAGATGCTAAAATCGATAATCTGCCAGCTCCAGGTGATTACGATCCTGATAAGGCTGTGAAGGTCATCCACGATAATGCGCCGAAGTTCACTTTCGGCTTGAAGACGAACACGGAGAAACCAATGGACACGCCAGGTTCGATGCGAAATTACTCAATATATTTATGGGCACTTTTTGTAATAATTGATTTGATAATTTTTATTCGCTTACGATATTTTAGTTTTAGAAGCTAATAGGTTTTAAACATATTAATGTATGGACGTAGACTGTAAATTTATTAATATTGTTTAACTTTTGTTTGATGAACACAGCACCTAACAAATATAACATCCGCGCGAAAAGCCGTTTGCCTCGATACACGTTTGGGCTTCGAACTAAAATAGGAACAGACTCACAAACGCCTGGTTAGTAAACACAAAAAAATAATCTCCATAAAAAATAATAATACAACAATTCCTTCCTATGCTCATTAAAAAAAATAACTGAAACGCTGAACTGTTTTCAGCCCCAAACGTTTATCGCGTGGAGAAGGCTGACAAAATGCTTGAAAGCTCCCCGAAACACAGCTTCGGCGCCAAATTAAACTCGGAGAAACCATCCGATACACCCGGTACGCTTATATAACATAAATCTTAGACATCGTCATCTAATAAAGTTCGAAACTTATAGCGCCGAATTATTATGCCATCGAGAAGGCCGACAGGGTTCTTGAAAGCTCACCGAAGCATTCGTTCGGCGCCAAATACAATTTGGAGAAGCCCTTCAATACTCCCGGTATTTAAACCATTAATATTCACAAAAAAAAATGCATACTAATTTACGCAATTCCAGCGCCCAATTATTACGCAATTGAAAAGGCCGATAAAGTCTACGAAAGCTCACCGAAGCACTCGTTCGGTGCCAAATTAAATATGGAAAAACCGTCGGACACACCTGGTATGATCTAAATATATTAACGATCAATTAATTTTTAAAATTAACATTTAATTACTACCTGCAGCTCCTAACGTTTACGACGTACAAAAGGTTTCTAAAATCCTTGCTAACTCTCCGAAACACAGTTTCGGTGTCAAACTAAAACGGATTAAACCATTTGATACACCTGGTAACATAAAATTAACTTAATATTTAGCTACTTATTACTTAAAGTATAAGACACACTATTTTTTATTTGATAAAATCAAAAAAAAAATTAATGTGTCTTATAATCCAAAATATTATAACACTAAAGCTTTTAAAAATATTTATTAACAAATAACAAATTTGATCTTTGTATTAAATTAATATAATTAATTTTTGTGTAGCTCCAAATGTATACGCTATTGAAAAAGCTGATAAAGTATTCGATAACTCGCCTAAACATAGTTTTGGTGCTAAATTAAATACGGAAAAGCCATCAGAGACTCCTGGTAAAATAATAGTTTAATAAAATTAATTAATTTTAACTAATTTGTGTTGTAGCACCTAACGTGTATGCCATTGAGAAGGCTGACAAAGTGTTTGATAATTCTCCTAAGCACAGTTTCGGGGCTAAATTGAATTTAGAGAAGCCATCCGATACTCCTGGTAATAAACGTTGAAAATTGAAAGAATTAATAATAAAATATAATGGATTGAATTTCCTGTAGGCCCTAACGTCTACGCTATCGAGAAAGCTGACAAAGTCTTCGATAACTCTCCAAAACATAGCTTCGGCGCCAAGACCAACGTGGATAAACCATCCGATACTCCTGGTAAACAATTAATTTTAAACTGCATTTGGTGATCGGGTTTCGCTTCTTTACTAAACAAATAAAACTAATCGACGTTTTGCAGCGCCCAACTGTTACCACATTGAAAGGGCGGAAAACATATTTGACAGTTCACCTAAATACTCGCTTCGGCCAAAATTGAACACTGAAAAACCTTCAGACACACCAGGTTTGTTAACCAAAATTGTTGACTCGAATTTTACATATTTTGTCGTTCCAATCTCGCACAGCTCCGAACTGCTATCACATCGAGAACTCCGATATCATTTTCGAAAACTCGCCAAAATACACATTAAGACCTAAGATTAACACTGAAAAACCGTCCGATACACCAGGTAAACAGACATTATCATGATTGTAATTGAGAAGTAAGTTGAATATATGTTGCAGCTCCGAACGTGTATCATGTGGAGAGAGCTGAAAACATTTTCGACAGCTCTCCTAAGTACACTTTAAGAGCAAAGTTGAACGCCGAAAAACCGTTCGAAACACCCGGTTAGTTTCAATAATTTTTAACCAATTGGAATAAACAATAAATTATTAAAATTTTAGCGCCGAACGTTTATCATATCGGAAGAGCCGAGAATATCTTTGACAGTTCACCGAAATACACATTAGGGTCAAAACTAAATATCGAGAGACCATCAGAAACGCCTGGTTTGTGAACGCATTCTAGTTAACATGATCGCAATACATAAATTATGTTGTTATTTTAGCACCGAATGTGTATCATATTGAACGGGCCGAAAACATTTTTGATAGCTCTCCAAAATACACAATCCGATCGAAAGTCAATTTGGAAAAACCATCAGACACGCCCGGTTGGTCTCTAAACTAATCCAAACTAATCAGGTTTCTGGGGCTCAACTACTAATTACATTAAACATTTATATATGGTACACTTTAATTAATTTAACTACCATTTTTTTATTACTTTATTTGTTTCTTTTATTGATTATTATTTTTCTAATCTTAGCACCAAACACGTACTCACTTTCCTGTGCAGACACCGCACCGCATTACAGCTTTGGCCAAAAGGGCCAAACCGAAAAACCATTGGACACTCCCGGTTGGTACTTCACCTACGGGATTTTTCTTAGTTTCATTTTAAATTATTTTATTACATAATTAACTAATACTACTGCCTGTTTTTAGCTCCCAATGTTTACAATATTCCTCAAGTTGTTGGCGATTTGAAGTCTGCCCCATCATACACGATTTCTGGAAGGAACAAGGAAGCTGTTGATGAAAGAATCAAGAATCCAGGTCCTGGTACATACACCAATGTTCTTCCAACGACGATGAAGTCGCAATCTCCGGCGTACACCATCAGCGCCAGATACAATTTGCCGTCTGATGCTACAAAGATCCCCGGACCTGGAAACTATTCCCCAGAAAAGGTAAAGAAAACAGACCAAATTAGCTACAGCAAAGGTGATGGTTACTAACATAATGTTTAGGTGACGATGCATTTGAGAGTAGCTCCGAATTACTCATTTGGCATCAGACATTCACCATTCTTGAGTTCTCAACAGTTGTTAATGGGCAACGAGAGAACTTCGCAACTATTCTAAAACTGTACTAACATTTCACTGTAAGCTATTTATTTTTTACTAAAAATGAAATATAAACTGAATCATTCTGTTTTATTATTTTTTCTTTAGATCTGCTTGGATTATCAACCTGCGCACTCGTTCGGTATCAGGCATTCCCCATGGGCCGATCATTATTGAGGAGTGAAGAGAGACAGAGAGAGGAGACAGCCTTCCCGACATAAATAATTCGATCGAAATGCAACACAGACACTAATCATTAAATAACGAATATTCTTGCCTTTATTGTTCGCTTCGAAACAATAATTTAATACCTGTTAATCCACTCCTCCGATTTTGCCGAATTAAATTATTTAACACTCGCCAGATTATTGCAAAAAGCTTCACGTCTTTATTTCAGCTGCAACATAATATTAATATTATAATTGTATCATTTTATTTTGCAATAAATAATTATTTGTTTTATACCTATTCAAGTTTCCTTTATTAACCTCGTGCATCCAGTTATAAGAAAATGTCTCAATAATATTCTTATCTTATTCATGGTTGTTCTGATCGATTACAGTAACATGAAATATTCAGTTTTATGAAGTTAAAAATTCCCAAAAAGTTCATGTAATCTCTTAATAAATGTAAAACTATGCACGTCAGGAAATATAATGTATCAAATTGCATAACAATATATTAAATTATTACCTTATTTTCAAGAATCACATTTATTTCCTATCAATAGTAAAAATATATATAAATCAAGTTATTAATTAGTAAGTATAAACTGAAATGAGAACAAAAATACATAATTGTATTAAATTTTAACAAAATAGTAGTAAAATTAACGAAATTATTAACTTATGTGAAACATTTAACAAATTAATATAAAAGTATGAGTAAATTATTAAAAATAGGAAAACCACACTAAATTTTATCAAATGTAATGTTGTTACATGTTTTATAAATTAGAAAACACTGATTTAAAAAATTCACTTAGTAATAACAATAATTATTACATTTATTCTGACAACAATTGTTTACATTGTGCAACATAATGACTGTTAACTATTTTTCCACCTGCAGTTCGAATATGCTTCTTCTTCTTCATTTTCTTCTTAATTCAATAACATTCAGCGGTACAAAAAATATATAAATCAATCGAGAAAAAAATAGATATAGAATAATAACAGCGCGAAAATCTTTGCGATTCACTCACTTAACAACAACTTCCATTAATATGTATATATATATATCTCCATATATCCTCTTGTATATTTATATTTACGACTAACAAACAATATGAATGATTCGATAGATTTATTTCAAATATAGTTATAAAAAAAAAACAAAGATTGGCAAAATGGGATTAAATACAAAATATGTAAAATCAAAAAGGATTCAAACACAATAGCAACTTTTTTTTTTGTTTGATTACAGCTAATATAAATGGAAACAAAACTATGTTTGGCAAATTTAATACTTCTTAATCTTTAACACACACGTCGGGGACTAGTAACTCGTTGGTCTAATACTTATTTTCCAACATCCAAGATTTTTTTGTAAATGTTTTCCTATTGATCGGAAGTTAGTTCACATCGAATGAAGACATTTTCTTAATAAACAATTCTTATAGCCACTGAGTTCTGAATCCTAGTTTCCGTTTTTTTTTTTTAAATATCTAACATCTTTTAGTTCAAACAACGAGTATGTAATCACACATTTAATCTTTGACACATTCAGTTTAATCTAGTGGAAATTTATATAATATTAATATATATAAAACACGTTTTAACGAATTCGTTTTCAGAAAGCTCACAATTAAAAATTCATTTTTTTACGCACAATTTAATTATTTTTTTGTTCTTCGTTTCCACTTTTGTTTTTTAAATTGTTTTGTTTCATATTAAAAATACAACCCTGATAGAAATGTAAAGGATTCATAGACCCTTCGCTAAATTTAACATCCTCTACACAGTTAATCTAAGGGGAAGGAATATTTAATTAGTGACGCCCATAACATCTTCATATTTCTCTTTTAAATTCTATACACTTTGTTGTTTGTTTCAGTCTATGTTGTATATATGTATATAGATAGATATGTTACACACAACTAATATAATAAATATACTTTTTTTTTGTTAGTTCTAAATGAATGTTTCTTTTATATTATATAAATAAATAAATAAAAATTTGAAATGTAGTGTCTAGAAAAATAGTTTTTTTTTGTATTTATTTATACCTGTTGTGTTCAAAAAATCTGTAGAAAACTTTTGCTTTTTATTGTAAACTGATTAATGTTATGAATGGGAAAACGCTGCTCTCCAGTAATTAAATGCAGGATACTCATTCTTGTCTAGGAATTTAATGAACACATCATGTTTATATTTTGATTAGGGCGTATGCGCGGGAAAAGGATGCAATTTAAAGAAGATTTATTTCGAAAGTGCTAAATGCGGCGACTGGAAGATTATGATGATTTCTGTGAAACTTGCATTATTTTTTGAGCTCCCTGTAAAATTTGCACTTAGGACCTTCGAAATATCCGCTTTCCGGACAATGTTTCTTCTTAATATGAATGGAACAAGGCGGTTTGTCCCTCAAAACAAAATGATTGGTCCGAATTGATTGATTGATAAACTGCTAGAACAGAGTTTCCTGTGACCATACTGGTTCGCTTTGGCTGTGAAGATTCGTAGAGGCACTGTCAGCTAACGGTATCTTATTCTCAATTAGCGTACTCGTTGACTCGTCAGAGATGGTGGGCAAGGGCCTCTCCGGTTCCGCTCTCCTCCTGCATTCCCTGCTGCAGCATGGCCTTGCATCCTCCTCGCTGTCCGTCGAGAATGGATCGACTTCGTCATCAGTGTCCTCGCAGTATTCGAGGTCGTGGAACACCGAATCCGAGGCGTAAGATTGAATCTCTAAATCTGGATAGTCGTTAGCGAATGAAGTGTTGCAACTGCTGATGGAAGCGAGAGGGGCGAGTCGTGGGGCGAGATTTTTTGTTTGGACTTCGTCGTAAAGGGCTCTTTCGCTTCCGCAGGGCGAGCCGCCCGGTGTCGGTTGGATCACTCTAATGTCTATTGGATAGTAAAAGTCGTATTGTTCAGGAAGCGGCGACGATTGTCTTCGTCGTGTTCTATTCTTGTGCGCTGGAACAGCTGGAAGACCCAGGATTACGGAGGAACCACGCCTCTCCAGGTATGAACTTCCCGAAGATGAGCATGTTATATTACTTGGCCGTCTCCCTGGCACGTCCAAATGTCTGCAACAGATAGCATTAACTCGGACTATATAAGAAAAGTTAGTATACCTCGAATACCTATTATAGCAAGCATACAGATCGTCGTAAAGTTTATCGTCAATAGGCGAATCTTCGTCTATGGAATAGTGTAATCTGGTTATTCTCGTCGGCGGTTCCATCAAACTCGAATAACCTCCAACTGAAGAAAACCGTGTTGTATTCCTTATCCATCTCGGACTTACACTACCTGTATCCAAGCTGCGTCTCGTTCGTCTCGTAGGTGGATTCAATTGCTCGTAAACCGTGGCCTCGTATGCTGCAGCCATCTGCCTTTCCTCCTCTTCCGCCTCTGCGACCGCCGCTGCCGCCAATTTCGGGTCCTCCAAAGCCTTTTCCGTCTTCGATTTCGATTTGTAAACTACAAGAATTACCATCAGTCCGAAGAAGCCGCCCAGAGTCATCGCTATTCGAATTCCGGTCATAACATCATAGGAATTGTACAGTTCGATTCGGTCCTTCTCAATATCGCTCATCGTCGGCTCCGGCGGCTCCGGAGTTGGCACGCTGCTCGGCTGCAAATCCGGTGTGACATTCTGCTGACTCGATTCCATCATACATTCAATATACCTAAAAACAATTACAGAAAAAAACAAGTTTTTACATGAGGCTAAAAAGTTTTGCCTATAACAGACATCCATAAAAAAAGACATAAAATGCGATCAACTCTGCTATAATACAAGAAACAAACAAATATATCTGCATAAGTTTTGATATGTTTCTATAACTTCATTATTTATTTATTTTTGCCATTGAAATGTAATTAATAATTTAATGAACAATATGTAATCTAATATTTAATTTTAGAAAATACTAGATAGTTCAAATATATTGCTAGTATTAGAAGATAGATAAATTATACACGAATTAATTGGTGTCTGCTAATTCAGATGCAACAGTTGCTAAATCTAACAAATAATAATGTCCAAATGAAGCATATCGCCAAATTCAATATTATCAATTTTTATAAAAAATTGCAGAAGAGAAATTATCCAATGATCGCTAACACTTTTTGAACAAATACTTATTTTATTACTATTAAATAATATTTTTTTACTATAAATAAATTATTTTTAATTTCGTAATGAGAGTCGAATCATACAAAAAGTATCTCCAAAGAAATTAAAACTTATTTATTTTTGTGAACTATTTTTGATAACTAATTTAGACATTAATTTTTTTTTAAGTAACAATAGAATCTATATTCTATGTATGTTTGCATATTTTAAGTTTAGGTTGGACTCCACGCTTAATAAATGTATCAAGTGTAATATCTTATTAAAACATGCAATTTCTTGACATTTGTATCAAAAACAGATTCCTAAAAATATTTCTATATCCATTGAATCCTTCAAATCAATAAGTTCTAATTTATTGCAATTGAACTATAGCTATTTATATTTATCAAAACTGCTTTAAATACTGATTTAGTTACATCATTAAAGGTTTTAAATGTATCTAAAGATTTCTAGAATGGAACATCTACATGAGAATAGCACAAAAAAATATAGCTCCCCTCGTTCTCAAATTGATCCTTTTCCCCCAATGTCGCGAATTATTTTGTGGCAGATCCGGACGGTTGCCATAGAAACTGGTATAAAGCAGGTGTACCCTTTAGGTTGATTTGAATAAAATAATACCCGAATAAAACAATCATTTTGCAAATTATAATGGGTTATTTGTCTTATTGAAATTTGCTAAAAGGAAACCAATTTAATTATTTAGTTAAAAAGTTAGAAGTATTGGTAATTGAGTGGCATAAATCTTTGGTTCCGTCTTTTCCTTAAATATATATATAAAGAAAAATCTAAGGAATAGGTTGTAGGTAGGTGTGTTTGTTAAGGGGAAAAGTTTTGCGCTGTTGTGGATCCTGTAGGGAGTCGTTCGGTAGGCCTCCTGAATTATATGGGGCGCTCTCTTCTCGCTTCGGCCCACATTTTCATATTTAACTAGGTTACAGACGGCAGAAGGCAAACAAAGAGGCCCCCTGTTACACACAAAACCGACCGCGAAAAGGCCTTTTCGGCTCGTCCGATATTCAAATTTGCAAAATAAAAAAAAAACTAAAGAGGAAAAACATGAAAAGAAAAAAAAACCGGATGAAATGAAAATGCGAAAAGTTTTCGCGGAATCGATACTGTTTGAGGGTGTGAGTATGTTCAGAGCCAGTTATTGGTATTGGTGTAGGTGCAGAATGTGATGAGGTGAAGAATGAAAGAAACGGCGGAAATATAATGATCGATGCCGGCGGGCATGTTAGACTTTGGTACTTGAGGAAGAATGGAACAAACCAAACCGTACAACAGAATAATACTCTCCCTTTTTCGCATCCCAGCGGTCCCGCTCCTTAGGGACTTATATGTATGTGCATCCAAATAATTGGGTCAACGATTATTGCGGCCCCAGCATTTATTATCGGACTGTAAAGAACTATAGTATTCATGGCATTCCGACAAATAACGGAGCCAACAAACTGGATGGACATCAACATGTTCCATATACCAAAACACTATTATTCTCAAATTTTCAATTAAAATATACTGTCCGACCCAAATAATCTCTATATATATATAGTAGTCAAATTTAAATTCACGTACGCATTTTAATTCCGAATATTCTGCCCTAATTAAAATCAAATTAAATTTATTTCTAATTAATTAAATACCAAACCAAAATTAATTGCTAATCAATATTCCTTAGCATTCATATTCTTATAGCGTATTATACTCAACTTATATTACAATTCATCATTTTATACAAATTATAAATTGATTTTTTTAATATTAACAAAAAACATAATTACAGAAAGGTCACCAGAAGAACTTTAAAGACCTAAAATATATATTAAGCTATAATTATAAATAAAGCAATCATTTTCGTCATTTTTATTGATGAAGTAATTAAAAAATACTATTCTATAGAATTATTAAAATCCAGATGATTAAAAAATACTAATTAATTAAAAAAATATTAATCAAATATTAAATATGTACAGACGTCCCTGCGGTCAGTTGGGTATATGACTAGGGCCCTTGAGGCTTGTAAAGACCTCTTTATTATCTCTTTATCTCTGTTGTTTAGGACCCACGACATCAATGACCCTGAAAGAATCCCCCGTCATCAATTTTATTTCTGTAAATTAGGGGCCCCACAAAATATTTGTTCCTTCGGCATCAAAATCCAAAAGGTAGCGTTTTCCACTTAAATTTTTTTTTTAAATAATTTTGAAGGATTATAGTAAATAATCACACAAGGAAAGATTAACTCTAAAAAAATGTGATCAAATATTCAAATATAGTGCAAAATATATCTTATTAATTTATGCTAAATTATTTTTTTCTCTTTTATTTTTATATTATGAATGCAACTTCGATTTGTTATTATATTTGTATATAAATTATAATTATTATAACAACTTTTTTCGGGATTTTTCCCGATTTTTGTTAATTTTAATTATGCAATTGTGACCATAATTAATTTTAAATTCAATTAAATAATTTATTATACTTTCTAATTTTACTTTTTCCCAATAAAATTAAATATTTACAAAGACTTTAATATAAATTTGGTTAAAATAAAATAATTCAAAGTTAACATATAAAATTTTCATAATTTTAATTTTGTCTTAAACCTGATTAATTTAACATTATTAAAATATATACGCGTGATATGATTTCCAATTATATTATGAAATAATATTGAAAACAACATGAATTTATCATGTTTTACATAAATAATTAATTGCCAATTGTTAAAATTATTATTAAGATATATTTTTAGGAAGACATTGTCTATAATACGAAACGGAAGCTATTTTAAATCTGAAATACGTGCCACAACTATTTAAAATTTATTTTTTGCTGTCAATATTATTAAGTTTATGAAAGCAAATTATAGTTAGGATCAAATTAAACGAGTTACTATTATTCATGTTATTAACGTTTGTGACCAAACTGCTGTTTCCACTTTTAATTACTAAAGTTTCTGAGTTGCGCCTCATAAAATCCCCACATTTCATATAACAAGTCTGAAATATACATTTTTTTTTTTCTGAACTTGATTTTCATAATGATTTTTTTGTAGTTTTATTCCCAGTTTAAATAACCATAAATGTATCAATAATAATAATATTTATTGCAACAATAAAAATAGTAAAAAGAAACAAATTTAATAGAATAAATTTCAACTGCTGTAAAGGGCTATTCACCATAGGTTTTTCCGCTCTTTTATCAATATTTATAAGACTTATGAATGTTGACATTCAGAAGTATAAAAAAATTTAGCTATATTTATTACAATTTGAATATGTCACAAATATTACAACAAAAACGTTTATGCAAACATATTTCTTTATAAAGTAATAAATGTAATTGTAATCAATTTCCTGTTGTTACTATCAATTCCGTTCATACATTCATTTTTTTACATATATATTACGCCATCTATCATACTTATCTATTCATAAAAGTCACCAATTTTATATTTATGATATTAAAATATGATTTTATTTAAATAACTACTTTATGATACAAACATTTCCAGCAGTTTATTATTCGTACGGATATTGATTTTGAAATAATAGAAAAACATCATTCGTAAACGTTGTTCTTAACTTATCTTGAACGGAATAAAGTTTCGGTGAACAAACAGAAGTATAAAATAAACTTCTTGCAAAACTAACCGACACAAACTTTGTATTATTAAAGTTGAATCGATTCGTTCCGTCATCTATATATTCTCTTTAAGTCTGTTGTAATACATTTATTCATAGAAATCAATATATATTTTATAAGTGGAGACTTTCTAACTCCTATGTAATACGCTATAAAAATGTATCGAATAATTTTATTGTGTAATAGAATAACTCATATATTAACCAAATAATATATAATAACAATTCATGTAACAATGACTATGTTATATATTTAAAATAAACTTTTTACTATTAAAGTTGAATCGATTCGTTTCGTCATCTATATCCTCTTAAGTCTGTTTTAATACATTTATACGTAGAAATCTAATTTTTTTAACTAAAATACGCTGTAAAAATATCTCGAATGATTTTATTACTTTTTAATAAGATTATATTTTTTAATAGAATAATTCATTTAGTAATCAAATGTAATATAATAACGAGAAATCAAGTTACATTGATTTTTTAAATAATAAGTTGTTAAAAGTACATTTTTTTATTAATAAAAAAATCGAGATAAAATGACTGAATGAATGAATGAAGTCTTTAAGAGACCTTAAGGTTAATTTGTAAATCCTAATTTATCCTTTAAATATATTATGAGCTGTGAGAACTTGCAGTACCAGAAAACTGAAATACAGGTAATATCATCTACATTTCAATGTTTATGAGAAGACAATGTATTTTGTACTATTTTCAATATTATATTACATATCTTTAAACTATAATTTTCATAAATTGTTAAATACTTTACATACTGAAAAAGCATTAAATTTCAGTAAAAATAATTGAAATATTTTTCAATGATAAATGCAAAAGTAATGGAGGCTTAAATCTAAGTATAAATAGATTTTATGAATTCCAGATGAAATAGCATTTTTTTATGTGTTTTCAGTTCTTTAAAATACTAAAATAGTATTGCTTAAATATACAAATTTATCAAAAATAAAATATTTTTTAAAATTATATTACAAATAAAATATATAAAATAATTGATTTCTTATTATGCATTGCAATATTAATAATTATTAAACAGAATTGATTTAAGCGTGGATCGACATTTTTTATTGTTACACAATTAACTAATTAATGGTTATAGTAATGTATGGAAAAGAATGTGGAAGAAACATAAATAAATTCGATTGCTTAAAAAGAATTAAAATATAATAAATATGGTTTAGATCTACGAAAGAAGAAGAAAAATTATTAGTTGAGTATATTTTACCTTTCATTATTAATGAAGTATTGGACGAACGTAACACTCTTCATGAACCATTAAGCACAAGGGGAGACGAAACGGCAGAAGGCTTAACCCGTTCCTACTACTACAAAACAACGCACAACACATTCAAGACTTCATAAAACGTGATCTATTTATAGTTTCCAATTCTCTTTCTTATTTTTCCACGTTTCTTCCATCCCGAGCACACGTAAACATACCCAGTTTAATAGCATGATGCCAATCAGACAATTGCTACGCAAGGAACATGCATATCTTTCTCAGCGCTAGGAGAAGTAGTTTTAATAACAAAACAAACAGACAGAATCAATAGGATTTGCAAAAATAATTTATTTAAAATATGCTCGCTGCGTCACGTGTTTTAATTGGGGGCGGACGTCGTTCGGGTTGAGCCGTGTCGAAGATGCTCTTTCCGTTGCACTCGCATAAATGTTGTTTCATCTTAGCTGTTTACTTGATATAGGTGACGATTCTTTTTTTGTATTATTGAATTGGCATGTAAGTATTTTAGGTTGTGGGGTGCATATCAGTGTTTAAGGTCCGACATGTTGGGGTGCACTACTGGCAAAGCCGGGGCGTCGCGGCGCAGGCGTCGCCGCCTCCGGATCGACGTCGAACACGCGCCGACGTTTATTATATTCCACTCAAGTTTTATTTATTATTTCTTGTTCCCTCGTCCTCTCTCTATCTCTCCAACACTTCTCTTCTGGCTCCTTCCTTTTCAGTATATCTCTCCAGTTACAATTAACTATTCCAAAATAAACGTGCGCACCCCAAAAGCATAAAGCAACGGATGGTTTTATAGACTTTGATAGCAGAAATAATCGATATGCGAGGAAATTTTGATCGCTTCGTCAGCTCGGATGCTGCGAGGCCGTGTTTATTGAAATCTAAAAATACGGCTGGTCTCAAAATTCTTCGCAGAAAATACATTTCGATGTTTATGTAAGCCAGTGGCGTTTCCAAGTGGAATCGCAAAATATCAAATTGCATTTAAGCACATTTGACTATCTACCATTTGAGCAACCATCATCATAAACCTATGATGAAGAAAAAACTCTTAATCATCTTAACTGAAAACATTATGACATTATCAAAATGAAAAGCAAATAAAAATAAAAAATGTTACCCAAGTGCGACATTTTATTATACATGGTATTTTTTCAATTTATTTTTCACACAATTTACAAAATCAAGTAATGTTCTGAAGTTGATTTCAGCAATGAAAATCAATATAAACCACTCAGACTTTGGAGATGTAATAAGGCAGTTGAGACAAATGACAATAACATTATATTCACATAGGACATACGAATTTACCAACAATCACACATGAGTCAAATTAAATCTTTGGATGAAGACGAAAATATCATTTTTTCCACTACTAACTCGGTACTGAATGAAAATTACTAATATAAATAATTCTATTGCAATTATTATTTGTTTTATATATTTAAATTTGTTTTATGGGATAATAAAAATATGATTTAATTTCATTTTCAATAAAATAATAATAATATTTATTGCAGCATTAAATTACAAAATTAAGAAACATATAATAAAAATAAAATTCCACTGCTCTAAAAGGCTTAAAATTAAAATATCAAAATAAACCTGGAGGCGCATGGACTTCAATTTTCATGAGAAGCTTAAAAATACAAAAAATGAGTATCTTTGATCTGGACACAATCTATCAAAAATTGTATTATTTTATAATATTACAATTATAATAAATTATACCAATATATATCTTTTTGTAACGCCACTGATTTTATTTTAAGCAAGTAACATCAGTACTTGTAGTGTTCCAATTTGATATTCACAGAAAGCATTCTATATTTTATTAATGTTTATAATAAATAAACTATAAAATTTGTGATTTATGTTAATGCATTTTTTTAATATCGATATTATGTCACATTTTTAAATATGAATACGAAATAATCAGTATAATTTTCTGTCATTTATTCTCGCTGTTTCTGTTTGGTGATCTCATTGTTGATCTATTATTTAGTTCATGTATGCCATTTACATGATTGTTTTTTTACACAACCATTTTCAATTCATTAAATAATAAAATGTTAATCCAAAAATTGTTCATTAATTTAAAAAAAACAATTACAATTTTAACAAATAATAAAAGTATTGATTGACATTAAGGTATTTTTTTGTAATAAAGTTAAAATGATTTGTTAAATAATTATTATTCAAGAGTGGAAAGACCTCAATCTACAGCCCTTTGGTCTTAACATAGTTGTTTATTAATAATTATTCTAATTGAAAAATATGTCTAACTTCTACTTTATGGTTTACATTAGGTTTGTAAACGGGTAATGGATTTTTATGTATTTGTTGAAAAATGTAAAAAATGTATATTCCAGCAATTTTATTTGTGTTACGCAACATGACCAGGGGCGGATTTAAGAATTTTATGGAATTCAGCAACTTGCTCTTTACTTTTTTTATCCACGAAAAATCGTGATGTAACTGGCCGTCAAAAGTTATCTGAACAAGGCAACCCAATTTAAAATATTTTTAAAATAATAAACCTTTAAACAACTTTGTTAAAGATTGATAAGATTTCTGCATATTCAAAAATTTAAATATTAATGGTTGCAATGGAAAGAAACTTTAAGTGCTTAGTTTAAGATAATAAAATCCTTAGCTTCCTTGGCACTTCTTCAAATATGGACACAGTAAACCTATGACTACATGTTTTGGATAAAAGAAAATACTCCAGAATATTCGAGCAGATATTTGAAGAAATTATGTAACCATGTATAAGGTACTGCCCTCTAGCAAGGAATCTAAGAAATATTTTTTATTAACGACTTTGACAGAACAAACCGTAAATAAAGATTTTTTTGAATTACTCAACCTGAAAATTTTTAGCTAGTTGTATATATTTTATAATAATTAATATTTGTTTGTCGCGATGAGTGAGTTCAAGTTGCATCAGCTGGTCACGAATTTACTACAGAGTTTACCGTTAGTATTCATTAAAAAGATAATTAGAAGTTGTTAATATTTATGAATCATTAAATTTTGCAGCAACAAAAACACGCCAGAGGAATTGGTTGAATTCCTTCAAAACCATGTTGATGTTAATAACCAGACCTCATTCATGGCTGTCCAAAGCAATATTAATTATTTGGCACAGCAATCGAGTAACCCACAGTCTTTTGCTATGAAATATGATGATTTAAAAAGGAAAAAGTGAGAATTCCATTCCGCTCTTATACACAATACATTTTATGCTTTTGCAGTGTTGATTCTCTGGGATTATTTGTGCAGCTGATTCATTTAATATCTGAGGATAGAGGTATAAAGGATTTTTTGGAAAGAAATGTTAAACGCAGTTCACCTTCATGTTCAAATACTAAAATGACTAAAGATGATTTACCACAAGTAAAGAAATGATTAATATAAGTATTTTGGATTCAATTATCAATTTTTAAATGCAGGTCAAGCATCGTTTGAAGTCAGCTAAAGCTAGGATGAGTACCAAACATGATATTAGCAGCTTGTTAAACCGGAGTGGACCTCCAATACCAAGCACTCCTTCAGTTGCATCATGGGTACAGAGGAGACCCAGCATGTCTTGGGATTTCTCTTCAAGAACCTCGATAACTACATCACATCCAATAAACAATATTCCAGCCACATCACAGGAAAATATCCTTATCAATGATCTACTGAACATTCTAATTGGATTGCCTGCCAATTACATTGAAGCACAAGAATTGAAGGATCCCTATGAGTCTAGGGAATTCGTTATCAATGAACATGTAGATCCATCTCTCAGACAATTAGTCAAACAAATCCTACCCTTAGCCTCACATTATTCAATAGTTCAAAGATTTACTGAAGAGAAAATGCGCTTTGAATTTGGTCAAGTTAATAATGCGCTTGCAGAATGTATGTCTGCTATCATAGTGGATTACACTGTAAGAGATATTTCTAAAATATTGACTTTAATCAATTTAATTATTTATTTTTTTAGCTTTTTATAACTCAATTAGAATCTGAATTTCAAAGCGGAAATTTAACTTTGCATAAAATGTGGTATTATATACAGAAGAATTTTCATTCATTAGGTATTGTAAGCGATATTGCTACTACAATAAATAAGGTATTTATAATAAGTTTATAATGTTATATTTTGCATTATATTTAATATTTCAGTCAGAATCATGTGGAGGAAAGGTTCTGAGTTTATTGCACGAGAATATTGCTGGTTACATCGGCGATTCGAGAGCCCAAGATCTATGCGTTACTTTGATGCAAGCTGCTTGTGTGCCTTACATGAAAATGCTAGGAATGTGGATCTACAAAGGGATTATATCCGATCCAATTCACGAGGTAATTTTATTAGCTAAATCTATTTTTTTTTTCTATAATCGCTTTCCATTTAGTTTTTGGTTGAAGATAATGAGGTCGTTCAAAAGGAAGATATGCCGGTTGATTACTCTGCCGATTATTGGGATAAAAAATATACTATTAGGAGAGAAAGAATTCCAAAATTTTTGGAACCTGTTTTTGGAATAATATTGAAAGCTGGCAAATATCTTAACGTTATCAGGCAATGCGGTAAATTCTCCATTAAATAATTTAATATTTATGTTTTATTGATTTCTATTGTAGGCAAATCCCTTAGCAATAAAGTCCAAACGATCGAGTATAAGAAAGAAGAGAAACATTACATCGAGGCAATCAAAAAAGCTTATAAATACGCTAGCGAAACTTTACTCGATTTAGTAATGAAGGAACAAGATTTATTGGGCCGTTTGCGCTCTGTGAAACATTACTTTTTGTTAGATCAGGGCGATTTCATTGTAACCTTCTTAACACTTTGCGAGAAGGTGTTAAGTAAAGATGTGGCGGACGTGGTCCAAGCCCGCTTGGATTCTCTGCTGGATTTAGCACTGCGTTTATCTAGTGCTGTCAATGATCCTTACAAAGATGATCTTCGAACTGAATTATTACAGATTGATTTACTAACTCAAATGAAGAAGATTTTGAGTATCGAAACTTACGAAGAACAAAGTAATGCAGTTCTCTATTTTCGGAAATCAATGTAATTCTTTTATTTATTTTAGATTATCGATCTGTTAAAAAGCCAAATACTCTATTGGCTATAGAATCGTTTTCGTTTAGCTATGAAGTTAGATGGCCGCTGTCCTTGATTTTTAACAAGAATTCATTGGCTTGTTACCAGATGATCTTTCGACATTTATTTTATTGCAAGTACGTCGAAAGAATGGTATGCCAGGTGTGGAGATCGAATAAGGTGGCAAAATCCTTCCCTTTATCCGCCGCGAAGCAGTATAGAAGCGCGTTCGCCCTTCGCCAAAGAATGCTTCATTGTGTGCAAAACTTGGAGTATCATATGATGGTAGAAGTTATCGAACCGCACTGGTGTGTCTTCCTACAGAAAATTTCCAAAGCACGTATTTTCAACATTAACAAGAAATATTTTAATTATAATAAAAATCGTTTACAGGTTAGCAACGTGGATGAAATCCTGGACTGCCATAACCATTTCCTTAACATGTGCCTCAAAGATTGCATGTTGACCATCACGAATCTCCTAGTTATCATCACAAAGCTACTCTCGATTTGTGTGTCCTTCTGTAAATTTATGCAGGTACATTGTGTAGTATTTAGTGATATATATATTTAATAATGAATTAACAATAACGATTTTATTTTGCTGCGTTCAGCGAACACAAAGATACTTTGTGGAAGCCGAATTGGGATCTTTGCCCAATTCATTCTGCGAGTCATTCAATCAGGTAGATCTTCATGAAGAAAAAAAAAACAACTAAGAAAAACTAAAATTTCATCTAAGGAAATATGTTTTGCATGCGGAATGTTTATGTTAGGGATTTCCAAACATACAATATACAGATAACGTTCAGTTAACACAAATTACCGTAAAAACTAGTTCAGCATTTACATACCTATATCGTACGAATAATGCACATACCTGGATAAAATCAGAACTCAAATACATCATGTATATTAAATGATCGTTAACTGTATAGGTAACAGTGGTTTGAAAATAACTAACATGTTTGTTATTGAATTATGCCTTTTAATTTACGCAATTTATTTGATTTTCTTTCGTTTTTAATTAATTTAAATGTTCATTTTGGTAAGGTTGAAACAATATTAAGAATAGATTGTGTAAATTCTTCTCATCAATTACACGCCGAGAACAAATATTAATAATACACATTAAAATATACTAATATTTTTAATATTGGTTTTGAATTGTATCGTGCTAAAGATAATTCATAATCGTTCTTTCTGCATATACAAACAATTTAGTTTGTTTCCATCAAATCTTGAATAATTAGCTTTTTATTTATTTAAATTTCTTAGCTTATGTTAAAACAAATGTTATGTATATTTCTGACACTATTTTTATAATTTAGGGTGAATCCGTCCAACAAGATGGACCAAATGACGCAGATACCGGAAGCTTCGAGGATAGTATCGCCAAGTACGATTTGGAATTCACAGCAACTTTAATGCAATTATTAGACCTGATTAACAACATAGACAGGAAGGACAGTGATCACGATCGCTTGTTCAATCTTCTATACAGGTGCGTTGAACAGATTTCATGCGTTTTCTTTAAAGTTAACACGTTTTCAGAATGGCTTCTTTGTTCTCATTGGAGAGTTTGAAACAATTTGGATACATACTTCAGTTGCTTTAATGTATACGCTTTTTTTTAAGTTTCGCTAATATTCATGTTTATAATGTGCACTGTTTTTGTGTTATTATTTGGTGAGCAAATATGCGTGAGAATTGTTGAGAAAATGATTTCTTTTCTGTTTGCAGATTGGATTTTAATTCGTATTATACGGGAAAGTTTCACAGGATGGGACTGGATCATTTGAAACAAGACGCTTCTGGCTAAGTAATCAATACTTTTAATTGATTTAGTATATTGTTTTTATATTTTGTATTTATTCTATTACTAATAAATAGTTTCCTTTTAGAAATTGTTCTGTTTATTTTTTTCTTCTTTAAACTCTACACTCCTATTAATGAAATTAAATTTTCATATTTTCTTATGATATACCATGCCAATTTTTACTACTATATTAGTTCTTTTAGAATTAGTGCAATTCTTACTAAAGCAAAGAAAACAATCTAATTGCAAATAAGCTTTGCTATCAAATATTCGCATATTGATGATTATGCAACTCTAATCACATTGTATGTTTGCGGTTATATACTCGTTATGTCAACAGCTGTATCCATATTTATTTTGAGATACATATGAGACATAACAACGATTTAGAAGTTTTATTGTATTAAAATCTATGGATTCTCCTAAACGAAAAATTGAAGGTATGTGCTATATAATAATAAAATATTCATAAAATTATATAATTATATTATTGTTTTGTGGATAGACTTCAAGGGAAATGACCATGTTGTTAAGCGGACTAAAAAAGAAGAATGTCCTCATGGAGTAAAATGCTACAGAAGGAATCCAATTCATTTCAGGGAATATGGACATGAACATTGTAAGAACTTTCAGCTAATATCTCTGCATATTGTTTTACATTGTCAATTTGTTTATAGTAATGCAATTCCTTAACAAAGATCCAACAAAGTTTCCTGATAATTTCACTCAAGATCCAAAAGTGTATAAAGATCAGCTGGAAGTAATGAGGGTCTTACTGAAACAAGTCCTTGCATCAGGCAGTGCAGAAAAGAAAATGTCTGTTGTGTCTTCAGTTACAGAGAAGAAAATGTCTGTTGTGTCTTCAGTTGGAACATCACAGAACAAACTTGCACTGAAACCTATCAAAACTATGAAGGATAAATTGGAACTAGCAGAACCATACAATATATTTTATACTAAAGTTCCTAAAGCAGTACAAACATTGAATGCCAAAAATGCTATTTCTTTTCCTGGTAATAATGCTATTATATATACATTATATTGTTACAAATATATTTTATTTGCAGATCTTATTTGTCCTAGTCTTGGAGTGCTATCCTGCTCCATGCAAATTAATTTCATGATTGATGTCCAGTGGTTGTTACAACAGTATAAAGTGCATTCTTTGGAGTAAATTACATTATTCAATATTATGAACATATATTAAGAGATGTATTTTAGAAAGAAACCACTTACAGTTATTTATGGATATGAATTCCCTCAGATGGAGGATTTTATGAAATTGTATTGCAAGAATGTTAAATATCACAGAGTCCAAATGAAAGATCCATTTGGAACACATCACTCGTAATATTATTTATTTTAAAGATTATAATGATTTATTAACCTAATACTGTTTCAGAAAAATTGGATTGTACCTTTTTGAACATGGTTCTTTAAGAGTCGTAGTTTCAACAGCAAATTTGTATTATGAGGATTGGAATCATTACAATCAAGGGTATTAATTGTGGCTTTTTTTTTATTGAATTGAAATAATTTGTTTTTATTTTATAGTTTATGGGTCAGTCCGCCTTGTCCCAAACTCAGAGACGATCAACCAGATTATGCGTGCTCTGGTCCTACAAATTTTAAAACAAGTCTTTTAAATTATTTGAAGAGCTACAAATTACCAATAATGGAGGAGTGGATAGCCATTGTAAAACGCGCCGATTTCAGTAAAGTGAAGTAAGTATAAAATAAATAATGAGTATCTATGGAATTATGGTAATTTATATTGTGTTTCAGTGTATTTTTAACTACTTCTGTTCCCGGAAAACATTACCCAAAAGACATGGGTTGTCATTTGCATTATGTTGGAGCTTTGCTAAGTAAGCATTGCGAATTTCCGAAAAACCCGACAAATGATAATGAAAAAGCTATAAATTGGAAAGTTATTGCTCAAGCTTCGAGTATAGGTTCCTTAGGTAATTATTTTATATTATATTAAATATTAGATTTGATTAATTTTAAATTATTTGATTGCAGGTAAACATGCTGGAGAATGGCTTAGAAGTTGTTTACTCAGAAGTTTAGCTAGCCATAAGGATGTGCCGTTGGTATCAAATTCGCAAGCCAAGTTGAAAGTTATATTTCCCTCTGCTAATAATGTTGTGAATAGTCATTTCGGACTTGAGGGAGGCGGGTGTTTGCCGTATGCGCAAAAAGTACATGACAAGCAGAAATGGTTAAATGACTACCTTCACACATGGAAATCAGAACAGCTGGGAAGATCTGGGGCAATGCCACACATCAAAAGTTATTGTCGCATCAATGAGGATAACTCTCTTATGACGTACTTTTTATTAACAAGCGCTAACATTTCTAAATCTGCGTGGGGAGGGAACATACAAAAAGATTCATCTTCGTATGTAAGATCTTACGAAGCTGGTGTCCTCTTTCTGCCAAAAATGTTCGATCAACAATACTTTCAAATAGGAGGAAATAGATTGTGTGACAATCCTGATAAAGTATTTCCACTTATCTTCGACTTGCCTCTCCAACATTATGCAGCTAGTGATGAGCCATGGGCGAATTAATTTGTATTTGTTATTTATACATTTTACCAATAATTTTACATTTTTATATAAGTTTCTTATTTATTGAATAAATTGATATAATTCGAAAACCTTTTTTCAACTATTTAAAACATCAACATTTGCTTAAAATGGACCAAGTATTGTGCTGTTAAAATCAGAAAAAATGTGTGCAAGAAATATTTCCATAAACATATGCTGAGTTCTGGAACACAAGAATCAAATTTCTCCTGAACTATTTAAATTTTGTAAAAAATCTAAAATCTCTATTTAAATATCTATTAAAACAACATCAATTAAAATATAATACGATGGATGCTGGTAATATGGTGTCAAAAATGAAAAAGTTATCTAAACAATGCCAACTATATAAACAAATATCCGTATCTTTATTCCAACATTAATTCCTTTCACCCAAAATCTCATCTTATCAAATCCTACATCATACAAAAAAAAAATCAGAGTAGTCTCCTTCATCATCCTTCCTAACAACATTCACAATTATTTTCCTTGTCTACATTCATCTCAACTAAAATATTGGCGACTTCATATTCCTTAAAACATCCCTAACATCACGTCCTAATTATTGGTGACTTCAATTTAAATAAATCAAAGTCCCTTCACCTCTTCCACTTCCTTGTCAATTCCAACTTTGTCCGTATCCCGACATCTCCTACCTTCAACATGTCCAGCAATCCAAGCACAACTCCTGACCTTTCCCTCTGCTCTTCTAGTATACAATACCACATCAAGAATCTAAAAGTTGTCCCTGATATTTCCTCCGACCACCTGGCTATCCAATTTGACCTGACAACAACGACTTGAAATCAATTAAATAAAGACATCAAAACACTGATTGTCGAATACTCCAGATACTTTTTTACGCTTTAGGGAATCCTGTTGTATAATCTGTCCTATTTTGACCTGTACAGCCTATCTTAAAATTATGTCTAAAGACAAAAATGTTTCTTCTCTTACTAAATTTGTATCCCTCGAAATCCAGAGAACAAGTTCAAGTATCCCACATTTACCTTTTTCAAATTTTATACATTATTTTTTATCATTATTGTTGTAAATAATTCCAATTTAATTGTTATAATTTATATCACAAGAATATATTTATACACATATATTAATTAGACTAGGTCGACAGCCCAGGTATATTTACATTTAATTTAGAATGTATTTTTTTTTTAAATTATATAAGATTATTTTTTGATTTTAATTATTTTCAAATTCATAAAATAGTAAATTTTTCAGAAAAATATTTCTTTTTCCTTGTCTTTTTTTCGTATTATTGTTTGTATTAATTATACAGGCCAATAATCGATATTATTTATTTAAAATTAATTCATATCACATATATTAATTGCTCTAATATCAACCATAACTATGAGTAATTCTAATCTGGGTTTTTCCAATTTGGTTTAAAAAAAATACTTGTTGATTAAAAACATCGACATTTTAACACAAAATGTAAATCCATTTCAGTAGCAAGTAAAAGAGTTTTCCTATTTATGTGCTTCTATATTTTTTTTTGTTTTTTCATAATGCATTTTTTATATTTTATATTTATTAAAATTATATATATTTTTGTATCTTTGGGCGGAAAGACTTAGGTCGATAGTCCTTTCACTTCTTCAAATAAAAAGGTTATTATTATATTATATTTTTATTTCTCCGTGACACAAACAGATACAAAATGTAAGGAAAATATAAAAACATATAATGATAATATTATTGCGCAATCATTGTTTGTAATTTCCAAAGTGATTCATTCATGATTCATTGTATATATTGTGGCATGAACAATAAAATATTTCATTTCACATTATACAGTTGATGAGTGTTAAAGTATTATCTAATTCAATGGCGTCTACTTCAAATGAAAATAATGGTGAGGACTGCTACATTATTAAAAATAATATGGAAATTATTCTTTTTTTTATAAAGATTTGCTCCAAAACGAGGAATTATCTGAATTTGAAAGTAGCGATGTGGAAGCATCTAATAATAGAAATGAAACCATGGACAATCTTTTAAAAAACTTTGAAGCTATAAAATTGGACAATTTTGATGAAATATCTAATAATGTGGATACATCTTCTAATATCAAAAATGATATAAATGTCGAAAGACCGGTTAGTGCGGAAACATTTAATATTGTGGATACTTCTTCTAATATCAAAAATGATTTAAATGTCGAAAGACCGGTTAGTGCGGAAACATCTAATAATATTGGTAACACCGATCAAATGATATATAAATTGAGATTGGCAGAACCATATAATATATTTTATAATAAATTGCCTGAAGTAAAGGAAATACCCAATACAATTACTTTTTCTGGTAATAGTAGTAAATATTTAATAAATATTATTATTAATCTATTTATTTACAGATCTTCTTTGTCCAAGTCTGGGAGAACTTAATAGTTCATTACAAATTAATTACGCTATTGATTTAACATGGTTACTGGAACAATATGGAAAACATAATTTTGAGTATTATATATAATATATTTTATTTTTTTTATTTATACATTATTTTTAGTAAGAAACCACTTACAATATTGTTCGATTCAAGAATGAAAAAATCAGTAGTAAATTTCATGGAGAAACTAAACAAAAAAAAGTACAATATTGAGCACAAAGAAATTAAAAATGGACCTGGATTTCATCATCCGTAATATATTAAAAATATTTTGATTGAAAACATAAGCATTTCAATTTTGTTTTAGGAAGATTGGTTTGTATTATTATGAAGATATGTCGGTAAGAGTGGTAGTTTCATCAGCAAATTTAAACAGTATTCAATGGAATAAATATAATCAAAAGTATTACTTCACTCAATATTAGTAAATAATCAAAATAAATGGTTAACTTTATAGTCTGTGGATAAGTCCAGCTTGTCCGAAACTAAGTGAAGATCAGCCGAATAGTGAAGGTTGCGGTGAAACTAAATTTAAAGGACAACTTTTGGAATATTTACAAACATACAAATTGGATGAATTGAATAAATGGATTGAAATTGTTGAACGTACTGATTTTAGTAAAATTAAGTAAGTAAATAAATTATTTGTATATTATAATTGTTGCTGATAATTATAGTTGTAGAGTATTTTTAATAACATCAGTGCCAGGTAAACACAAGTCGACAAGTACAACATGTCATGTAAATTATGTACAGTCGTTAATCAGTAAATATTGTAAGATTAGCAGAGATGAAAATTGGATAACTATTGCACAAGCTTCAAGTATTGGCTCACTAAGTATACATATGAAATTTTACTATATAATATATATTTATAATAATATATGTTAATTTTTTAGAACCAGTATTAGAAAAGAAAACTAATTCAGAAACAAATATCTCATTTGCAATCATTTATCCAAGTACTTCTGCCGCAGATAGCAATTGTTTTAAATCTGCTGGAAAACAAGCGTTACAGTATAATACTAAAGTGCATCTCAACCAAGAAAAATGGATCAATAATTATTTTCATGAATGGAAAGCTGAGCGATTGGGAAGATCAAAAGTAATGTCACACATCAAATCTTATTATCAAATTAATGACAAGCACTCCCTTATGGCATTTTATCTATTAACAAGTGCGAATATCTCTTTGGCTGCATGGGGTAGAGATTTAGATGACGAAGTATACGTGAAGAATCACGAAGTAGGAGTGCTGTTTTTGCCAAAGTTTTTTAATAATCAAGATAAAATATTTCCACTAATGGTTGATTTGCCATTAAAGCCCTATTCAAAAAATGATAAACCATTTACAAGAGGGAATTAAATATAAATTATATAATTTGCAATTAATTACTTTATTTTCATAAAAATTGTTTATAATTCTACAATTTTGGTTTCAATATTTGATTATTTTATATATTATCTTATTTCGTAATAACTTTTATTATAAGAATTTTCCATCAATTCGAATCCCCTATGATGTTGGGAGAAATGTAAACGAAGAAGAAACTTAAAATAAATATCGATTCCTTGAGGTCCTTGATGGGCGCATGAGCACGCTTAAATATCGAGCGAGTACAAGCCGATCTTTACGAATTTCGCGTGTGCCGCGTGTTGTAATTACAAGTGCGACATATTATTAAAAAAATCGTACAATTGCATATCGTTTGTAAGAAGTGCCGAAGTGCTGCACAAGCAATGTGAGAGCCGGAACCGAAAGGAAAACAAAAAAATTTGTGCGAGTCGACAGAAAACGGAAACTGCGTTTGTGCGATGGGTGTGTGCTATGCAGTCGCTGTTATATTTATTTTGATAGTGGTCCTATATGCAAGCCTCGAATTGCATTATTTCCTTCGGATGACGCTCAGCGTTATCCTTGCCAGATTCTGCAAGAAGCGCGCCCACATTCTACAAGAGACCTCCGTAAATGGTAAACCGCTTAATAAAATAATAAACAGTCTCGTAGTCGGACCAGTTCACTAAAGTTCTTCAAATTTCAGGCATCTGTTTGACCACCGATATTGATACACTGTTGTATCACATGAACAACGCTAGATTCATCCGGGAATTGGATTTTGCAAGAGTCGATTTCTACGAACGGACCGGATTGTACAGGTGCATCCGCGCCAAAGGGGGCAGCATTGCCATGGGCGCCACCTCCATCAGATATAGGAGATTTATAAGGCTCTTCCACAGATACTCAATTAGCACTAAGGTTTGTTTAGATTGTTTGCAACAATATATCAAACTAATATATTGGTATCATACTTATTAGTGTTTGCTTTAATACTTTTTAGATAATATATTGGGATGATCAAAGTATATTTATGGAGCATAGGTTCACAACTCCTCGAGACAACTTCGTCAATGCCATTGTCTGGTCGAGGACACGGCTGATGGACTGCAGCGCGGATGAAGTGATGGGATCCCTCCTTTCACCTGGAGATGCAGAAAACGGCACCACCAAACTGAAACCGGAAATGCCAACGGATGTAGCCACCTGGATGGAAAGCAATGCTATTTCCAGCGCTAAATTGCGCGGAAATTGCTGACAGCAGGTGGAGGCCCCCATCTCAAATGGCGGCGGTTAAAACGCTCCGATCTGAAGACAAACATAATAACCGACAGCAAAACTTTACAGTCGACGGGAATTGATGATTATTTTCTTTTAAATTCAATGCTAAATGATTAGTGATTTATTAACTGATACATATTAAATATTCCGGAGAGCTTCAAACTGTAATAAGCGCAGCAAAAATATTTATTATGCCTAGGTAGTAATCAAGCATTCGAGGTATCCTATTAACTATATCAATAAGTGATTCAGAGCCTAAAATCCTTGGGCACGAGTTATATGAGTTAAACCTAATTTAACAAAAAGAAATATATTTTTGTTGAAATATAGTTAATGTTATTTTTGATGATGGAAAATGCAAATGTATTAATATATATTAAAGCAGGAAGTCATATTTGAACAGGGTGCAAATCATTTCTATAAAAATCTATGTTTCTCAATTGTTATAAATTCTATTAAAAGTTTAATAAAAAAAAACTTATACATAAAGTATACATCTTGTTTTTTCATTGCTTGCATATTCTGACTTACCGTGAACCGAAGAAAGTAATTTCACAGTGTGCACTGAGAGGTAAGTGCAAATGAACTGGTTTTCTAGGTTCAAGGCTTTGCTCTGCAACTTGTTGCGACGTTGCAAGTGATTGCAGGTTTATTATTAATTTCAAAAAGAAAAGTCTTACTTTTGTTGCTTAAAATGCTATTTTACAAGGGTAACGAGTTCATAAATAAGTTTTAAGAAAGTGAACCACGATGAAATCAAGTTGATATCTATAACATTAATTTTCGTGCAAGGAAAATTGAAAATTATTTTTTTTGTGTAACTTGAATTGTTGGTGATCATTATTATGATATTACAGGTTTTGAGCTAGAGTAGTTATTAACGTGTATGGCAACGCGGCGCGCTTTCGACGCTTCCGCAAGTTAAGTGCACTTCGTCCAGGTATTCTTCAATCGTTACCGAATTGCCGACTTTGCCGGTTGTACTGAAAAACCATCGTATATAAAATACAAAATGTTTAAATTATCTATCGATTTAAATCTAATATGTGTCTCGTTGTTCGTTCTTCTGTGTGCAATTTTGCTTCTGTTCGTACTTCTGGATGTTAACTACTTTTTGAGAGTCGGGTTCACCATCCTCAAAGGCAGATACTTCGAGAAGCCCGTGAAAATTGATGGAACATCAGAAATATTTGGTAATGAAAATTGAATTATTTATTATTTATCTAAAACAATAATATGAAATTTTAGATATCTGCACGACAAACGATTTGGACTTGTTCTTAAATTACATGAGCAATTCGCGATACGTGAGAGCAGCTGATTTCGGAAGGTTTCACTTCTTAGATCGTACGGGGTTGCTGAAGGTGATCACCAAAGCCAAAGCTCACATCATGCAAGGAGCTTGTAATGTCAGATTCCGAAGACCTATCCCATTAACATCCACGTACAAACTCACGACAAAGGTATAAAATTATAAGCAAACACACACTCCGTGCGTTGTAATTATCTAACATGGAATTCAATATGCTTTCAGATTGTTTACTGGGACGAGAAAAGTATTTTCTTTGAGCAGCAGTTCATCACATCCGACGGTTTTATAAGGGCTATTATTATCAGCCAGAACAAATTGATAAATTTGAATGTACCGGAGACGATGGGCAAATTACTGGACAAGGATGAAAGCTACAGACCGGATATTCCTGAAGAGGTCAAACTGTGGGTGTCTAGCATCGAAGCATCTAGCAACAGATTACGCAAAGCGGACTAGGGACTCAATCATTCGCCGCTCTTTGTTACTTCAATCGGCGGGTTTGCAGCAATCGATTCCCATTCACACTTTTTGCTATATTTTTTTTCATTTATTGTAAACTCATTAATTATAATGAGGCATTATATTGCATAACGTTTCTATAATCAATGTTTTATGATGACTGTTTTAGAGTTAGTTATTTTATTTAGTTTGGTAAATAATGGGACTTTCGCTAATTAATTATTATAATTATGTTGATACAAATATATCTTACAAATAAACTGGCATTATTTAACATTCAATAAAAATCATTTTATTTTTTAAACCAACTCGACTACGTTTTAAACCACACCGGATGCAAACTCTTAATTATATTTAAATTGTTGACCCCTGCACATAAGTTAATTACGCGACCAATAGGATTTATGTCTACAACAAAAGCCAGTCATTTCAATTGAAAATCAAGCATTACTTTTTTAAACAATATAATAATTTAACGCATTTTAGATAAGTGCATCGTATGATTAAATAATGTATATAAAATTTTAGTTTTGGATTGAAATTTGTAAACAATATAAAAGAAAGTTGCTAATACAGAATCCGTTATGCAATGAGTTCATGAACTTGATGGGAAGGTACGTTTTATTACTCACACAAAAATCTGGTCTCCTTTCAACGAAACGTTTTCGAAAGCGTCTTTGCTTTTCGCTTCCTATTATTTCGCTAGTCACAGGTGATGATTCATCAATATATAAAATAATAAGTTTGTTTTCACTTGAACTTATTCAAAGCATTGTGAATCTATTATGTAAATGCCGGAAGTTCGTAATTGAATCTTTTTACGAATAAGGAAGATATTCAAATACTAATGACAATAATTTTTTTGACTGATAATCGAATTAAAAAATTAAATTATTACAAACAAATTCGAACAATGATTAAATTTAAGAAACGACTTATATTTAATATTAATAACTTTACTTTAATCATAATATATTGTGTATTCGTGAATTGAAAAAAAAATCGATTTGAATGATTTAAAAATTACATTGTTAGGTATATTCGAATTCTTTAAAAAAAATAAAATGTATCTTTCTTTAAGAAACTGCTACAAATTCTATAAGAAGATATTAATTTAACCACAGTTTTACCTAATTTAATAATATTAGAATTAAATTAAAATTAGTAAAATACTTTTTTGTATGGTTATATGGTCTTGTATGGCTTTAAAAAATTTAAAAAAAACTAAATTTGAATTGAAAATAAAAATAAATTCTAAATCATTAGTACAAAACATTATTTTTTAAAACATACATAATCGTTTTTTCCTTTTTAAAGTTTTTTTTGTGCAATTTTTAATCGGTTCCAAAAATGACATATTTTTAGCGTAACGGATTAAACGGACTATAACTTATATAGTTATAGATGCAGTTACAATTAAACTATTGTATTCTCAATGATCTTCATCTAAATGGTTTTCCATTAAAGCACCCACATGAATTACATATGAAATTGAATAATATCAGATTTCGGTATACAAAAAATTTATATAATTTAATTCTTTTATACTTTAGGCCAGTGTTTCCACACCTTTTTTGTGCAAGTCTTTTTAAAATTCTTATGACACTCCCCCTAACAATACATAATTTTTAATATTTAAAAATTATTCATTATATAAACTTGAATCATAGGTAAGTAATTTTTCAAAACGTATAACGAAGAACTGAAATTCAAATACAATTTTTTTTTTAATATTGTTTTAATTATTAGTAATTATATATTATTTAAATTTTATATCAGGTATGTCAAATTTATGTCAAATATAATTGTCCCACTATGGGAAACACTGCTTTAGATTATATTTAATCTATTTAACATTAGAATTAAAGACTATTACAATATTTACTTGCAAATACATTATATTTTATGTAGAGACTACAAAATCTTGCATCACATATTAGAAATAAAATTCAAAATAAATATACGACATTTCTGTACACATGTTTCAGAAGCATTCTTGTGTAACTTCAATTACAACATGATTTAATCTGTGACACATGTAAAAATTTTTTTTTACGTTTATTATAACTAGAGATTCCACCTGTAAACGATTAACCGGTTTTCGCTATTAAGATTTTTGAAATTACCGGTAAATTTTAATACAAAAAAATATTTTGATTTGAATAATTTTTTATTGAGTCGCAATTTTTGTAACTTGCTATAAGTTTGATTACTATTGTAATAATAAGATATTTACGGGCTGAAAAAGCCTTTTCTAGAACTGTTTGATTTTTTTGTGGCCAATAAATGTTATTTATTATTAAGATATGTTCATATAAACATAGTTTGTTGCTGTGAGGTCAATAGAGTTTAGAGAAATTGGAAAGCTTTCCGTTATAAAAAAAATGTGATTCGAATGAATTTCATATATAATTCATGTGGGTGCTTTAATGGAAAACCGTGGAGCATCACATTTTAGACGAGGATCATTGACAATACATACAGCCCATGTCTAATGCAATCATAGTTATATCATATATTCATCGGGAGTTTGTTGTGCGTCCGAAGCAGTGAAAAAGATCATCGCCGCAAACGACGGTGATGACTTCAGACTTTCGACCATCACCACTACCATCATCACCATCATCATCATCGAATTGGTCCGATAGCGACCGACATTCGCGTCTTCCGTGGGTGGGATGTTGTCGAACAAACATAGCATTAAAACGTAATAGGAACATCGGCAGCAGGTCGTGTTGCCGCACGCTACAGTGCGAACGCGACCTTTGCAAACGACAAACCGATAGAAAATAAACACACTTCACGCGGAATATACTATATAGTATTATAGTATAGCGCGCGCGATCGTATTGTGCGTACGCTTAAAATAAAATAAAAGTTTATAATAACCGGAAGCAGTGATATGACGTAAAACCGAAGTTTATTTTTGGTTTTTAAGCAGGAATATTTTATAGGTATGAACAATAACACAATATACATTCAATATGCGCGCTCTTTTTGTAAACCAACGATAAATCAAAGGTCGTACATAAACTTGCGAATAGCGTAGGAAACAGTAGCAAAAAAAAAATCAATCAATATATAAAATAATAAGTTTTATAAATATTTATACAATTAATTCCAAAATATTTTTAATCAGTATTTTCTCTTGTTTAATAAAACTAAACCAAATGTCATTGCATTATACTTTTTAAATAAAAAATGGGTATTCTATTAATACAAGCAATTTTTTCAATCTGTTTCCGAAAACTAAATAACGTATATTTTCGTAAAATCGCGTGTTTTGAAGGTATTTACAGTACATTTTTAAATAAAAAATTATGTTTTCTATTTTTAAAAGGAATGCTTGTCCCTACTTCTTTGCCAAGTATTTATATGTTCGATCATAATCAATAATTATCGCTTTAAAATTGATGCGCTCATGAAATATTTATATCAATTTAATTTTTTTTTAAGAAATTCTTTAATTATTATTTAATTTTGAAAAATATATAATTTTATTATAATAACAGTTTGTAATAAAATAATAAAAATTTAATAACAATTTTTAATTTAAAAATATTATGAAATTTTTCTTTTATGTTTAAAATATATAATAATAAATTATTTTATTTATGAATCAAAAGTTAATAATATTAGCTTTTGAAGGTGTCACTTATATAACTTGTCATTTTGTTTAACTTTCGTAAATGGATTTTTGTATATCAAATATTAAGTTTATGAAAAATACATGAAAATAACTGAAATAGTGCTATTGTGAATATATACATTTCTTTTAGAATTGTGCTTTGTGTAGGTCAGATTCTGAGTTCAAGTTGAATGCCGAGAAGAATCTAGGTCTTGACGATAAACGATTCTTGTCTGCGAATATAAAATTCGAACAGGAACTCAAACAAATTCTTGTACGCAGTTCTCCTTATTGGAAGGTAAAGAAAGATCTGGACTCAAAAAATAACTGCCCAATTAGTATATTATGTTCACCAAATACAGTAAACTACGTCAAAGCATCGCTGATTACCAAAATAAACAACGCTATTTACAAATCGTAGAAGAGATATGCGAGCATCATCGGCAGACTCGTCGTAATATTTCTGTTTTGCTTCCGACGCGATGTTTTTAACAAACCTTGCGCAATTTGCCATCGATTTGAAACAGCTTTAGCATTTTACTGAAAATGTTACAGTTCAATGCTTCGCTAAGAGCACCAGATTGCTCTTTAAATATAATTAGCGTACTGTAATATCATCGGACTTTATACCGAAAATTAGGCTAATATCTTATTAAATTATTTCATTTAGACTTTAAACAGAATACTTATTTTGTAGTTAATTTTTATTATCTTTGTTGTTCAAATAATATTATTTAAGTTGCATTTAAGAATTTCCGCTCAATGTTTATTTTATCTTATTTTTTTATCTTCATGGATAAACAAAAATCAAATAATTAAGTAAATTTTCAATTCTTATAACGGAGAACTGAAATTCAAGTACAAAATCATTGAAATCAAAGTTTTTTTTGATATTATTATAATTATTAGTAAATATTTATTATTTTATGTTGATTTTTATGTTTTATTTAGTTAATTTCAGTCGAAAATCTCCCCGTTTTGTTATATCTAGCCAATTTCTGTTTTTAGCAGCAAATTATTTATGGATTAAATTCGCTTGCAGCTAAGAACAAATTGATAATTAACTTGTTTTGTAGTTAATTTTTATTATCTTTGTTTATTATATCTTATTTTTTTATCCTCATGGTCAAACATATTTGATTATTGCCAGCATGGCATATAGCAAATAATGAAATAAATATGAGTAAAAAATAAAAACATATAAATATTCAATACTTGATTATGATTTAACATGCAACTATTTCATAAGTAAAAGAGACTAGGCGTGTAACGTTATATTATGTTCAATGTCATAAATTAATTCAGAGATAAATTCATAAAGTAGAGCCTCGCATAGTGCGGATTATTCAATATCGCGCAGTGCTTGAAACAGGACTAATCGAGAACAGTATAAAAAATATTTTTAAGAATTTATTTTTATTTTTCGCAATTGAAATTCATAATAATGTGAGATAATTACTCTATTAGATTAGCAATCATTCAACACGATTTTTAATTATTTCTAAAACATTTTATGAGCGGTTACATAAAAAAAAAATTTAAAACTAAATTTATTGAAATATCATATTTCTATTCGTAATTAGTAAAGCAAAAATTAAACAATGCTTAGTGCTTGAAACAAGAATAATTGGGAAAAATGTTTAAAAAAAAATCATTTTTGTGTAGTATTTTGAGAATTTATTTTTATTTTACACAATTAAAATCCATAATAATATGAGATGTTACTGTATTATATTAGCAATCATTCAACACCATTTTTAATTATTTCTAAAACATTTTATGAGCGGTTACATAAAAAAATATTTAAAACTTAATTTGATGAAATAACATTTTCCTGTTCGTAATTAGTAAAGCAAAAATTAAACAATGCTTAGTGCTTGAAACAGGAATAATTGGGAAAAATATTTTAAAAAAATCATTTTTGTGTAGTATTTTGAGAATTTATTTTTATTTTACACAATTAAAATCCATAATAATATGAGATGTTACTGTATTATATTAGCAATCATTCAACACCATTTTTAATTATTTCTAAAACATTTTATGAGCGGTTACATAAAAAAATATTTAAAACTTAATTTGATGAAATAACATTTTTCTGTTCGTAATTAGTAAAGCAAAAATTAAACAATGCTTAGTGCTTGAAACAGGAATAATTGGGAAAAATATTTTAAAAAAATCATTTTTGTGTAGTATTTTGAGAATTTATTTTTATTTTACACAATTAAAATCCATAATAATATGAGATGTTACTGTATTATATTAGCAATCATTCAACACCATTTTTAATTATTTCTAAAACATTTTATGAGCGGTTACATAAAAAAATATTTAAAACTTAATTTGATGAAATAACATTTTTCTGTTCGTAATTAGTAAAGCAAAAATTAAACAATGCTTAGTGCTTGAAACAGGAATAATTGGGAAAAATATTTTAAAAAAATCATTTTTGTGTAGTATTTTGAGAATTTATTTTTATTTTACACAATTAAAATCCATAATAATATGAGATGTTACTGTATTATATTAGCAATCATTCAACACCATTTTTAATTATTTCTAAAACATTTTATGAGCGGTTACATAAAAAAATATTTAAAACTTAATTTGATGAAATAACATTTTTCTGTTCGTAATTAGTAAAGCAAAAATTAAACAATGCTTAGTGCTTGAAACAGGAATAATTGGGAAAAATATTTTAAAAAAATCATTTTTGTGTAGTATTTTGAGAATTTATTTTTATTTTACACAATTAAAATCCATAATAATATGAGATATTACTGTATTAGAATAGCAATCATTCAACACCATTTTTAATTATTTCTAAAACATTTTATGAGCGGTTACATAAAAAAAATATTTAAAAATTAATTTGATGAAATAACATTTTTCTGTTCGTAATTAGTAAAGCAAAAATTAAACAATGCTTAGTGCTTGAAACAAGAATAATTGGGAAAAATATTTTTAAAAAATCATTTTTGTGTAGTATTTTGAGAATTTATTTTTATTTTACATAATTAAAATCCATAATAATATGAGATATTACTGTATTAGATTAGCAATCATTCAACACCATTTTTAATTATTTCTAAAACATTTTATGAGCGGTTTTTATAAAAAAAAATAAAACTAAATTTATTGAAATTACATATTTATTATTTGTAATTAGTAAAGCAAAGTTTAGTGCTTGAAACAGGAATAATCGAGGAAAATATAAAGATTTTTTTTTAAATACTGTGTTTTAAAAAAATTGTTAATATTTCTAAACTATTGAAATTATCTTTAAAATAATAACTTACTTATATTAAAAAATACAGTTAAATGTCTTGTTTTCGTTTAAATTTTAAAAATGTTTGCTAAAAATATTATTTATTTATGCGTATGGAAATGTACTGAATAAACATAAACTAATTATGTGTAAAAAAAAGTTTCTATTCTTAAATGCTGTATTTCTATTTAGATACGGCATATTTGTATTAAAGATGATTTGTGCTTCTATTGTAGTAACTATAATAAACCAATAGTCAATGCGTCGGACGAAGGTAATGAATGAAGCTGATAATATTCAGAAGGTAAAAGTAGGTCTCTCGTTTCTAACTGTTCATCGATGCCGCGTTACAACTAGTTTTTATTTCTTCTTCTTGTGATTCTTGTGAGTGTCTGCATACACACAGTATATAGACATTACCATTATTCTCAGCAAACCGAAATGGATACAATTCAGGGCCCCGGTATTACGGATCACGGAAACGCGAACGGTTTTCACGCGCAAATGGCCTTATTAAAATAGGACGCTGCTCGCTCGTTCGTTCGTTAGTTTCGTTGCCCCCTTTTTCCCATGTAGGCAAATTTCATCTCCGTCAATTAATATCAATGATGGTGCATGGTAAAAAGGGGGACAACAATTGGACGTCGCCCGTTCCCATTCGGGTGGTCGAGCAGAAACAATTGTTTTAGCATTTCGACACGTAATTTTCGTTCCGTCTGCCACGTATGCGAACAAACATCTACAGTTACACGAAATACCCAAAACAGAAACGAAAAAGAAAATAAAAGTAACACATGCAACGCCACTAAACACGATACATTGTATATAACATTATATGTACGTGATCGAAATTAAAGTTCCGTTCCTTCAATTTCGGCTCTCCAAACAAATCGGTTAAAAGCAATGTGTTTGCATATTGTTACTTATGTCTGTTTTTCTTTAGTCTTTTCTCCTTTTTATTTAATGGGGCCAGGCAACAGGCGCGAACGCTTTAAAACAACACTCGAAAAAACATTTTACGATTAGATAAAAATGAACATGTTTCCCCTGTTTTCATTTAAATGTATCCTTAATTGTCCATTGGATTTGCTTTTAATGCGAAATGCAACGATCACGAAGAAATCCACTTCTTATTTACTCGCTAGAACAAAGATAACTTTGTTCTTAAATTAAATGCGGTCTTGCTATTTACCATAATCTATGAATGTAACTATAGGAATTATGACATAAGCAAAGTCTATTTGTATTCACTTTTAAACAATGATTTATTATGTAGTTAAAAGTGCACATGAAACATTCTTTACAATGAAATATGAATTTTAATATTAACCTTTACTAATTAATATTAGCGTTACTAATATACATAATAATACTAATATAAATATTAGTAACGTTTATATTACATTAATTAATAATTAATTAATTTCAGTACAACTTTATTTTAAGTTTAAGTACGTTTTCTCTGAAGTGATTAAAAAATTACTGAATATAACATTCACGAAACACTAAAATGCAGTACAATTATCTTAATAGTTAAACAATATAAAAATTAGTAAAGTTTAAAAAAATTTAAATTTGAGTTAAAAGAATTAATATTTGTAGTTTTTAGGTTGTTGATATAAATGTTATTATATGAATCACATAGATCATTTTGGTTATTGATATTTTAAAATAACTAATTTAAAAATATATGTAAATAATTTAGAAAGTTGTATAATAATTATAGAAAAATGTGCATGGTGACAAACCAGCAATTATTGAAGGTTGATTTTCTGGTTTTTGGTGAATACGTTTAAATAAGAATTTAATGTCCAAATTTAAATGAATTTTGAAAATGGAATGCATTATTTTATTCGCTCGACTTTCACTTTAATCGATTAGCAAAATCAGAGCTGGGAGAGAGCAATCTTTTAATTTTAAGATGAAAGTAAATATTCTGAATTTACAAGCACAACGGAAGATTCTGCTTTCAAATTTCTATAGCAACTTATTATTGGCCCATACAAATTAATCACAATGAAAGTAATAATAACATCTGCACAAAATTACTTTTGTATTATGTAGAGAAATCTATATAATAATAAGTTCATTGAATTTCGAACATAAAATGTTATTATTACTTGTTAAAAATATACTTTTCTAAATAAAAGTTTTAACAATTAAATTACAAAAATTCTATGTAATATTTTTAGTCTAATAAATTATTATATAATTAAAATTAATAAAAAGAAAATTGATTAATATTTAGAATTAATAATAAAGTAATATCAAATAATTAATTTATTTGGTTTAAAAATTTAAAAACAAACTAAAAATTAACGAAAAACTAATTCTAAAATATTAGTACACAATTATTAATTTCCTATTTATATAATCATTTTTTAAATTAAATAAATGTAAAGTATTAATCTTCTTATAAAACATAATTTTTATAATAATCCACATGGAATAATAAACATAAGATAAATTAAAAATTTTGTTGTAAGTTAAACTTTATGTTATGAAAATGTACACCAATTATATATTATTATTATTAATCCACTGAAAAAAAAATAATATTTTTTAAATCTCAGTAAATAATGAACAATTCTTATAGAGCTTTTAGTAAATTGGAAATTATTTTCCAACCATCGCAAAAATAAATTGTATTTATAATTAAGTAAGTGCAAATTGTATTTGTTGTATAACGCAATTCCAATACTATTAAGATACGTTATTTCCTCGATAGTAGCGGTATATTATAGATGCTGCGGTTGCTGTGGTTATAGAAAGAAAACCTTATTCAAGCTTGACAATCACAATTTTTATTTGTTGATATTACTTCCTGTAAAACCAATCTTTTGAGATAATAATCAGTTTTTTTTTTAATATTAACATATTTTCAATTACAGTTAGTTTATAATCAGGGTTTGAAAAATATGTGTTTAATGTTTCATTTTGATTTTGAAGAATATATTGTATTTTTATTATTACAATTTCTACGTTGTTGTGCTAGGAATAATTATGTTGTTAACTTATTTCAAAACTAGGTGAGAATATTTAAAATAATGGATAATTTCATAATAATGTAGGCCAAAATTATAAATAAGACTGACACACATTCAAATTAACGAGAAGAAAATGCGTGGAATGGTATGTGGAATGAAACATGTGAATATTACAACGTTGTAATGGAACAAAGTAAAATTAAACAAAATAAAAAAGTATTTGTCAATGTATCATGAGCGATTTGCATATGTCGTGAATATTAAACAATACTTTGTTGGTAATGCGATAACATCCCTAGAAGAGGTGGTCTACCTGACCAGAATTCGCGAACGACCGTATAAATTGAACGGACACTTATGTTATATAATAATTGAGGAGAAGCGTACGTGAAGCGATGATAATTCCCAAACAGGCACTAATTTGTCTCCGTACTTATAGAGATAATTCCGGCAAATTATTTAGTTACGGCTTAAAAATTATCTCGTTTGACCTTAAGGTCTCTCTCTCTTATTAAATAACATTTTTTCTTATACGATATAAACCGCAATAACTGTCCAATGTCAACGGGTTTGTCACCTCCATTAAGTGCGTTTCAGGTTTCGCTTAAAAACAAATACAAGTTATAAAATAACGTTAAGAAATTGAAAAGAAATACCTAAAACCGTCGACTCTATTGAACCTATTTGCATTGATTGTTTAACAGTTTGTTTTGGTTGTTCGCAGGTGGATGTGACTTCAAGAAAGTGAGCTCCAGCGTATTCACGAAATGACCAAAAGCGGATACACTTGTGTCAGGCACATCTTCTGCTGGCTGAACGTCATACTATGGGTAAGGTTCATCGAATTAATTATTTTTTTAAATTATATTTTATGTTAGAAACGTGAGCATAATTTTTGTATCTGCGACGAATGTTAATTAAATAAATTTGAAAAAAAAATCGTCAATTTAATGTCGCGGCACATCGGAAGAGCGAAAATTAAAGTCATGCATAAAACATGCAGGAAGTTGCAACGGATGTTAATTAAGGGCAGTGCACTTTTTCACACCATAGATTTTAGTTTAATTACCATTTCGTATACATTACAGTTGAGTACCCGAAAAAAAAAGTAAAGCCTGTTTCTTCTCCGCAATTAAATCTGCACAGCGTGAGATGCAATTGAGAATTTAGCAGCAGACTGTGAGAATTATCCCATAAGTGATTTTTGCGATTTTTACGATGTGCCAAAAACAGATACTTCATTAACATTCAGCGTTTTTTTTTAATTTAAAAATTTAATATAACTTGAATATAGAATGTTATGTAATAAATAATAATATTTCTAGTCTTAATTATTTATTTAATTTAAAATATTAACATTTATAATTGAAATTGTAAAATACAAATTTTAGATTTAATCTTTAAAAAATAATTATTTCTAATCATACAAGGATATTTCGAAGTCAGTTTAAAATATTTACATAAAAATTAAAAATTTTGATTAGTATTTGAGGAAGCTAAAAAATTTGCTACTAACGGCCTCAAATAATAATCTATTTTTTTTGTAATTTATGAATGATTATTATTTATTTCAATGTCGATAGACATTTGGTCAAAACCAAATTTTAAATTTGAATTATAATTTTAAATCTTGAATCAATATAATATTTTAGCTTTTTTGAATTAACAAATTATAAATAATACAAATTCAAGTTTTTGTATTGCTTAAGTTGTTTTCTTTAAACCTTATTATTTATGTATTTGTTTGTATTGCAGATAACAGGATGCGGCGTTTTAGGTGTCGGAATTTGGCTGAGGATCTCATATGAAGGATACACGAATTTACTACCTCAATACGCTTTACTTAGTGCTGATTCCTTAGCAATAGTCGTCGGAGCTATTGGCTTCGTCCTGGCTTTCTTCGGCTGCTGCGGGTCCTGGTTTCAAAGTAGATGCATGCTCATCACGGTATTACCTTGAATTAATAATCCGTAACAATTGTAACTAATAACTTGAATTTCAGTATTTCGCTTTAGTCGTGTTCATATTCATGTCGGAATTCCTTATGGGATCAGTAGCGTTCGTTTTCCGCGAAGGAATCGGACACGTCCTGAAGGAAGAACTGACCAACGGTTTGAAACATCATTACAACATCACGGCGCACGGTCCAAATAGTTTGGTCACGATTTGGGATCATCTTCAATCAGAAGTAAATAAATTTGTGTTCTATTTTAAATGATTTAAACTATTTTTTGCGTTATTTCAGTTCCATTGCTGCGGCATTCGAGATTACGTTGATTGGTATCTGATCGATGCGTGGCCGGATCAGAAATGGGTACCAGATTCTTGTTGTCTTCCTGGTGCGGAACATTCCGTCTTCGCAGGTGATCATTGCGGACAATCAGGTAATCAGGATTTGTGGTACGCAAAAGGATGTTCGGATCAGATTCACATGTGGTTCATGCAGAGATTGCACATCATCGGTATTGTTGGTTTAGTTGTAGCCTTTATTCAGGTGAGCTATTGAATAAACATGTTATTTCAATACAATCTAATTGTAACTTTTCAGTTATTCGGCTTGATTTGCTCGATGTTGCTGTTCTGCACGGTGAAGCACAAAAGAACGTCCCACTCGTACAAATCATATGATACCAATTAATTCAAACGTACCAACGAATTAGTGGTTCTCCGCTTCAGTAGATTTAATTATGGAGTTTTCGATTCGCAAATGAACTTCCTTATAGCCAAAGTTCATTCGTTCAACAACCGAGGACTATATTAGTCTTCACTCGCTCTTGGTCCAACTCGGTCAAAGGTCAATGAGATTATATTACTGTTAGAAATTCATTACCAATTAAGGATTTTATCGAATGCAATTTGTAATTCAATTTTAAATTTATAATTAATTTACATTTTTATCTAGATATAGCGAAAAATAATCTTTGTTTAAAGTAGTATTATCGATTTACATTATTTATTACGACCAAAGTGCCTAAAATTCATTACGTACACGAAATGTCTTTATTTTTAGTCTGTTCGAAACATGTGATAATATTGTATTTATCTTTATTGTATTCCGAAAATAAAACAAAATAAATTATACACCACCATTTTTTCATCTTTTTATTTATAATAACACTACTTAACAAACAAATATTCATTTTTTATAAATTTATTTAAATAAACGGTGATTATATAAATTTTAATTGTAAGATTATTTAACATGACTTAAGGCAAATGCTTAAAACTAAAATGTCAGTCTTATTCAGTAAAATAATTGAATACAGCGCAAGTATTACAATCCAACTAATTTAGCTCCAATACTATTCAAAGCTGCAGTTGCTGTTCTGGATAAATATCTGGCCTTATCGTACGGCGCCTAAAACATAAAAAAATAATATATTAGTACCAAGATCATTTCAAAAACTAGTATTATAGTATAAATTACACATTATACTGTTTACGTTTGTAACGTACATGTAACCTAAATTTAGAAGTATACATGAATAGAGTTTTATATTTAGAATTAACAGTGTCAATCTAAGTTACTAAGTTTAAATTTAAAAACATAATAGTAATTTTTATATTGACATATATTTATTGCTTTAGATGCGTGTATTGCTTAAATTTGATTTATTTTTGTAAAAAAATGGTTATTAAAAATATTTAGGATATTCTGAGGTGCTAGCAGTCATCCAATAACTGTCCTCAACGTAGTTGTTTAACTACCAAATATAAAATACTGAAATTGCTTAAATAAATTGTGTGTATTGCTTATATCTGCATATTTTAAAGATTTATTCTTGTAAAAAATGGTTATTAAAAATATTCAAGTTGTTCTGTCCTCATCGATGATCTTTAACTTTCGTAAACTACCAAATATAAAATACTGAACTACATCCTATTGAGTATTGCTTAAATAAGTTGTTTCAGGTTCATGCATTGCTTAAATCTGTATATTTTAAAGATTTATTCTTGTTGTTCTGACGTGTTAGCAGTCATCTAATTACTGTCCTTTACGGCAATGTTTAACTTTTGTTAAGTACCAAACATAAAGTACTGAACTAAATCGGAGTATTGCTTAAATAAATTACTTCAGGTGTGTGTATTGCTTAAATCTGTATATTTTAAAGATTTATTCTTGTTGTTCTGACGTGCTAGCAGTCATCTAATTACTGTCCTTTACGGCAATGTTTAACTTTTGTTAAGTACCAAACATAAAATACTGAACTAAATCGTATTGAGTATTGCTTAAATAAATTGCTTCAGGTGTGTGTATTGCTTAAATCTGTATATTTTAAAGATTTGTTCTTATAAAAAAAAATGGTTATTAAAAATATACAAGTTGTTCTGAGGTGCTAGCAGTCATCCAATAACTGTCCTCTTCGATGATGTTTAACTTTCGTTAAGTACCAAACATAAAATACTGAACTAAATTCTATTGAGTATTGCTTAAATAAATTGCTTCAAGTGCGTGTATTGCTTAAATCTGTATTTTTTAAAGATTTGTTCTTATAAAAAAAATTCTTATTAAAAATATTCAAGTTGTTCTGACGTGCTAGCAGTCATCCAATAACTGTCCTCTTCGATGATGTTTAACTTTCGTTAAGTACCAAACATAAAATACTGAACTACATCCTATTGAGTATTGCTTAAATAAATTGCTTCAGGTCTATGTATTGCTTAAATCTCTATATTTTAAAGATTTATTCTTGTAAAAAAAATTCTTCTTAAAAATATTCAAGTTGTTCTGACGTGCTAGCATTCATCCAATTACTGTCCTCTACGACAATGTTTAACTTTCGTTAAGTACCAAACATAAAATACTATTGAGTATTGCTTAAATATGTTCATAAATAATAGTTAATGTAGCAATACAAATGTACTTGAATACGATATAACTTGTCAAATATTTTGACTACGACTTGCAACTTGCAACTTCGGTTCTCCAACAAAAACCAAATTAATTTAGCATAATTTGAGTCCTTCTTTCTATTTTCGTCATCAAATCTCTTCCATATCGAGTATAATAAATTACAATAAGTTCTTCTATATTTCATCTATTTATTGTGATTATTTTTTTAACATTTTAGATTGTATATATTTTCAATATTTAGATTTTATACAATTTTATAAATGAGCAGTTTTTTTAAGTGTAATTTTAGTAAGATATAGATATCCTTTTTTTATATTTATAATCATAAATTTAATGGATTAGTAATTTAGCATATAAAAATTAAAAATAAATATCGAAAACAAGATAAAGGTATTATTTCGCAAATCCTACTCTAATAATCGATTGCAGAGGGAGTATTATTTAAATATAATTCTTATCAAAGCATAGAATGAAAGTTTTAGATAAATAATGTTTCATACAATTTTTATAATGATTTCACAAACCTATCAAAAAAACGATAATATTTCAATCCTATGAAGAGGATTAGAATTTTCGAAATAACAGATTCAATCACTAACGAAGAGGACGTTATTAATTTTCGATCACATTATGAAAACAATGATAGGAAATTGACGCCAAAAATATTATACAAAAATTGAAAATATTATTCCTGTAAAGAAATTCTAAAATGTGCAAGAATCTTATAATACAGGAAAATCATCTTTTTTTTAATGGATGATTTTGTGAAACAAAATACAAAGGAAGTTGACATAGAAATGTTAAAGGATTTTTAAAATTGAAAAAGGAAAGCGTTGGAAAAAAATCTTGATAGTAACATTTGATATATCAAAGCAAAGGTATTAGGCAAAGACTTACGTGAAAAAAATAAAGAATCTTGCAGAAAACCTATTCTCATAATCCATACAGAAAAACGGAAGAAAAATGTAAAACTTGTATGTCGGACAATAAATTTCTCAGCAAACAAATAAATAGGAACATTTATAATTTAAACTTTCATCGATTACAAATTCTATAAAAATATGGACTTAAATGTTGTCTTGTTTTTATTTCTTATAATATGTTATTAATGAAAGTGGTATAAGTCCATTTGAAGTTAAAAAATATTTCATTTTTTTTAACAATTACTAATGTATAATAAAATTTAACAGGTTTATAGTGTAAAAAACATCACCTGAATTGATTAAAGTTTGCCAACATTTTTAAATTCCTTAAAATGTAAATCCTTAAATATCTCGTTGTACGAAAAAATTGAATTATACCACTTAATAAAATAGCGGCTTAAATGTTTAAATAAGCAATTATTTGGAGTGCGAGAGCGAATTATAAATTTATTATGGAAAAAATAGTTTTAGTTTTCGAACAATCTATAGAAACGAATTAAATTCTTCAAACGACGCCTGTCAAAATTTCATGGCAAACAAACGTCAGTTCACTAGTTACAGTGGTTTTAGTAATACTACTTTTGTAATTTTCAAAACTATACAAAAATAGTGTTCAAACAAAGCAATGGCTTCATAATTGTTATGGGGAGTCTTCTTCGTCAAGACAAATGGTTGAAAAATGGTTTGATGAAATTCAGATTTTTTTCATTGTTTTGAAAATTATAAAAGTAGCGTTACTAAAAGCCACTTTTGTAATAATTGTGACTAATTGTAATTCATTCAATATATTCCACTGCATTTATTATATATACGTGTATAGATTTAGATTCAATTGAGCAGAACAATAATGAATAGCTTTTAATATGCCATGTCTATATATTAGTCACTGTTGTCTATTGTTTTTGCGATATCTATAGAATAATATTTGTTATCATTTACATACAATTAAATAAATATGATTGTTTTTGACCTATAAACTATATATTTCTAGTGTATGATTTAAATAACTATAAAACATAATTGAATGAAATAATTATTGCAGCTATAAATTAATATTTTCACTATTTATATGTTAATAAAATTGAATTATATTCTATACTTGATATACTTGGACCATTTTTGGTACTCAGTGATTACTCAAAACTCAACATCCTATTTTCTCAATAAACAGGTAGATTGTTTTTATTACTATTTTTAGAAAAACGTATTAGTTTACTATTAGTTAAGTAAAATATAATGACTTTTTTGTAAATGCATACATTATTTTTTATATTAGTTTGATATATGTCATTTTCAGCACTGAATACAAGTATTCTAATGTATTCCCAGATAAGTTGTTATATGTTAGATAATTTGCAAATTAATCTCTCACAATACTTCCTATCACATTTCAACTTCTTAAATCTAATCTTATTAGTACTCTCCTATAATGTGCTTTTATAATAAAAAAAAAATGCACCAACGTCGAAAATATTGATAAATAATCAATTTACAATTTCAATTCGAATTATGAGAAATTACATATCCATATAATTCGGCACAAAATAATTTGTAACAATTCTGAATTTCTTATAATATTTAAAGACGATCAGAAAAAAACAGGAATATAAGAAAAGTAATTATATTTATGTCCAATAAAGATGTTTTTTGAGTAATCTAATAATTGCATTATGGTTTTCTTGAGAATTTCTTTAAAGTAAGATTCACAAACATGATTTTTATTATTGTCTTTACTTAAAAGTTTATTCTGTTAAAACATGTAAAATTTAGTAAGAATTAAAAATAAACTAATATCATGTAGAATATAATCAATTACCAATAAATAAAGTCAGATTGTTAATTAACGAGATGTAATATATTAATTAAAACTAATTTATCTAAGATAATTAAAAAATTAAGAAACAATAAATCTAATGAAACCTAATTTAGTTCGTTAATTTTATTGATGTAATTTGTACATCTGAAATTCAATAATTTATGTGATCAGTTGTATAAATTTTTATAAATAAAATAATATAATTGTGAACAAAATTCCATTAGTACTGTTTATATAGCAATAATTATATTACGAGGGTAGTTTGAAAAGTTTTGACAACATAAGGTTTTTTTGGATGCAAATGGATTTTGTTAATAGATTATTTTGAGAAAGGTTGGGAAAATTTCTCATATTATATTGATAGAAATAAGAATTATTTAAGAATACTTACATCGATCAGTGTATTTGCAACATTGGAAATACCATCAAAACCATTAATAATAGCAGTGGAAATCCTCCTTTGACCTTCCCCATCATTTCCATACTTCTCGTGTTCCTGAATAGTGTCCACCAATGGTTTAGCATTGGTAAGTCCACCAACAAAATTCTGGGTGTATGAGTACGCAGAGTCCAATTGACTCAATTTGGATTCCCTTTCAATGGCAGCCCTTTCACGACCATCGGATTTGAACGACGGAACGAACTGCAATGGCAGCATTTTACACAATAAACAAGCTGAGGATCTCAAGAAGAAAACAAATCATATAAATACTTTCTGATTGGCATCTCTGAACTGAACGACACCCTGCCCGAACTGTCTCAAAGCCTCTCCGCCTCCAATAATGGAACCTTGAAAGTGTTCATCGTAAGGTCCGATCGGTGTGCAAGAAATCAACGTGAATATCACCGATATTATTGCTGCTTTCTTAAACATCTTGATAAACCTGAAATATTAAACATCAATCAATCACAACGAAGAAGATACTTCATTATTGGGAAATCATTTTATATAGAAAATTACCAAATAGGAATTTTAAATAAATATTTATTCAGTTGACAAATATTTATAAGACCAACGCATTGAAAGTGCGTGACCAAAACAAATTTCCATACGCATTTCGAAGTAGATTTGGTTTCCATATGTTGGACAGGTAATTTGGCAATATATAATTAAAACATTACACAATGTTTCATCCGATCAAATACGATAAAAAATCAGGACATGTATTTCCATGGTAAAAGAGGCGTTTATTCTTCAGTTAAAGATAAACTTGACATTTTGAATAATCCATGCATGCTTCAAAAAGAATTACGAAAACTCAAATCTTTTTTTTACTGCCTTGCATGTGTAAAACCACTGCATGAAGGTCAACTATTGCTCATTATTTATTAAACAGCTCTTATTTTGATTAGTCCTAATTATAACTCTAGTAATATTCATGAATTAATTAATAAATGTTAATTTTTTATTAATAAAATGTGTATATTTCTTATATAAACACTACAAATTATAAATAAATTTGATAATCCGTGATAATAACCGCACTTTTCGACGTATTGCTATACATACGAAAATAAAATGTTTGATAAAAGTTTTTCTTTATGTAATAGAAATTATTATTCAAATTATTTAAGTTTTACTGAATGATTAAAATTGTTAACTTTAATCGTTTTTTTTATAAAAACTTTGTTTTTAGGGCATTAAAAGTTTTTATATAAAAACTGTAACTAACATATAGTAAATATAAATATGTTCTACCCAGATACAGAATTATATACTGAATTCATTCAAAAAATAATTTCAAACAATCTGCCACTTTACATTACATTCACTTCGTCAATAATCATAAGTCTCTGATGATCTACAATTTAGACAGCACGTATCCAATATATTTCACCTCTCTCTTTAAAACCAAATCGAATTCCAATGTCCATAAAAAATTCGTATGATTAATGTTTGAAATTTTCAAACAATTTATATTTAAAAAAAAAAATTATATATTTTGATTATCCGAAGACGTATTTTATTATTTACATACCTTGTACGTGAAAATATTTTTTTTTATATAATAATTTCTTATAATCTAGGTCATATTCTATAAAATAAGAATTTTAAATTTAGCATTAAAAAATATGAGTAGTTATTTGAGAACATTATTCGAATCAATTAATAAATTTTATTGATTGTTTATTTTGAAAATTACTCAAAAAAATATATTATTTTATTATTATAAATTTAATTTTTAAGACTGTTACAATAAATATTATTATTTATGAATTTGTACTAAAAGACTAAAACCTGAAGTTTTTCAGCACGAAAAAAATTTGGTGTAATTTATTTGAACACAGTAAAACCTCATTTAGCTCCAAGGATTTTAACTCATCCTAAGAGCTGAAAACTTCGTAAATAAATAAATTTGGAGCATTTTTAGGCTTCAAGTAGACCACATTATATCGAATCAGCATTCATAAAAAGAAACGATATGCAAGGATTTACTGTATAAGTTATAAGCATTTCCTTTCAAGGGAAATTCTAGATTCGAGACAAACAATATTTTAGAAACCTTTCAAAATTTGTCTAACTTTGGATCCTGTTAGTAGATCATGATGGGGTGAGGAGTTTTGGGTACAATAAAATATTCTTGAAAAAAAATAATTGATTTATATAATTTGAGGTGTCAAATTGAAGCCCCGATTATTGCAATCTTCGAGGCCTATAAGTTATAAGTACATAAAACTTTGTTCTTCACTTCACCTCACTAAATAAGAAATAGTATTGTCAAAATGTAATATAAGTAAATTAGTATATTTCAACAATATTAATGGATATAAAATATAATTTAAAATATAAAAAAAAATATTGAAAGTATATAATTGTACAATAAAAGCAACAAAAATAATAGAATTCATGAATTACAAAATTTTAAAACATTCACGTTTTTTTAATTTATAATTTTTTTTGCATTAGATTTTATTGTTATTATTATTTTTTTAAATATATTGCTTGGAAGTGTTATAAATTTAAAAATTTGGAAATTAATAATTTAATTAAATCATAAAACTATTGATGGCAGATTTGTTAGAACTATACAGGCAGGAGGTGCGGACCCTCATCACATTTTTTTTTTAATAAATAAGTAATTTATTGCACAAAACTTTCATCCACTGAAGAAATATTTTGAAAGACCTCTAAAATATTAGTTGTTCCAGGCATTACATTTTCTCTGAAAGGCCCAATTTGGGACCATAAAAATTTTAAGGGAGTATAAAATTAGAATTCAAAAAGTTGTTAAGTAAATCCCTGATTATGACGAAAATATCAGGGCCGCATTAAGATTTTCGTTGGTCTTAGGCCCGCCATTAAATTTTCGTCATCTATTATGCATAGTGTTTTTAAAAATCGAAATATCAGATTGACTAAGTTTGAAAACAAACAACAAAACGACTAATATTATAAATGATTCATGACTCATTGAATTATTACCAAAGATAAGGATTAGATATGTTTCAATATTTTATTTTCTTAATCTAAAGATTATAGGTAATAATAATGCAGCATTGATAATTATGTTATCATAAAAGTATTTTTTAAATGTTTTAACTTCTTTGTCGGAATAGCCTCTTACACTTAGTTCCGTCTTGCCGACACCGATTTTTCTTTCCAAAAATTACATTAAAAATATTGGATTTAATATCACATATGAATAATATTGAAATCTGTTCATCAAAAAGGTGTGAAATGATTTATTTTTATGAGGCATGTCGTGCCGTAACCAAGATTGGGAAGCAACAAATAGAAACAAATAAGTAGTATCTATATATAGGCAACTTAATCATCATCAAGTATTTAAGAATTGTGGCAATAATAACAAATACTGAACAAAGTACAATAACATGCAATGGTCCATAAAATTACATACATTGATTATGTAATAACAAGAATAAAAACGAAGTAAACAACATTAAATTTCGAAATGTACATAATATTATAAATATATATTATAGTATAAGCATCGATTCTATTAATTAAATTAATGATATTAAAATAGTCAGTTTACTCAGTATTACAAAATGCATATAGCGTGATCGAATCTAAATGCCATTGGCTATTGGACAAAAATAAATTTGATGTCGAAACTTTCATCAGTTATCAATTAAACAAATTAGAAGAAGCTCAAATCAAGTATAATTTGAAATAAATTGCAGAAATGTTCAATTATTTTCTTGATGCAATAACGAGTTTCTCGCGACCCGAATCCTACTGCCCTTAAAACAACGCTTAACCAATCTACGTGAAAAGCGAATTAATAATGAGACAACTTTCGAGAAAGTGCACTTGCAATGCACAATTTCGTTACGCAATCTGCATAATAAAAATCGAAAGAAACACGCAAAATTGAACACAATAAACACTTTAACGTTATTCGCTAATTAGTTGCTTTCAGGCGAATTTCGTAAACGCTGTTGAACCTCAAGGAAAGTCAATAATGAAATTTAATGAAGATCCGAGGACGTTCGGATGTAAACCATGAGTTCCAGCACGAAATGTTTCGATGATTGAAAGTTGACCGTTTAATGATTCTCAAAAGGCTTCTGCGAAACTCTTTTACTTTGCGCAACTTTTGCGAGGCAACAATCGATGATTTCCTACCGTAACAAAATCGCGAACGGAATTACAACTGCTGCGTGTATTTAAATCCTTGAGAAATCCGATCACGCTGGAAGTGTAACTATTAGGAAATTAGAAAGAGAAACAAAAACTTTTATGGATGAAATTGCTTCTGCTTTTGTTAGAAGATTTTTCAGTTTTAAGTGATAAAAGATTCATTTTTTATGCAAGGTAATATTATTATTAGTTCTCAGAATAGATTGTGAAATTCATGTCCTAATTGATTTTTTCTATTAACAAATTAAAAATTAGTTTAACTATTTTTTTCTTAACATAAATTAATTAAATTTGTTTTAATTAAACAATTAATTATTATATATGAGTATAAAAATACTTAAATAATTGAAAATCCTTTTTCACTTATTTGGGAACCACTTAAACTAAATAAACGGATAAACTTAAAACACACTTGTTAAACTTCTTGCGGCGTCGATTACAGGTGTAGTTGTTGTGAAGATTCGCACTGCAATTGTTTTCACGTTAAGTGTGATTCGATGTAGTTTGAAATAATATCGGTTATTCACGTAGCCGTTCTCTGCTAAGAAGAACACTTTTCGTTATTTACTTTCTATGGATAATAATTTTATGTCAAGGTATTTTCGATTCGGAACCGTTTCAAAACGCGCGCTAGTATTACACTGGTCTGCACTCCGTTTGTGCACACCTTTTAAATACTGGATGTATACTTCTTCTACTCGAAATCAGCGTTCCTTAGTTCCTCGCCGCAAGGTCCTTCTTCTTTGCTCACACTTAATGTAACAACAATAATAATAACAACAATAACAACATCGCAAACACAAGCATATAATAAGTACAATTGTGTGCTTAGGTTTCACGCTTACTTTGTCCAAGTAATTGTATATAATTTTATACTAGATGTCCAGTCATTGGATTTACTATGCAATACTATAATTATCTTTATAAATTTTATATATTTGTAAAACATATATTATCATATTATCACTATTTCATTTAATGATTCAATTTATTAAGGTAATCATTTTTATATATTTTTTTTTCTTTATTTATTTCCACAATCTATCTCTATTTGAGACATTAAGTGAACTTTATAATAAAAAATTAAAATAAAAATATAAATTCTTGAAGATTATTGATTTAAAACTCAAAAAGGTAAGCTTTTCAAATTATATTATAAATTTAATGATTTTACTATGAAATATAATGATTGTAAATATAAATATATTTCGTTTAAAGTATTTATTGAAAATCTGTTTTTTTTTACAGTAGATTTAATTGAATATTTATTTAAAACTAACTTAACTCAAAAAGTTAAGCAACGCGAGTCACGGTTTATTTTTCAATTTTTTCATTTATCTTCAAATTATATAATAAACTAGACGATTTTAAAGCATTTACTGAAAATTTAAATTTACAGTAGATTTAAATAATCGGTGATTTAAAACTAACTTAACTAAAAAAGGTAAGCATAGCGTGTCACTGTTAATAATTTGATAGGAGCACTATTTGCCAACATAGGAATAAACGTAATCTTCAAATTATATAACATAGAGTAAATGATTTGAATACTATACAAAATATAATAATGTTATAAATATGTTTCAAATATAATTTTGCAGTAGATTTAATTTCCAATTTAAGATTATAAATTCTCTACAAATTATATAATAAACTAAGATAAAGGAGATGATTTTAAAGTATTTACTGTCAATCTTTTTTTAGAGTAGATTTAATAGATCAAAAAGTTAAGAAACGTAAGACATGGTTAGAAGTATTATTTTTTAACTTATTCAATTTTCTTCTAATTTTATAATGAACTAAGATAAATGAGATTATTTTAAAGTTTTTATTACAAATATAATTTTATAATAGATTTAAATGAACATTGATGAAAAATCAACTAAACTTAAAAATGTAAGCAACTCGAGTCATGGTTAATAATTTAATAGAAGTATTATTTTTCAACTTTTCAATTATTTTTATTAATTTTCAATTATTATTATAAACTAGGATAAAAAAGATAATTTTAAAATATTTACTGTTAATCTAATTAGATCATTGATTTGAAACCAAATTAACTCAAAAAGTTAAACAACTCGAGTGCTGGTTAATAATTTAATAGGAAAATTATTTTCCATCTTAGAAAAATCATTTTTCTTCAAATTATTTATTAAATTAGGATAAATGAGATAATTTTAAAGAATTTAATTTATACCTAATTTTACAATAGATTTAATTGATTTAAACCAACTTAATTCAAAACGTTAAGCAACTCGAGTCACTGTTAATAATTTGATAGGAGCATTTTTTTTCAACTTTTCCAATACTCTTCAAGTTATATAATAAACTAAGATAAAGGAGATGCTTTTAAAGTAATAATAATATTTATTGCAGCAATAAATTTATAAAAAAATATTAAAATTAAATTTGCACTGCTGCAAAGGGCTATTGACTATAAGTCTTTCTGCCCTAGATTTTAAAGACATAATTTTTAAATCAATATAAACTTAACTTAAAAGCGTGATTCACGGTTAATAATTTGATAAGAGCATTAATTTCCAACTTAAAAAAAACAATTCTCTACAAATTATATAATAATATATAATAAAAGAGATAATTTTAAAACATTTACTGCAAATATAATTTTAGAGTAGATTTAATTGATCAAAAATATCAACTAAATTTAAAAAGTAAAAGCAATGCACGGTTAATAATTTGATAGGAGCATTAATTTCGAAATTAAAAAAATCAATTATCTACATATTATATAAGAAATTACAATAAAAACAATAATTTTAAAATATTTACTATAAATATAATTTTAGAGTAGATGTAATTAATAAAATTAATATCAACTAATCTTAAAAAGTTATGCAACACGATTTACGGTTAATAATTTGATAGGAGCATTATTTTCCAACTTAGGAAAATCAATTCTTTTAAAATTATGTAATAAATTACAATAAAAGCTATAATTTTAAAATATTTACTGTAAATATAATTTTAGAGTAGATTTAATTCATCAAATCAATATCAACTAAACTTAAAAAGTTAAGCAACACGATTCACGGTTAATAATTTGATAGGAGCATTAATTTACAACTTAAAAAAAAAACAATTCTCTTCAAATTATATAATAAATTAGTATAAATTAAATGATTTTAGAGCATTTATAATTATATATATATTATTTTATAATAGATTTCAGTAAAAAAGTAAAGCAAAACCTGTCAAAGTTAATAATTTGATAGACGCACTATTTATTTATTAATATGGGAATATCTGATCTTTTATAATTATATAATAAACTAGGTTAAAGGAGGTGATTTTAAAGTATTTACTGTAAATATAATTTTACAATAAATTTAAATGATTATTGATATAAAATTAACTTAACTCAAAAAGTAAAGCAACACGATTAATTATTTTATGGGGGAACTATTTGTCAATATGGGAATATCCGTTCTCTTCAAATCTTATAATAAACTAGGATAAAGGAGAGAAATCCATTTGTAATGAGAACAACACATCTGCACATCATTGTAATAAATTTTCAAATTACTTAATTTATAAATGGAAATTGCAGGAAGTTAGTTATTTATTGAATTATATATTTATTTACGTAATTGATTGATAATAATAAATATATTATTATAAAACCAAAACTATGATATAAAATATTCATATCAATTTTGTAATTAAATATAATATAATAATTTCTTCGCAATATCGTAATTACTAAAGTTATTATCACAATTGAGGTTGAAATAAATGTTAATTGATTGGCAAAACTATGATTAGTTCGTACTAATTACTAATTACTAATTACTAATTACTAATTACTAATTACTAATTACTAATTACTAATTACTAATTACTAATTACTAATTACTAATTACATTCACATAAACTCACTTCTTCATGCAGATACTCTTAGATTACACAATAGATTCGAAATTCAATAGTCCTGAGAACAAACAAATAAAATTTAATTTGGTCTTTGTTGACTTCCAAATAATGATATTAATTTAAATTTAATCAAATTGGTATATTTTTATTGTACACGACTTGACACATTTAATGTTAATAACATTTTATAAATAATTTAGGATTTTAAATCTAGTATAAATAGACACAAATACCTATTATCTAACATAATAATAAATAATAGTAGTTCTATGTATGTAGTATTTTTCAACTTTTTTACAACACATGTAAGCATACAGCTAAATAGTAAATAGACCACAAAAGAAATTTTCAACGTTGAATGACAGCTGTCATATTAAAGAAAAAATGTGCCGCAATGCATATAGATTGAGAAACGTTGGCTCAAGTAAAGTAATTTTATGAAATATAATTATTTTTGTTGTTGTATTAAATAAAATAAGTGATCTAAATTGCAACATAACATTTTTTACTCCAGTAAAAAACTATATAAAAAAAAATAGATTTAGTTCAGCGACATCTCAAATACATAAAGTTCTTAATATTAAAATTATATATAATAACTTTAAGATTAAGAACATTAAATATCTAATTGGAACATTAAAAAGCAATATTTAAAACTTTTAAAAACACATAAAAATAAACTAATCAAAATTACAATAGATAAATAAATTTAAAATATCTCTAAAAATAAATATGTGTATTAATTTTTGTGAATTTATTTGCATTTTTCTCATCAAATTGCATTTCTCATTTAATTTTGATTGCATTTATACCATTATAAAACTAACTGTGAATTATACAATTATGTTGCAATAGTTTTTAATTACAACTCATATTAATTTAAGCCTAAATGATTACCGTTATTAAATATTACATAACTCCGTCAATAATTACGCGCGAATGCATGGGAAATTCCATAGAAGAAAATGTACACCAACGAAGAACATAACAAACAAATAAATACCTGATAAATCTATTTGCAATAGCTTACACTCATTCGACTGCTTAAAATGAGGAAAACCCTTTAAATATCAGCTATACTTCTATTGTTTTGTGCACATACATAATTTCAAAGAATGTTCCAAATTTGAACAATAAAGGTTACAAACTTTGCGGTCTTAACCTCGTTAAGTGTGGTTTCAACAAATCTAAAGATTTTAACTTTTACTTTTCATTGAAAACGTAATTAAAACGGCTAGAAATTGCAAAATCAATACTAATTGTTGTCGGATTTAAGTTTTGTTAAAAGTTATTAATGAATATTTGTTAAAATTATTATGTAATAAGACTACATTCATTAAAATAAATCAAGGACTTAATTATTGTAATTATTATTAGGTTCAGCTCTACTAATTAATATTAAAGTAGATATTCTTATCAGTGAATTCTTAATAATTAATTTTAAATTAAATGAAATATTGAACTTAAGTTCAAGGATTTCCTTCTTTGTTATTTATTAATAATAATTTAAAAGTGATTTATTTTTAATCTTTTCAATAAAATGTAACCTAGACATTTGGGGATCCATTAAGGAAGTACTGCTGTAAGTAATAAATTATTTTGTCGGATGAGTAAAGTCCAATAATCTTGAGTTAAGATTTCCTAAGAATCTGAATAAATATAAAATACGTGGAGACGGATGGTTTCTTTACGAATTATGATTACCTTGAAGATTTCCTAAAATAATCCGAAATTTCGATGATTGCACTAATTTGAGTTAAAACTGACTGCTGCTGGTGGTCATCTTGGGTGCGGGAGGTGTCGGAAAACCACCGGCTTTCACTTCTCGTTCCTACATAAACTGTGGAAGGGAAAAATTGCACAAATGGATATATTTTTATTGCACTCGGCTCTGCAATACCAGACGACCTCGCATTTTGCGGACACTTAGCGCAATTGCATTGTGACACATAGACGCTTGGGTTCATAGACTGGACCAAAATACAGCTAAATTAGTAAATAGACCACAGACGAGTTTGTCAACGTTGAATGAATGCAACTGAAATTTATCTGTGCACCTGTATAGCACTCTGCGGAGCGTAAATACGAATTTAATAATCCGAATGAACTTGACTCACTTTCTTTCGTTGAAAGGTGAACAACACTTTAGTATCCTTCCTAGCCATGCGGTTTTATTATTAAGTAACGCATCGTTATTTTTCGGTTTCGGATCTGCGCCAGCATTGGATTGTCCATCAAGGATGAAGAAGATTTCTGTTGTCATCTTTCACACAAAACAAATGGAAATACCTTGCATAAAAAAATGTTATTTTCACGGTCAAAATTTTTACGAAACTCTCTTGAAACAGAAACGACGCGAGTCACGTAGGACTAGCGTAAAATTGTTTCAAGGCAACTACTCTTCTATTAATATATATAAAAGTGAATAAATAAAGTGTATTTCTATCCGAGGATATCCTATTTTTTGGTGTGTCAGTAATTAAATCAATAGATTTAACCTAATGAATTATACATGGGAACGTCAGAATGACATTAAAATGATCTGTCTTCATCACAGTTTACCAATAATCGTCTGATTAAGTTAACAAATATGTCAAGTGGATCAAGCAGTTTTCGGGTGTGGCTTTTAATAATATTTAAATCTAAACAAAATGATTTTCATTAACTAAACTATAAATTTATATATTTTTAATATTATTATATTATTAATATAATAATAAATATTATATAAACTTTCAGCTACGGTAAATTCAGTATTTTATGGAAAACTTATGTAGTAATGTCTTCAGGTATGCAAATAAAAATATGTTACAACAAATCAATTATTTTGAAGCATAATTCATAGATTTACCAATAGCTATAAATAATGCAATAAGTCTTTGTAAAAAGAGAAGCTGGATATCATCTTTGAAACATTATTATTATTTACGTTTCATATGAATTTAATGAAAATTATTACGTCAGAATCTCAAAATAACCTTTTTTTATAGATTTAACTTTGCGTTCTTCCTAACTAATAAGCCACATTTTCATTATTTTAATTCTTTCTCTGTGTCTTTATTTATAAGTTTATGAAAGTTTATATAATATTTAGTATAGACTGTCAATTCCTCAATGGGTTAAATATTATATAATCTTTCAGCTACGGTAAATTCAGAATTTAATGGAAAAGTTATGTAGCAATATCTTCATGTTTGGAAATAGCAATATTTTACAACAAATCAATTATTTTGAAGCATAATTCATAGATTAGCTTATAGCAATAAATTATGTAATAGTTCTTTGTAAAATGAGAATATTTTGATATTTTCTTTGAAATATTATTAGTTTTATACAAATTTAATGAAAATTATTGTGTTAGAATCTCAAAAATAATCTTTTTTTTTATAGATTTAACTTTGCGTTCTTCTTAACTAATTCACCACATTTTCATTATTTTGATTCTTTCTTAGTGTCTTTATTTATAAGTTTATGAAAGTTTATATAATATTTAGTATAGACTTTCAATTCCTCAATGGGATAAATATTATATAAACTTTCAACTAATGTAAATTCAGTATTTAATGGAAAACTTATGTACCAATGTCTTCAGGTGTGGAAATAGCAATATGTTACAACAAATCAATTATTTTGAAGCATAATTCATAGATTAGCTTATAGCAATAAACAATGAAATAGCTCTTTGTAAAATGATTGATTCTCAAACAGGATCATTTTCAGTAAAAAAAAATTGTAATTTTTCTTTTTTACTTTAATGGAGTTACTAAATTTAATAATGATTGTTTACTAAATCACTTCATCCTCAAACAGGATCATTTTCACTATAAAAAAAAACTTTTTCAGTGTCATTTAAGCATCTTTTGAAATAGTTGGTTGCTAACATACTAATATTAAACTTCCTAACTTTTGTCTTGTTCGATTTCTGAAATACCATCATTTTCCGCATTCAATAAACTTATAATATCCTCTTCATCAACATTTTTGAAACTTGTGAAACTTCAGGATTAGGAGTCGGGTAATGTTTTTAGCTATTACCCTAAAATATATTCATTTACGTAAGCATAATTTGATAGATTAGATGATACCAATATATTTGATGAATTCATATATGATTTTTAATAGCTTTCATGGATTTAATACAATTTTAATTGTTGGACCTCTTACATTACCCCTAAAAATTGACTTTTATCCCATTTATAATAATATACCCCGATTCGCCGACCACTGATCTAGATAACTTTGTTTCTAATTTATTGGATGTTATTTTCTTCTTCTAATATAATTACCGAGTGTTGGATTTAAATTAGAATATTTTTATGTTATATAGTGGATTTCGTTATTTTAAAGTTTCGTTATCAGAGTCAACGTCAACCTAGGCATGAATTACGAAAGCAGTTTGAAAAGTTTTGAAAGTAAACCAGGTTTTTTTTTCATCCAGTTGATCCTTGAGGCTTGTATAATATTCTATTACTTTTCTTAAGATAATCTATTAACAAAATTCCCTTGACATCCCAAAAAACTTATGTCATAGTTCTCGTATATTCTTAAATAGTAGATGCTTAATTTGTTTTTTTATATCAATAATAATTATTAGCAAAAGATGTTACTAATATAATATTGAAAAAAATAATTATTATATGAATTATTTTTTTCAATATTATATTAGTAACATCTTTTGCTAAAAATTATTATTGATATAAAAAAACAAATTAAGCATCTACTATTTAAGAAAATATAAATAATAATATAGTCAATGTAAAACTATAATAAAATTTATTCAAATAAGTAGCTGCAATTATTTACAACTAGAAAGCAATTTCAAAACTAAATGCAATTGACAAGGCTAAATGGACACTCTTGCGTACAAAATAGAAATGTATATTTGTCCCATTGAAAGACTTGCACAATGTAATTTAAATAAATTTTGTATTATTTGAATTTTGGATGCTGCAAGTCGGATTTAAGTGATTGCAATATTATTCGTCCTACTTGATTCATAAACAAACATAAAATTACGATTTTCTGTATAACTTTCAAGGTCGAGCTGACGTTTATAAATGAATTAGAAAATGAATTTCGACTAGATATTGCACGATATTGCTAAATACATTTTGTTGTAGTGGCCCTGATATTAATAAACATTTAATGAAATTACACACAACATACTTTAAGAAAATAATTGCTTGTTTAAAGACTCACATATTTTTTAGATTTTAATTTATTTTAAAACGTTTCGTAATTATGATAATTGATTTATTGGTTCTGTTCCACCCTAATCGTTGATGTGCCAGCTTTTTAAGACGATAATTTTGCTTGCATTTTATTTTGTCAATAGATTATTTGAAATTTGTATGAAATTTATTTGTTTATTGGTAATATATTGACTTTTTGTAGTTCTGACACTCGCGTGTAGTTTCTTATAAAAAGGGCGCATTATTGTCAATAGCCCACGAGCGCCAAATATTCCTCTAATAGGTATAAATTCCATGAACTAAAGTATCGAATGTTTATTATTTCTAGGTGTTACAAATTATGAATATTTCATTGAAAGTGGTTAGACAACCAATTATACATATTCAGTCAAGTCTCCTATAATGACAGTAATTGGTGCCACATTATAAGAAAAAAAAATACCAATAAACCTAATTCCAATATTTAACTCAATGAAGTGCATTGGAGATAGATGTAACAACTATTGCTATACTCTTCATATAAACTTCAGATTCTAAAATCTCTTATTGAAAAAAGTATACTAATTAAGTTGTAAACAGCATTATAGGAGAGCTGTAGTAGAAATGTATTATTCAATTGAAATATCATCAATTTATTTGTTTGTAACTACAAACTACGAAATTTATTTTTTTCTGATAATCGACCATCAATCATTAATTTTATATTATTCATTAGTTTTCCAACAAAATTAGTTTTAAATTTAACAATTTTAGGCCCAATAATCATCGGACAAAATAATTCAAGTTGTAGATACTCTCTCAAACTTACTGGTCTTAGTTTTCTTTTTCAGGCCTTTCTTAGACATCCAGATCTGGATGTAATGTGGTTCCACAGGTTGGGACCTAACTCTGAACCCTGAGGGACGCAACTGTTTATTTCCATAGGCGTCCACAATCATTATGAAGCGACAAAACCTAATGTTTACTCCTAGTATCAGCTTTTATTTCCTTGTTGTTTTTCTGATAGTCGACCTAGCAGGTTTCTTTATAAGAATAAGTTTTGCCCTCTTCCACCCTTTGGAAAATTTCTTTCAATTGCAGTGGTCTCTCTCTGATTATAGAAAATAATGTCTAAGAACTTAGAAATAAAGATAGATGTTAAAAAACAGATATAATCAAAATTTAAATATTGTTTGTTATTTCTTAGATTGTTAAATTCATATAAAACAAACTAATACTGAAATATCGTTTAGCAGATCTTCTGGGAATTATTCAACACATTTTGCTAATGTTGTCTTCATAATTTACTAATGTTACAGCATAAATATAATTACGTAATAATCAAAATGTGTCATTTACATAGTAATATTTTATCAAAACATTTATTTTTCAGGAAAAAAACAAATTTAGAAATAGATTAAATATTCTGATTTTAATTTAACCTGTAAGAATAAACTATTAATATATATATATATATTACGAAACAGAAACTTATTGACTAATTTATTTTCACATATATTAAACAAATACAAACATAATTACTAAATAAAATTTTATTATATTTAATATACGTTTACATTAATTAAACATCATTCTCCGAATAGACAATCTTATCACAACTTAAGAATTTTTCAAACATTCCTTATAATAAATATTTAATAAGTGGATGTTGCTTCAGGCGTGGCGTGGGCCTGTTGTTTGAATGGATTTGTTATTAACTTTGCCACGGATTGAAGCACAGTTATCGGAATCTAAAATATAAAAAAAAAAAATATTAAAATATTCTAAAAACAATAAAATGTAAATCAAGAATATTATACAATTTTTTATGTGTACTTTTCTCATTAAAAAATATATTTTAGTTACACACATAATGTAGAAATAATGTAGAAATATAGAATTTACTTAAAAGTTAATAATATTTTCAATGAAGAACTTATATTGTTAGAAAAAATATATAAAACTTTCTTAACTTTATTTTAATGTTTTATGGTCCTAATAATAATTAATGCAAATAATTTTTAAATAGAAATGTTACAAATAAAGTAACGCAATTTTACCTAGAATATATCATTAACTAAACACAAATTTAATAATGCAGCAATATTTCAATTAAACTTTTTAAATGTTCTAGAAATAAAATAATGAAAATAGGAACTTTTCTATTTAGATAATTTGAAAATATATCATTTTTACTTAGGATATATCATCAATTATACACAGATTTAATACTGTATCAATGTTTCAAATCAACTTTTTAAATGTTCTGTAATTAAAATAGTACAAATAGGAACTTTTTTATTTAGATAATTTAAAAATATATCATTTTTAATTAGTATATATCAATTAAGCACAGATTTATTAATGTAGCAAAGTTTCAAATAAACAGTTTAAATGTTTTATGAAATAAAAACTAATGAAAATAGTAACTTTTTTATTTAGATAGTTTGAAAATATATCATTTTTTACTTTCAAAATATCATCAATTAAGAACAGATTTATTACTGTAGCAAAGTTTCAATTTAATAGTTTCATTATTTTATAAAATAAAAACTAATGAAAATAGTAAATTTTTTATTTAGATTGTTTTAAAATGTTTTTTTTTTACTTGGAATATATCATCACTTATGCATAAATTTAATAATGTAATATTTCAAATACATTTTTTATATGATCTATAAACTTATGCAAATATCAATACAGACTTTCGGTATTAACTTTAAAAATGTATCATTTTCATCTAGAATATATCATACATTGCAAAAAATAGTACTGTAGCAATATTTTATATCAATTATAATGTTCATTTTAGTTATAACTTCTTTGTTAATGTATCATAATTACCTGGAATATATCATCAATTAAACGTGCAAACATAGAGCTCGCATGTTGAGGTTGAAACGGCGTTGGGTTTGATTCGGTATCGCTTTCTAAATGTGGTGGAGAGCTAAGTACAACTGGAGGAGTACTGGACGGACTTTTATCGTCGGCAAAATGTACGTTCGCAATTTGGTCTAATTTCGTAACCGATGGCGACACATCATTGGCGGCAACATCATCCGCACTAACCTGAAATGCAAATTACACATGCAATTTCTGTTTCAACTTTGTTCAAAACAATAAGAATTTATGAATTTTAAGTAGTCGAATTCATTAAATAGATTACCATAGTAATAATCAAAGTCCAATCTATTATATAAAAGAAATTATTCTATTAGTCATTATAACTTTCTAATATGTAACATTAAGAAAATGACGAGATTTTTGATTCTCGATATTTAATAAAAGCTTTATATGATGGAATTTGTAATTATTAATACATGAATTAAAAATAAGCAATAATTGTAAGAAGTATTAAATAAAGCTTTAGATAAATAAAGGTGTTTAGCATATTATAAATATTGTAATTTTACCTTATCTAGGACGCTGTTGGAAGCTGGTAGCGCATATGCCAATGCAATTATTGCAAAACCGACGAGTAGCTTGAACATATTTCCTGGAAAAGAAAATTACTATTACTACTGAAATCATTGCATGCGTATAATGGCGATTTAATTGGATCTAGTTTTGCAAAATCGTCGACACAAATTGTACATATTTTTTTTTTAAACTAGATTCATGAGAGATCTACGAAGAGACAATACGCATTTGCGAAATTAGAAAGAAATTCATACAATATTTATTGTTTAAAATATAAAATATAAAAATTATTCAGTAAAATATTTTTGTTTTACTATAAATCAATTTAAAATAAATAAAATCTGAACATTAAGTTGTAATTACTATTTTTTAAATAATAATTAATATAAAAATAATAATAAAGCAAATAAATTGACATATTTCCAATTTAATTAATTATTCATTTCCATTATACAGGCGAGACATAACACTTCACTCAGTAAGTTCGTAGGATGACATATAAATTGCGTTTTAATTGACAAATCCATATAATTTTTAGGAAGTACCAACATTCAGATGATGCCTGTCAAATTTTCTTGGCAATCTGACGTTTAGTTCCCAAGTTACATTAGTTTTAGTGACGCTACTTTTGTAATTTTCAATACAATTTCCAGATAAATGGTTTACTGAAATTCAGATTTGTTAGGTATGATTATCAATTTTTTTCTGAAATCTTAATGATTTATTTCTGCTGAAGTTATGAAAAATTTCTATTTACTTAGATAATAAAATGTGTCATAATGATAAAGATTGATTATGAAATCAATTATTTGACGATTTAACATTTTTTTCCTAAACTTTGTACATATAAATGTCATATAAGAAGCGTTATTATTTCTTTTTGTTGAAGTTAGGACAGTTTTCTTTTTTATGTAAGAAAATTAAGACAAAATTGTTGATTATGTAAAATAAAATATAAAAATTAAATATACTTGGAAATATTTTATGATATAGATCTGGGACAAGTTGACTGTCGTTCTTGAGATCGATTTTTCTACATAAAAAAAGTGATTGATTGAAATGATCTAATGAAATTAAGTTTTTTTTTGTCTCGTTCACTTTCGAAAAAAATGTATATAAAATTTGTTAAATTAATTATTTAATGAAAAATTAATAGTAAAATATTATTACTTCAAAATGTATTGTCGATTTATGAAAACTATCTTTGTATAACAATAATATTAAAGATTGATTATGTTTCTTATAACTGCTTTTTATTTAAATATTTCAAAAATTATATCACTTTGAGAAACTTGGAGAGATTTATTTTAATATTATCTTTGCTCTATATCTAGTTAAAAAACTTTAGAGGTTTCTACGCATCGTTACCATTTGCTTCAAGATTGTACAGTGATAATAAAAACACTTTAGACTACTTATGTTAAAAAGCTTACAAAAATTGAAATGTTAATGCATACATGAATCATAAAACATCAAAAATCGATCTAAAAATGTAGACAAAAAGAAAGTTTTCAAAATTTTCAAATAACTAAATTACTATTTAATAAGAAACCAATATCTCGCATTGTGCAGCTTCGATAAGTCGTGATTTATTATAAGACGGTTGGAAAATTTCAAAACAAACAAAATTTTAAATAGTTTCCATTTGATTCAAGATTATTTAGAGATAGTAAAAACACTTAAGACAACTTATGTTAAGAAGCAGCTTAAACAATGCAAATATTAACTGATTCAGACAAGAAAGAATTTTAAATATATTTCAGAAACAATAATAATAAAAATACCATTAATTGCTACTCTGACTTCATCTAAATATAACGAAATGCTAAAATATGTTTGGAAAACTTCTTGGCTATTACTCATTATGGAAGACAACAACAAATCTCAATTAAAGATATACTAAGTCAACGGGATTAAATTGCTCATAAAAAAGAAAAAAATCATTAAAAAAAAATAGGTTGTTAAAAAAATAATTATGTTAGAAAATATATAAATAATACCGTATAGAAATACCTCGCATGTTTTGATCAGGACTAATCGAGGAAACATGTATAAAATTAAACAACATAAAAAGACTTGGCAGTATAAAGGAAAATTAATTATTTTTTTAAATTTATTTTCATTTTCCACAATTATTTTATAGTTAGTTTTTAATTTTTTTAAGCGATCGTATAGTATTATTATATTTAACACATTTTTCGGCGTACAATTAGTAAAATATATGCGACTTATACACCGGTAATAAAAAATATAAGTTGAAATTTCAATCTGTCTGAAACTTTTGCTTTATATTAACATACATGTATAAATATTACCAAAAAGTATTTAAGATTTAAATAATTATTATTTTTCAGTTCTGTAAAAAAAAGTATTTTAATCAAAATTTAAAAAAATACTTTTTTTTTTCTTAAAAATCTGTATCAAATGTGTTCTATACGAAAATTCACTAAAATATAATATTATGATTAGTTATAAAATATTTAAGTGTAGCTTATATAAAACATTGTGTATATTTCAATGTCGAAACAATATTAATTTATTCATGTCAATAATGTTTTTTTTTTGTATCATAACTTCTATAGGAAATGTAATTTTAAATGCAATTGCAAATGATCATTTGTGGCATTCACGCTTCACCTATTATGAGATCAACTGTTGAAACACATCAATCTTTTATATCTGGAAATTAACTATAATAAAAAGATATAATCTTTTTAAAGAATGAAAGAGACACATCCAGATTTCTTTAAAGATATTTATTAATGATTCATCCGAAAGTAGAAAGTTTGAAATTATTATTTTTAATTTAATATCCATCGGACTGCGGGAATATTTGAGACACGATTTCTTAAATTGTGGATGGTTGTATAATGAGGAATAATATGTGCATACACGTAAAAGAAATGCATATATTTAAAGAATATTCATCATTATGTAATAAAAACTTCTCTAATAATGTATTGCTTCCCGATAGCATTGTTTGATTCGTTAAGTATTTTGACCTACAATGAAAAGTTAATGTTACGAGTCTCAAATTTCGTTAATTTTTCTGTAAAGTAATAAATGTTTACTTAATTAAGAAAATAATAAAAAATAATTAAAATTTAAATTTTTGTAAGTTGTTTTCAACCTACGTGGTATTTACTATAAATTATCTAGCATAAACAACCTTCATTCTATTTAATAATGAGAATTCCGCATAATTAATCTAGAGTAAAAGAATATGTAAATCGTTTATTGCATAAAAATATATCCAATAATCACTGAATAAAATAAATATTTGTGAAACTATTAACAAAATTAGCAGTTTTTCTTATTTGCGTAAAGAATAACGGTAAATAAATTAATTTTAACTGTAACATATGAATCATAATAATCGAAAAATAAACTATATTTCAATATAACAAAGTAAAATAGGTTTTGTAATAATTTTTTAGAAATATATTTTATATAAAAAAAACACTTACTGCGTTTATTTTGAATTCCTCTTGGTATTTAGAAAGTGGTTGGAGCTAATGCACGGTCTTTTCGTTGCGCTGCAAGAAAGAAAAGTGTCGGTTGGAATGAACGGGTTTCGTTGTGGGACCGAGCGTTCAAATCTCCCCCACAAAGGTGCCCAGATGTGCGCGTTCCATTAATGAAAAATCTAAATAAATCTCTATAATTTAAATACGCATTCAATACTAGAAATTTATTAAAATACGCATAAAAAAATTATATTTTAAGCAGTAATTTAAAAATTATCCAACGATGCATGCAATTTTTTTTTTGTTATTGAATCATTTTATAGGCGTATGTATGTATGACTAACGGAATGTAAACGCAGGAAATAAATGTTTTGCTCTTAAATAAATAGTTGAAAGCTGAATTATTTGGTTCCTAATGTTGTTGCTTTTTTTAGTGTATTTGGTTATTTTAAATCCGTTAGTCGGTATTTTAAGAGTTTATTGACTCTGAGATGAGGTAGACGAACATCTCAAAAATGCGTCTTCGAAATAATACGGCTACATCAAAGATGCATGTTTCAAAAGAGTAAAAAATGTTAGATTTATTCCACGCATTTTAAAGTTATGCAGCGGACAAAAGCACTGTAGAAGAAAAAAACTTAAAAAAAGTATACTATTTTTCAAAAGGTATTTATTGTATAGAAAAGAGGTATAAGAAATTTTAATATTCTAATTTAAGCATAATCATTCGATAAAAAGAGAATAATAACATTCAATAAATTAGAAATTCAGTTTTCAAGGCAGCTCAATCCAATTGAAAATATCGATGTTAAAAAAATAGTGAATTGCGGAAGATTTATAGGTAATTCTTAGCAAAAACAATTAACATCCAAAGATTTAATAAATAATAATTTTCAGCAATGGAATTTTTATTTATTTTAATTGAGTTTTTCTTTTCTAATTTTTGTAATAATTTCAGTTAGGCAATTGTTAAATGAAAGATATACAAGCACAAATAATCAATTTTAGACTCATATTTTAAAATTCGATTTTTCACATATTTTTAGAGGTAAAAATACTATGAAGATAGGTCATTTTACTATATTTTACGCCGGAAAATGTGTTAAATACAGTAATACTATACGATCGATTTGGAAATTTAAAATCAAACTAAAATATAATTGTGCAAAATAAAAATAAATTCGAAAAATTAAAGCACAAAATTATTTTTTTTATACATAAATCATTGTGTATTATCCTTTATACTGCCAAGTTTTTTCATGTTGTTGAATTTTATGCGATTCGATACATGTTTCCTCGATTAGTCCTGTTCCAAACAGTTGATGAAACCGGACTATGCGAGGTATTTCTATAACATATTATATATTTTCTAAAATAATTATTTTTTTTAACAAACTAATTTATTTTTAATGAACAATTTCCTTTTTTAAGAGAAATTTAAGCCCGTTAACTTAGTATGTCTATATTTGAGATTTATTGATGTTTTCACAATGAGTAATCGGTTATCCACATAAACAAGAAGTTTTCCAAACATATTTTAGCATTTCGTTATATTTAAATAAAGTCAGAGTAGCAATTAAAGATATTTTTTATCATTGATGATTCTGAAATAGGTTTAAAATTCAGTTTTGTCTGCATTTGTCAGAAATAAATCAACTTTTGATGTTCTATGATTCGGTTAATATTTGCATTGTTTAAGCTGATTTTAACATAAGTAGTCTTAAGTGTTTTTACTATCACTAAACAATCTTGAAGCAAATGGATATTAACTAGCTATAAAAGAAAGATAATAACAGAATAATTCTTTCCAAGTTTATTATTTATGAAATACTTCGCATAGTGCGGGTAAATCAGTTCTGCTAATATCTTGTTAATATGTTTAATTCCGCACTAATAGACTTATATTTTTAAATTCGATTTTACTGTTAATATATTCTTTTCAGAGGTAAAAATACTATGAAGATAGATTTTACCTTTGAAAACAAAGTTTTGGCTAAGAAAGTATTTTTTCGAATAGAATCGTTAATCAAAGTAAAACTGTACGTGTTATGATAAAAAGTATTATTGTTATATAGAATACTTACAAAGAAATAATATACAAAATAATGTAAGAATATTAAAATTGTATGCCTTATACAATAAGAAATGCTAATTATAAAAAATAATTAATTAATTGTAAATTGTAAATAATTGTATATTTAATATTTTTTTATCCACAATTTGGACTGAGGTTCTTGACTAAAGTCGTCTTTCTGTGTAAAGAACAATTTATTTTTGCTAATGAAATATTATAAAAATTAGCATTAATAGAACAAATTTTTTTAATAATTATTTTGTACACAACTGAGGTTATCGATTGAAATCTTTCTTCGCAAAGAACGATATTTTTTACTGCCGTTTCACTTATGAAATATTTCATACTTATTGACTTTTCTTATAAAAACTAACTACGTTTAATTTATGGTTCAACACTATTAGTTTATTCCTTTTTATTTTTCTTTATTCAAAGAACGCACGTAATTATGTCAAATATATTTTGCACACAAAACACGGAAGGTTCAAATTAGACATTTTCTCATTAAGCACATTCTAACGGGTCTTAAGCAATTACTGTCATCGCGTTGTTTCTAAAGTGCTTTTGCAAACTTCAATGATTAAGTCTTGACCTTAATGATTTCAAAATAATGTTTGCTATACATATTTTTAATTTTAAGTTTAAAAATTATAAATTAATTAGAAACTTTGCGATAGTACAGAGGAATTCTTTATTATTCTATAAAATTTATCCAAAAAAAACTTTATGATGTAATAAAATTTAAACAGCTGAAAATTAATTACGAGAGAAGTTTGAACATTTTTTAAAGCAGCACAAGATTAAAACATAATTTTTTGGGATACAAAAAATTTTTTGTTAATAAATTATCTTGAGGTAAATTGATACAAACCTATTGGATCAATGGGATCCACAAAATTGTTTTTTTCACATTTGAAACTTTTCAAATCTTTGTACAATTATGCAAAAATACATTAATGTATTTATAATATATTAATATTTTGTACAGAAATTTGTATTTATGATGAAAATTATTTTATTAAGATTATTGTTGCAAAAAGTATAAGTTAAAGAAAATATTAACAAAAAAAAAGTAACTGTTTTCTATTAATTAGGAAATATGTCTTCATTTTTAGGTCATTCGGGCACATCCCTTGGATTTTGATCAGTGTCCAGAATTTTTTTTAATTAAATTTCTTCATTTTCATCTTCTACCATTCTCATAGATTTTAAACTTCCTAGTTTTCCGTTGTTAAATCTGAAAAACCATAAATTTATTTCAAACATTTATTATCAATATTAATTCAATATTTCTTTCTCCACTCAATTACGACAGTAGTGAACATAAAATATGTAGTCCGACTTCAATAAGCTTATTGCACCTACAAAACACACAGTTAAATAAAGTTGCCTATATTAAATTTTCATGAATTTAAAAATTATATAATTTTTTATATGTATTCATTATTATTTATAATAATTATTAAACACATCGTATAAACAATATTTTTTTATTAAATACCAGAAGAAATTTGGGATTCTATATAATTCAAAAATATTTAATTTGTTTTTAATTTTATTTATAATTTAAATGTATTATTACTACTAAGCCAATTATAATAAACATAATTTTTAAATTTTCTACAATTTTATTTAAATAATATTTATGTTATTATTATTTTGTTCATGTTGTACCTTATTAAATTATGAAAAATAAAATAAATATGTAAAATCTGCTAAAAAAATTAACACAAAAATGAACATAATTGTATTATTATTAGTGTGATAATATCAAAATGAAATAGTATTACGTAATGCAAGATCTTCAGCTTGCATTTATAAATAAAGCACTATATAAATATTATAGAACAATGGAAAATAATATTGTATTGGCATACAATTAATGAACGTAAATTAATGCACTCCATAAGATTTCGACACGGCTATTGAACCTCCTCCATGGATTCCACTAAGAAGATTGTTAACGGCGCCAAGCGTGGCAATGGGAATCTAAAATATCGTTTCAAACAAGATTTTTTTAAATTTTGGAAATCAATTTAAATAAATATTCAAAAAATATTGCCAAATAAAAATAATTATTAGAAAAGCATTAATAAAATTTTGTTATAAATTCTCGTCTTAGTAGAAGCTGAAAAAAACGAGGGTAAGAAGGCAACTGAAGTAATGGGCAATGAGAATCTAAAACATCGTTTCAAACAAGATTTTTAATGATACAGAAATTTTGGAAATAAAATTAAATAAATATTCAAAAAATATTACCAAATAGAAATAGATATTAGAAAAGCATTAATAAAAATTTGTTATAAATTCTGGTCTTAGTAGAAGCTGAAAAAACGGGGTTAAGAAGTCAACTGAAATAATAGGCAATGGGAATCTAAAATATTGTTTCAAACAAGATTTTTTTAAATTTTGGAAATCAAATTAAATAAATATTCAAAAAATATTGCCAAATAGAAATATATATTAGAAAAGCATTAATAAAAATTTGTTATAAATTCTGGTCTTATTAGAAGCTGAAAAAACGGGGTTAAGAATGCAACTGAAATAATGGCATATATTTATTAAGTATATAATTTAAAAATTAAAGCTGTTACTGAAAAATCAATGCTTAAGATTAATTTCAATTTATGTTAGTCGTGTTAGAGACTTACGTTGAAGACGTCGTTGAAAAATGATTGTCTATGCGCTGATCCTGCGTAACCACCGGCCGATGAAGCGCCGAAACCTCCAGCAGCTCCAACTCTTAATCCACCTCCTAATCCACCTAACAAACCGAACAATCCAGGTCCACTGCTAAAAAATGGTAACAAAAAAAAATGGATATAGATAAAATTTTATAACTAAAAGTTACTTACTATTGTTTGTGAACTACGGCAGTTGGTGCGCTAAAAAGTGATAATAAAAAAAATATATATTGATACAATTTTATAACTAAAAGTTACTTACTATTCTTTATGAACTACGGCAGTTGGTCTTTCAACTAAAGCTACTTTTTCACCGGATACTGCTGCTCCGCCGTTTACACTGGAAGAAAATTGTCAATTTGATTTTATTTTTTTAAGATTATCTAAGATCATTATATAAACCTGTTGTATTAATTGTATGGAAAAAAACGTGAAAAAGGCATCTTTTCAAACTGCCCTCATAGATTTCCATTTAACACGACATGACTTAATCTGATATGTATTAATTATGTATTTCTTATAACGCAGTTTCCATATAACGATATTCACAGTTTCCAATACTGTAAGAAATAATCTGATTTGTACTAATTTTGAGTTTCTAACAATTTGATTGTAAGAGGTTTGACCGTATTCGTAATATCACCGTATTCGTATTATCTAATAATTTGGTATATTTTCAAAGAATTACTCAAAATGAAAAAAATACTTACTTTGAATTGAAACTGATTGAATGAATCTGATTTATACTAATTTTAAGTTTCTAACAATTTGATTGTAAGAGATTTGACTGTAATCGTAATATCACAAAATTATCTAATAATTACTCAAAATGAAAAAATTATTCACTTTGTATTGAAACTGATTGAATGAATCTGATTTGTACTAATTTTAAGTTTCTAACAATTTGATTGTAAGAGGTTTGACCGTAATATCACAAAATTATCTAATAATTTGGTATATTTTTATAAAATTACTCAAAATAAAAAAAAATACTCACTTTGAATTGAAACTGGCATGGAAAGATGCAGCAGGTTTCGCGTATTTATGAACTGTAGTATCTTCATCATACGTCTTCTCAACGATTTTCGGTGTCACCGGGACACGAACCTTGTGCTCTACGACGGTCGGAACCCTGATGGTTTTCTCCACGTAACTAGGAACTTGGATAGTTTTCTCGACGTACTGAGGAATGACAGTTTTCTCGATGACAGTTCTATGGACAACAGGGGCTTCCTCGTAGGTCCTCTCATAAATCACCTTAGGCGCTTCAGTGACAGTTTTCTCAGAAAGCACCTACAAATTATTCAACAAATATAAATAGAGCAACAAAACACAATTATTTAATTTAACAAATTTTATTTATTTCAATTACATAACTATACAATAAAAAAATAATTATTCTTTGGCCGTTTAATTCCCAGTGAAAAACAAGTCTTATTAATAAAACTGATAGATTATAAAGATTTTTCATCCATCTAACATTCGTGGCTCAATCAAATCCTCATACTGCAATAAAAATCAATTTATTTTTGTATGAATGACATGAACTTAATTGTTAAGAATGACTTTTGAAGCAGTTTAATTATATTCATAAAATCAAGTTTTGCTCATGTTTTTATATTATTATTATTAATTTCAACGTCAGCAAATTTCATGACTCAATCAACACTTATATATTGCAATATAATTCAAATTCCAATAAAAAAATGTGTAATATTTAGATGCGTTCATTTTTTAGAAAAAAATAATATTAGAGAAATTTATATATCTTTCATATCCAAAAAGAAAATTCAATTTTCAGTTTTGAAGGACTTAATAAAATCGAGATTCTTATTTATCATTTTGTGTAATTTTTATCATTTTTTTTTCATTAAATAAGTTTCTTACATAATATTCAAAGTATAATTATTTTTTAAGCTTTTTTTGATAAAATCAACATTCTTCATTTCAACAATATTTTTGTTAATAAAGTTAACTTTTTTAATAAGAAGTAATGTATCATAATGATAATGTAAATTCTTCTTAATTGCATGCAATTTGAAATCACTTTTGAAGCAGTTTATGAATAAAAACATACGTTTTTTCAAGCTTATGCAATTTTTATTTTATTTATTTCATCCTCTCTAAACCGGTTTTAAAAAATCTGCATGCTTATGCTACTTGAATTTATAGACATTTACCTACGCACATGGGAATTCCCATTATTTTGACCATAAAAATCGTTTTTAAATGCTACCGGTAATTCAAGAAAAAATAATATTAACTTTACTTCTTGATTAATACAAATATTGATACAAAATTATATCGAATCAAAAAATATCTTAAAATAAATACAGATTTTTTCTGTAATTCTTAAATTATTTTCTGTCAAATAAATATTTTTTAATGTTGTTTGCTTAAAACTATTTCTTCCAGATACTACCCGAATTTGCGCATTAAGTTCAAGAAACGATCATTGTGAATTGAAGAAATATTATTATTAAATATTGAGAATATTATTTCTAATAGATAAATATTTTTAACCAAAATTTTAGTGATGTATCGTTACATTAAATTTTAATTTCTATTTTTATGTAATCTCATTATAAAAACTGTAATTTTTGTATGAACCCATGCATTTGCAATTTATGATAAATATAGTTTTTAAAACATGCATGTTAATGACTTATAGATGAGTCATTGTATTTAATTCGTACCTGTGTTTCACGATGGATAGTTTTATGTCCGTAAGCAGAGGAACCTTCAATTCCTGAAGAAGCTGCGATACCTCCACCCGCGGTGGCTCCAGCATAAAGAGCACCACCAGATTTTCCTACAAAAAATCAATTAAAATCGACGAAATCCTATAAATATTGAATCATGATTAAGGAAATTATGTGGAACGTATAATTAATAACTTTATGCATCTGCGTGCGTTACATATTTTTGTGCAAAAATACAATTTTCGTACTTCATTTAGTGCATGAAATTGTTTAGTGCACACTCTTTGTACTAATGTTGCTTCATAGCCTAAATAGATGTTCAAAAGAATCAATATCCTGCAGTGGTGGAAGGAATCAAGTTTCCGATATTCTTCAAGACTTCCTCAATCCTTGGCAGAAGACCTTTGCTAGAATACTTGTATTTTGTGATAGTTGGATTACCGTTTGCGTCCACAGCTCCACCGAGTCCTGCGCCGGCTTCACGTCCGAAAGGCGTTCCTGCTTCAGCATGAAGCCCACCTTTAGTAGAATCTCCATTCAAAAGTCCTCCCAATCCTGCGGAAGCGTGGTATCCTGCCACGTTCACACCAACATTTCCATTCTCATAAGTAACAGGACCCTGTTAAAAATATAAAATAAAAAATAATTACATTTCTAATTTTTTTTACATGAAGTTTACCTGATCTCCTGAAGCACTGACCGAAGCCTCAAACGATTTATGCACATGACCAGGCGCTGCAAGAGTCAAACCCACCACAGTCAATCCAAACACGAATTTAATCATCATCTTCTAAAAAACAAACACAAACAAATAAAAATTAATTCTCATGAAACGCGGAAGATTTTTTTGACTAATTTAAATTACCAATTTTAATTTAAATGCAAATAAAAAAATCTTGATTTGAAGGTCGTAAATTGTAGATTTCGAGCATTATTCAATGTTAATGTGAATATTGCAATTGCTTCGTATGAATTCGAGTGTTTTGTTACGCAAGAACTGTGTTTATTGTTGTTTTTAGGATGGCTGCAATTGTGAATGTTGAATAGATCTTTGTTAAGTTGTTGAAGTAAGATCGTTTGCGAGAAGGAATCTTGTTTGTTCGTGAAGTGGTGAGCCTTGGCACGCAGTCGCAATCATGTAGACTGCACAGAGTTAACAATTTCACGATAAAAAAGAGACTAATTAAGTCGAATGACTAAATGAAAATTATGATTCCGATCGATAATTAGAAAACAATTAAGTGATGGTTCATGGAAACCATGCTCTTATTATTCATAATTGTGTAATTGTTGATAGTTACTTTGTTATTGCTTTTCTGTAATTGGAAACAAAATTATTGCAGTCCCAATTATTCTCTTTTTATTCAATTAACATTCTTTTTTAATAGTTGTGAAATATTAACGTTTTAAAACACAAAATGGGAATTGTTTATTTTAATTAATTTTTCGTTCACTTTTGTTTTATATAAAAAATTAGTTAAGAAAATGTATAAATGTTATGTTTTCATCAATTAAAATACAAGGTAAAAATGCTTCAATTATATTCACAGATCACCTTCAATTAATTTTTTTACATAATTTTATTTCAATTTTGTTGACAAAATTACATCAATTATACAAAATCTTTATAAATTCTCGAATTCTCGAATAACACGGTAATTATAAATTTTTTAATAACTGATATATTGAATAATACGATTTTTTCCAATTTATGATTAACGAATTTTAAATAAAAAAATCATTAATTGCATTATTATGATTATATAAATATCAGTCTTTTTTTAATTTTAATTTATTTATATGTGACTGTTATAATAAATATTATAATATATTTTAAATTGTTCTTACGTAAATATTATTTAATAAAAACTTTATATAACATTCTTTCAATTTGATAAATAATATTTATATTATTAATGAAATAAATTACAAAAATGTTTTTTTTTTCATTTAAAACTTACTTGTGAATCTATTTTGTAATTAAAACTATGTCACTTGTTATAAGATGCAATGATTCTTGCGAACTGAGCTGCGGCAGCTTCCGAACGCAACTATAAATAAATATTTTCCACTTATGCAAATGTATAACACAAAAAACTAACTTGGGGGAAACGTCTGACCGGAGGCCAACGAGAGCTGCCAAGGTTGTATCGTACTTATTATATTTTTGTTTGTTTGTTTTTTTTTATATTACACTCAGGTATTTTGAACTTTGCTTGATGACCATAGATATTTATCGATCTGCTTGTAATTGCCCACCGGAAAAGACTTAGCTTCATCATCATTTGGAGTAATCTAAAATATTGATCGTAATAATGTACCAAAGAGGAACATGCCGTTGCGTCATAAAGGATTATTTTATTCCGTCTGTCCGGGCTTGTAAATATTGTTTTCGCACATGCCTGAAATTATTAATTGCTTTTCGGGCATATGTCGGCATTTCTGCAGACTGTTATTATTAAGTCTAACCATGACATTAAAGCTATTGCAAATTTTATTCGATGCATCAATGCAATTATTAAAATATCACATTTACATTATTAGAAAACTTTACTCATCTCCATATGTTAATTTTATTCATATTTTGTGTTAAATAAAAGCTATTTTATACGTTTTTAGCAATATTTCGAACTGTTTTAAACCGGACTAATAGAGAAACTAAATACATACAAAAATAAATTTCACAAGAAGAGACTATTCCCTATTCCCCAATTTACACGGTATTTTATTTAAACTATTTCACTTTTACACGGTTTTACGTATCAAAACCAACAATTTCAATTTACTCGTTTTTTTTTAAAGAATTTATCATTAGTGTAAATCGGAAAACAGGTGTACTTATGCCTTAATATATTTGTCATTTTATAAATTGTCTATTATTTATATGTTTTCAAGATATAATACTTTTATTCACGTTTTTACGAATTAAAATCCATAATTTCGATTTACTCGTTTTTTTTTTAAAGAATTTATCATTAGTGTAAATCGGAAAACAGGTGTACTTATTCCTTAATATATTTGTCATTTTATAAATTAACTATAATTTATATATTTTCAAGATATAATACTTTTATTCACGTTTTTACGAATTAAAATTCATAATTTCGATTTACACGTTTTTTTTGAAGAAGAAGAATCTATCATCAGTATAAATCGGAAGACAGGTATACTTATGCCTTAATATATTTTTCATTTTATAACTTGACTATTATTTATATGTTTTCAAGATATAATACTTTTATTCACGTTTTTACGAATTAAAATCCATAATTTCGATTTACGCGTTTTTTTTTTTGAAGAAGAATCTATCATCAGTATAAATCGGAAGACAGGTATACTTATGCCTTAATATATTTTTCATTTTATAACTTGACTATTATTTATATGTTTTCAAGATATAATACTTTTATTCACGTTTTTACGAATTAAAATCCATAATTTTGATTTACACGATTTTCGTTAAGTGTACTCTATATAGCAGTGATAGCGAACCTTTCAGTTTAGCTCATCTAAATTCTAAAAATGTCTAACTGCACCCGAGAATTCCACTACCAAAAAAAGAAAGAAAAATGTTTATCGTTTTAAAATGTGATTTCATATGTCCTAAACTTGTCATTTGTGATGTGTGATTTCCAAACATTTTAATATATTATGAGCGGAGGTGATTTGCATATAATGTTCATATGTAATAAGCACAGGCATAATTTGCAAAATTATTCAATTCCAACACTTATCAAATGTGATGAGGTGACGTGGTAATTTCCTAATATTTATTAAAAAATGTCTAGTCCTGTAGCATTCGTATGAAAGGTTTGCCATCACTGGTAAATAGAGAATAAAATAATAATTGATATATAAATTACTAATTTTTTGTATACATTTATTTAGAATTTATTATTCAAACCGGTATATACGTTTATTGTTTTTGAATTACTTAAATTCACAGAAATTTGTTTATTTCATTAATTTATTTCCATTTTATGTATTGACAAAACAAAGATTTTTTATTAGTTTCAATATTTTGCAGTGTAAACCTGGAATGTTTTAGTTCTCGAATATATTGGTTTTCGAACAGAATTTCGGTTACAAAATTAAAATTCGGTTCTCAGCGTAATTGCTACCAGATTAACGTTTCGACACAAGGTGATAACTGTCTTTTTGCGACGCAGAAAGACGTATTAAAACATTATTTTTTATAATTAATTCATGAAATTCTATTTTTAGATACATTCTATAATCAATCAATATATTTTCTAGAATTACAGTAAACAGTTTACTTATAAGAATGCAAAAAACAAGTACCAGTTTATTTTTGCTATAATATACAAAATAATCGTTTTAATTAAATTGAATTAATACAGATGTATATTAAATTCAATTTATCAAAAAGTCCAAATAACAAATCTGAATATTTGGATATTAACAAAGATTGAATATTCTGTATTATATTGAATAATTCACAAATTATCTGGTTTAGTGACGCAACCAGTCGCCCACATTTCTTTAATTACTTAATCAAACTTTAGCCATAATTAACATAAATTTTCCATTTGTTGTTCGTATTGTAAAATTTCAATTTAATATGAAACACTAAAATAAAAAATGTAAATAGGATAATTTTGCGCCCCTAATCAAGATGCGCCACTCTCGACACGTTCTAATTCAAACTGTGATTATAACTACTAAATTCCATAAAATAGATAAAATTTAAATGAATTAAATGAAACTTGAATTCTATTTATTATACTAGTTTTTAATCATGTTTTTCCCAAAAGAAACATATATTATCTTAAGTTATATATAATATTTAAATTTACATTAATGAGTTGTTTTTTTTTTTAAGAAAATTATTGAATTTTCAAAAATTTAAAGTATATTAAGAAATAAATAAATAAAATTTATTTGAAGGTAATGTTTGGATTTTCCTACATTATTATTGATTAATACACAAGTTTCTCCAAGCAAAATTATTTAGCGTTTGTCGTTGTATTAATTAATAAAAATATAATTTGATTTAATTGGTGGAAACACTAACAGCTCTGGGAAATACCAAAGTGCGCACATGTCGTATTTTTATTTACCTTTTATACATTATTACAGATTTATTATAAAACCTAAAAATAAACTCATTGCAAAATTAATACTGCACTTGTTATTATGTAGAAATAACAACTAAAAAAACAATACATAAAAAATAATAATCACAAATTCTTGTTTTACCGTTCTTAAAAGTTGATGATTTATTTACACATATTGACACAAAAACCCTTGGACCTAACGGATAATAAAAGAATTTCTTAATTCAACATTTCAAGTATGACTTAAAAAAAATATATTTACTGGAAATAAATTTAAAAAAAATTGTTTTTCAAGTAAATTTAATAATATTTTATTCAAATTATTATTTGTTGTTTTTACAGTGTATTTGAGTGGACTTTTGCCTTTTAAAAATGTATTTTTTTTTTAAATTTCGTAACAAAATTATTTTAATTTTCATAAAACAATAAGAAGAATTAAATCCAATTAAAATATTTTTTGACTTACCTAACTTTCAAGGTCGCGTTTAATTGGATATTATTAATGATTAGACACATCTGAAAACACCGGAATTCACTGGAATAGTAAATGTGTTTTATAATTTATTAGATCATAGTGGATTCCGTTTTAACATTCGACGTTTGTTGATAATTGACATTACACATAAAGTATTATTAACATGATGGTATAACTTATTTGTATGTGCTTAAATTATTACGAAATACAATTTTTGGTCAGTCCACTATTATTGAAGTGAAATATTTTTTTTAAATAAATATTTGCGATTTTAAACTTGTGTACCAAAATTTAATAAATTTCAAGTCAATTAGAATTTAAGAAATTATTATTCAGACTTATGAAAATTGTGTTATTTTCATTCTATTTTCATTGCGTTATTCACTTATTATTATTCACTTTTTATATTTTTGAAACTATCGTTTTCATATATACAAATGTATGTATTTATTCATTGTTTGCCACATTATTTACATTTAGCTTTGTTGCGTAACTAACATACTTTCGGTATGTTTAGTTGCCTAACAATTATTAAGTAAGATCGTTAAACTTTGAGGTGTTATATACAAATTAAATGAATTATTAAAGATTTACATTGAAAATAAGTTCTTTAAAAAAAATACTTCAGTCAGTTATTTTAACGTAAAATATAAGTTTTATATCTTGAAAAACAGAAAAATAACAGTCATTTCATAATATGACAAATAGAAAGTACATCTATCTCTTATTTGAATTGAAGATAAATTCATTAGAAAATCGTATAAATCGAAATTGTGGATTTTGGGAGTATATGAATATATTTGTAGGTTCATATTTTTTATATTGTAAAACAAATATTAATTAGTCAAATTTTTGTTAATGCAGATATCTAAAATTATTGTTAAAATTTTCTATAATATTTTGTAATTAAATAAAAAAGTATTGTATAAAACGCCAACAGATGTCGATATTAATTTAAAATAAATTAATTCTCAATTTTCAATAAGAGATGGAGCCTGAGTATTTAATACAATGTATACGTATATTAGGAAACATTACACTTTCATTTGAGCATTTATGTAGTTCAAACATATAATCTAAATAAAGGGACGAATTGTTAACTTGGGCTAATAATATTTTGGGGCTTTCAACTAAAACTGTTTAAGAGTGATATTTTTTGGCCACAAATGATGAAAATTGTACTCATCGCCTTTAGAAAGAGGAAAATAATGTTAATAATAATGAATTATCAGAAACTGATTTTACTCTAAAATTACAATTGATATTGAAATATGTAGAAAATAACATTAATCAATTTTGATCTATTTGTTATTAATTAATTCATATTTATAGTCAACTTTTTAAAATTATTTAACTTTTTACTTTGAACTAAGGACCCTTAAGGGATATATTGTTTGGACCTCAAATAAACCAAAATTATTTTGATCTTAATTTAAACCACAAATGCAATGTATTTTTTATTATGATGAAATTTGAACTCATCTTTAGAAAAAGGAAAATCATTTTAATAATAAAGCAACTGATTTCACTCTAAAATTACAGTTAATTATTGAAATATAATTCATGTTCATAATTATTTTTTTTAAATTATTTATTATAAAAAAGAAGAGTAATCTGTAAGAATTTATTAACTGAATTTAAAAATGTTAACTTTATTTGTAAACAATCTAATTCAATTCTAAAAGAAATATGAATTTTCTTTACGGAATCTCAAATTTATAAAAAAACGTAATTTAAAATGTATTATTATTATATAACCCAGAAAAAATATTTTTGGTTCTCGGGGCCTCTCTATAATCTACTTAATCCAGGACTCACAATATTCTTGCAACTTTCCAAGAACTGACGTTCCTTCCACAATTGTCTGAATGAATTTCCTCCTTTCAAATCAAAGAGGTAACGTCGGCAAAAAAAAATGAAGTTTCGCCACTGTTCTCATTTAAATATTCCTTCCTGAAATATAGTGTTGGTAGTGTATAATTTCTACAAATTAATTAGTTAAAAAAAAATTTCTTATGTTTTCAAATTTTATTTTATAATATAAGACTTCCTGTGTTTATTTCATCTTATAATTCTTTTTAAAGAAACATTGTATATAAAATATACTTCATTAATTTCAATCATTACTATTTTTTTGTAGTTTTACGTAATTAACAAGGAATTAGTTTTTGCAATTTATAATAATTTATTATTTTTTTCAAGTAGATTACCATTACAATATAAGTATTACTAATTAAAATAATTATATAAAAATAATAAAAAACCATAATTTATACATACATACATGTAAAGATTTATTAAGAGTACTCCGCTCTAATTATAGAATTATTTCTTCTTTCTTTAAAGTCTGATTATCATTATTAACAAGCCTATTTATTTAATTGTTAGACATGAAATTTGCAACAAATTAATAAATATACTCTCATTACTTTCTATTCGTTTAATAGTAATCATGAACATTTTTGTAGTGCTACCCAACATATTTATTTGCTACTCATTTAACAACTTCCTCGCTTTGACAGCTGTCATTTTTCTGTCATTAAAAATGTAACATGATGTAACTTTAGGTTTCAACCCATCATAGGTTGAGAGTATCAACTCAAAGTTGTGTAATATCTTTATTTTTGAAGAATAAGTAAGTTCTCAGAACGAAAATAATCAGACCAACTTTCCATTACAGAAAAGTAGATGGTACTTAAGTGCATTGAATATTTGTGTAATCAGCACAATGCCTTTCACTGAAAGTTCTTTACGTAGCTTTCTTTTTATAACACTGTAACCAGTTCAATATAATTCTTTAAAAAATATAAACAGTAGTATTTAAATATATGTTTAGTTTAGACAAGAAGTAATACTATCATAAAACTATCAATAAGGAATTTAAATCCAATATCAATTTCTTTTAATGAAAATATAGGATATAATGTAACAGTTTTTTTTTCTTCATAAATATTATTATATAAATTATATAAACAAATTTAAATAATTAAGGTTGTATATCTCTTTGATTTTGCTTTATTCGTAATGTTTCGTATGAGAATTATTATTTTAGAAATAATGTTTTTTTTTTCAGATATTTTTAAGCTGAAAGTGGATTTATCGAGTGTTGTAAAATGACAAGTAAAAAATGTAAGGATAAATTAATATGATATGAATCATAGCTATTGGTTAGATTAAACAAGTTTTCGTAAAAAAATATACATAATTTTATTTCTCTCACTTTCTATCAGTATAATTTTCGTACAACACTGATGATCATAATTCTAATCTTTCACCAACGAAATTGAACTAGATTACTTATATAGCGTGTTCATAAAACTGTACATTGCTATCGACGTCGAATCAGGAGGGTTTCAAACCCTCAACAGAACCCTAGAGCTGGAGCCATCCGCTTGCACTTTGGGCCCTTCCTGCTGAGCCTGTTGCGCCCTCTCCCTGCGTGCTCTCGCCTCCTGCACACTAGAATCCAAGCGTCTCTGAGCAGCCTCCCTTAATCTCTGGAACGCCGGACGAGTATTTTGTACCAAATCATTCACAGCGTTCAAAGTTGCAATTGGAATCTAAAAAGAGAACAACAATGAATCCATGACACCAATTCGATAAGTGCATTTGATGAAGTAAATAAGGGGGATGCAAATGTTTACAGATCGTTGCGAAACAATGAATAAATGCATCGGCGCGTTACTAATCGCATAAATGATGTATGCCAGAGCTGAATGAGCTTCTCTTTTATGAATTATGAATGATAATGATGGAACCGTATGTTATGAGATATTAATATTTAATGATCCGTCGATGATCAGACTGCATGCCAATTAGTACTATGCCCATACTCATAGAATCATGTCAACTTACTGGTCAAATTTTCGCCGTGATTACTTTGCCTACTTTAACAACCCTCACGACGTTAAATTCATCCCCATCGAAACGATTCTGCCAAAAATAAATTACATTAATTTTCATCATTCTCACGGCATCATATTACAATAACAACAACAACAACAACAAAAATAAAAACAACAATAACAAATCATAAATAAACGCTCTGTCAATTTCCTACAATTGATTTCGCCTTCGGCATATCACAACCCACCAGCATATGAATTAATTTATTCTCAATTGCGTAACTGAATTGAATAACTTCCTTGTTTATGCAGGCTCAAAATAATTGCTTAAACTACTTTTTTTTATGTGTATTCTTTCAAATATCATTTCCTTGTAGTAATTAAAATAAATTATATAATAGTCATTAACTTACGTTGAATAAGTTGTCAATTAAAGGTGATCTATCCCCTGCCTGACGTTTTCCTCTTCCTTCGATAGCACCACCATCTCCACCAATCGACACTCGATACTCGTACTCATTTCCCTGTAACAGCAAATAAAACCTCAATCTTCGGGTGTTGCATAACTGTTGGAGATAAGTTGAAAAGCTTCCGCGTTTCTGGTGGGAAAATCGCGATTGCAAAAACGCATGTGCGAAAGACGTGCGTTTCAGATCATTACATGTTTCCATTTATTCAATTATTTTTTTTATTAGTTTAAATGCACTTTGCGTAACATCATTTTAGTCATTGGTGATACTTATTTTTTTTTTTACTTTAAATTATGTAGTTTCACTTCAAAGTCAATTGTCTGTAATTGTTTGTTTTTTTTATTATAATAATTATATAATTACAATACAACTTTTAGTATTATTCCATTAAAAACATTACTTTATAAGTTTCATTAAATTTAAAAGATTTAACAAATATTTCTTCATGTCTATTTTCTTTTCAAATGATTCTGCATTTAATTCTTCTTTCATGGAAAATATACTCATCTTATCAATTCTTAGAGTCTTGGCTTAATCCAAGAATTGATAAGATGGTGCATTACAAGACACGTTCAGAATGAAAAAGAAACTGCCAATATTTTTTTTTAATATTAAATAGAAACAATTCAAAATTAATCTCACATACAAAATTCTCAACTTAAATATATTTATGTTTGCGTACTGTAAATTAACTTTTGTTTTGAAGTTTAAAGAAATTAAAGAAAATCGTAATTTTAAAAAATAGGTAACATAAAATAAATTATGTAATACTCCAATTTAATTTTCTATTTTTCTATCTTATAAACCAGAGGTTCCCAACATATAAAAGGCAATCCGTTAATTTGAATGTGTCATGAAATGACAGCAGTCACCCTATGTCAAAGCGTCTCGTAGCAAAAAAAATTGAGAAACTATAGACTTCTCAAAAAAGAATAATTCGAAAATAAATATATTGAATAAATTGAATAAAGAAGGATTTTTTTCGTGCTTGAAGTGGAAATATATTTATAAGACTAAGTAGTTATTAAATTAAATGAAGATTTTTAGATTAAATATACCAAAAAATACTAGTTTGTTCTTTAAAGAGATTTTGATACATAGTTTAGGAAAGTTAAACAAAGTTGGTCGTTGATAATACTTGAACGGGTGATCAATACCTTTTACAAAATCGGCATATGCTAAAAAAATATTTTAGTACACTATTTATTTGAGTTACAAACCTGAACAAAACAATATATTCATAAATATTAATTCAAATGCGGAAATTTCAATTTTTCTTTTTCGATCAATAAAATGAAAATTTTCAGTAAAAATTATGTATTTACCACCTTTAGAAAAGCGTTTCTTAACCTTTTTACCACAACAAAATACATGTTTGTTCTTTAAAGAGATTTTAATACTATTATGTAACAAAATATAACTAATACGTAATAAATTTCAGTCGTATTTAATCACCAACTAATTTACATTTTAATCGGTGTAAGTCGAAAAAGTAGTTTCTTGTAATTAGTTTCTTGTGTAGATGAAAAAGCTATATGTTTAGTTGATTTGCAATGTGATTATGCAAACATCTTTATTATCGCAATTTATTTCTTTCGATTATATAACTTGTTGTTTTTTGCAAGTGAGTTGTATAATTAATAGGAGTCTATTCTATCTAATTATATAAGATCAAATAACAGCAAAAAGAAAGTATATGAAATCGAGTGAAAAGTAAATTAAAAATTTAAATTCGTGCCTGGAGGCAATGGAAGCAAACGTCGGAGAAACTCCGCCAATTATAAAAATTTCTTTTGCGGAATGGGATTTTCAAAAGGCTGTATTTTACTTCTCCAGTTAATTCATGAAACGATGGTATAATTTATATATATATATATATACACGCAATACGTATGAAAATCACTTTCTCCACCATGTGAAATCCAAATGGTCTTTGCTCTTTATGCATGCGAAGTAGAAATTGTTATGATCGAAAGGAAAGTCCATCCGTTTTCACTTTCTTCGATCGGCCAAAAAAAGCAAACAAAGAAATTAAAAATTAAATAACCGTTATTATAATTTCATAAATTAAATATGGATTTATATCAACGAGTTGTATAATAATATGTTATAAATATGTATACTCACATCGCTGTAGCTGTTTTCTCCTAGGCCAATGTTTTTTGGAGTTTCCACGACTCCGGCTATCTGCAACGCCTGAGCCGTAAGAACAGCAATCAACAAGATCCAGACGAACTTGTCCAAAACATAGATCAGCATCTTGAAACAAAAAAAATAACAAAATTCTTTGTTATTCCTACTCCAAATTCGCACAATGAATGATTTATAATTATCGGTAGAAAACAGTCGCATTATCCTTATCTCTATTCAAATAAGAAAAAATAATATGCACTCTATTAACGCGATAGTAATTGCAATATTTTACACAATCCCAGCCATTGTTGTGGACACTTTAAATAAATACATTGTTCTACGACTAAATTCTACTAACGATGAGTCATAATTAGCAGTAAAGTGCATTGTGTCGAATCAATGTTTGTTGTTTTGACGTTGAAAACGGCAGCATTTTATGTTTGTATTTTTCAGTTGAACGTCCTCCAGAAGAAAAGGAAAGATCAACAGATAAACAAGCACGCGACGAAACACGTCAATTATCCCAAGACAATTAACATTTGAAGTTCAAGTTCGTGAATTATTGAATCTAACAATCGATATTACCTTGTCACTTTTAAAAATACCGCACAATCTCTTTAAATTCCTTATACCAATCTCACATCATTATCATTATTGTTTATTGCGTGATATTATATCGAATCGACTGCATTTTTTCTCTCCAGAATCTAGTGCCTGGATTCGTTACAAGGTTTTCTAAACAAGATTCAGACATGCACTCTTATTTTGAGTAAATAATTGTGTTTGATTTTTTTTCTTAAACTTCATGCCTTTGTAACCTTGATGCATTTTGTAAATACTAGCTCTGATTTATGTGTTTGTTTGATTTAGAAATCAATCTTTAATTAATTACTTGTATGCCATACACAGAGCTCAGACATTCAAGAAGAAGAGGTATATGATATTTTCAATAACAACTGGTTATCCCAATGCAAATATTTGACTTTCGGTAAAGGACCTGATCGTTGCAGAGATATTATAAACATTATTGAATGTCAAGAAAATTTATTTTTACAACTCTTGGTATTATTAACTTCAATAACAATTGCTAAGGATCCACACTCAATTTATATATGTTTTACCTGTGTTTATATTAACTGTTATTTACCTTTTATGTATTGATTTTGCAAATATTATAAAATTCCAATGATTTCGACAGATTTAATAGTTTATTGAACAATAAACAAATCCTAAATTATGCTCAGCTACACTTAGTACTTATTAATATTACATAATCAATCAATATTTGCTTTTCCTTATTAAAGTGTTATTCCAAAATGATTATTAACAACTTAATTTTTCTGCACTTTTAAACTTAATTCAAATGTACATTTCGATAGTTAATAAATTTTACCATCATAGTATTTAAATTTGTTAAAAAATATTTGTTTATATAATGTGCTATGATTATATTTTATTTCTACCATCATGTCTAAAATTCGTTTAAATATTTCACATCCTCAAAGTTTAATTATTTAATTTTTTTAAGGATTAATGTTATGTCATAGATACTAATTCCAATCTTATGAACTGACAATAATTTAGTATTTAAAAACATGAATTTGCTACAATAATTAGTATTAACATATTTATAAACTGAACTAAGATTTCTTTTTAATATTATATAAGACTGTATAATATTTTAATACTTTTCAAGAATAATTCATTTATTGAATAACACATGAATTATGACAACCAATAAATACAAAAACAAGATAATGTCATTTAGTAGAGCGTGAATGAAAATGCGACTTTCAAAAAAATTTAACATAGAGAAATCTAAATTATTTTTGCTAAAAGGATTAGTTTTTTTCCAACTAATCAACACAACTATCAAAACGGTTATAATATATTTAGTTTCACCTTTAGCGAGATAAAAATAAAAGAATTATTATTAAAAATCTAGTTTTAGTAAGTATACAAGTTTTTACAAAGTGTATCACATGTTATTTTTACATGTTTTATTTTGTATCAAAAATACAATATTAGTTATTCAAAAATATTAACATATTCTGGCAATTTTTAAATGTGGACCAAGCTTTTTTATTAACTTATACAGAAATTAAAATATTATTAAAATAAATAAATTTTATTCTTTTCAAAATGATGTAATTTATTGAAAAATAATACACAGTTTCATAGTTTAAGCAAGTTAAACAATAGTACTTGAATAGGTGATCAATACCTTTTACAAAGTCGGTATATTCTAGAAAAGTATTTTAGTACACTATTTATTTGAGTTACAAACCTGAACAAAACAATATATTCATAAATATTTATATTTTCGATTGATAAAATGAAAATTTTCAGTAAAAATTATGTATAAACTACATTTAGAATAGAGTTTCTTAACCTTTTTATCACAACAAAATTTTCTTAGATTTGACACATGACAGCTGTCATTTTGAGACTCATTAAAAATTAACGCGTCACAATGTTAGTCCCATATGTTGAGAAACGCTGATTTAGAACATGATTCTTTTTGTTTGCGTTTTTTTTTTATTTATTTTAATTACATGAAGTGTTATAATTGTAAATGGTTGATCGAATTGTAATAGAAATTCATTAATTAAGTAATAATATAACTTCCTGATTTCCTGATCGAAATCTCTCTCTAAGCTTTCATTCATTCCGCATGCAGTCGCTAGCTGCTAAGGTCGTTGCAACGAAGAGATTGTGTAACATAACAACCGTAGTATATACATTTCTATGTAGATCTAATGTCGGTATCGCAAATGTAATTGTCTACGTGCCGTTTTCACGTTCTCCAAACTGATTGGGATTCAATCGACGGCATCGGGATTCAAATTACATCCTGCGGACCCGTTCGTAAAAAAAATAATAATTAAAAATTCGACATCTCAAACTGTGTGTGAATTACACATCACGCCTACACTCGTACCATTCACAGAATCAACCGCTAATTCATACCAAACTCGTCTCGAAAAACGAAACCTGAATACCAATAACACATATGTATCAACATTACATATTTCTTCTTTTCTTCATCCGCTACGAACAATAAGAGCATGGTTATGGTTCTTGGTGATCGAGTTATGTGGGTTTCTAGTTCAATGTTGGAATTACTTGCGGTTCGGTGAAGCGACAACTGCGTACGAGTGATATCATCCTGTAGGTTAATTACGTATGAAAAAAATTAAATTCTTTATTTTAATTGTTAAGACCGTGGAAGGATTAGATCGATGCTTAAAAGTTGTATCCGGTTTTGGATTGGCGCCAGAACCAATTCTAAGTAACCGCAATTCACGCACTGCAAATCACTGAATAAAAATATCGTGGTATAAAAAATAATTATCCTGTTTTTTTTTTGCATCGAGATGGTTAAATAATTAATTTGTCAATTATATTAAAATATAGTGTTTTATAAATTTGAAATATAACGTTTTCGATTAAAAGTATAAATAATTAATGCAATAAATTATGATTTTTTTTCTTAAGTAAAATTGGTTTAATTAAAATGACGGATAGCATTTAGTAATTGCATTTATTTAAAAAAAAAACGGATGAGTTTACTCAACCAATTAATTGCAAAGATCAGAAGGATAAATTAAGTAAGGGAATGCCACAGGGAATTGCTCTGCTTCATCTTTTGTACACTACATGCATTCCTAAAACTGATGTTAGCAGCGGATAAAAATCTGCAGGAAAATTTAGATAAATTTCAGAAAGAATATCAGATAACGAAATGAAATCTGTACATATCACATTTACACTAAGTTCACCTGCCTGTAAAACTTAATGGTCAAGATATGCCCAAATCAGCAAAAGTTAAATATCTCATCAGAAAAATTATATTCCGGCTAAGAAGGAACAATTTGATATAAATTTGAGAAAACTCTACTGATCTACATACAAATTATCCAAAGGTTTCAATCAAAATGTCTAAGAAATATTATTTGAACCCCGTGGATCATCACGTAATAGACAAATACATAAAGACCATTAGTTTAGAACATAGACTGGAATCACATAATAATATTTTGGTTTGATAACAGCAAAACAAACATCCATTGAAAATGTTTATCCATTAAATCGATCAAATTTACTTATTTTTCACATTGAATTCATTATAAATATATGCAAAATTTAGATCTTAGTTTTAACTAAATTTAAATTTTAAAATAAGTAATTAAAAAATAAAACTTGTTATTATTTAATTATAATACTTTATTTCTTGGTATAACATAAAACTATGTATTTATCATTAAGCTTGTATTTTCATCTTATTAAACCAACGTTGAAATAAAAAGCTTGGAAATATTAACACGATGAAATACCGGGTTAGCATTTTATTGGTTCATTTCTTAAAATGAAATTCTTTTCTCCATTTCTAATCTTGCTGAACATTAATTATATAATATTTGCTTAACTTTAACGTTAATATCATTAATTAGTATATAAAAAAAATATTTTTGGTGAAAGTTAACATGTTAAATATTTAAATTATTACGTAAGAACTAAAATTTATTATATACAGAAAAACAAATACTTTTGATTTTTCAATTAGGAAAAAAAACACTTCTCAAATTTATTTATAGATTTATTAAAAGAAGTTTGCAAATATTTTTAGTATTTGTTTTTTTTCTTTAAAAACCACATAAAAATTCCCGAAATTTTACTGTTTTTACATTTAGTAATTACCGTTTGGACCACAGTTTGTAGATAATTATATAATTTATTTTAGAAATAATGCATTTTATAATAAATTATATAATAAAAATAAAACTAACACAATTTTTCTAACAATATTATTTAATATATTATTTTTAGATTAATTGTTAATTCTCCTTACATCCTTGGGTATTTATTACATTTTTTGTTAAGAATATCTAAGATTATTTTTGTTATGTTAACTGTTATCACTAGTACGATTACATTTAATAGATTTTTACATATAATGCAAATGCAATTGTTTTATTGTTCTAAATGCGGTTACTTAACGGTAAATTTAACGGACGATGAACCAATGGGAAGTAATCGTAACAAACCTCTAAACTTGAATACAGGAAACGAAAAACTAAAACTACAGAAACAATAAAAAAAATATCTTTCTAATTAACTTCATTAACTACATTCTCAAATAATGAAGTAGTTTGAGTTCAATATTTTCTTATAAATAATATTTCTATTTATTAAGCAAATTTGTGTACAGAATCTAAAAATATTCTCATGAATTATAATAAAATATAATTAGATCAGATTATACTAATACTATATAATTTATAGTCTATTGTCTTAATAACATTAAATTAATTAGGATTTAAAATTTATTAAATTTTTAATGTTACATTGTGTTGTTTAGTCATAAAACTTTGAAAGTATAGATGATTTTCTTTATCTGGAATTCTTATAAATATTTTAATAATTTTGTAATCAAAATATAACATAGATATAAATTGCAATATATAATATTTAAAAAAAAATACAAGGTTTAAAAAATATGTATTTTCAATACATTTTTAATAACTATAAATAATTCGTAAAATTAATTTACTTAATGTTTATATGTAAATAAATATTATATGACATAAAAAAATATATTCAAGAGTTTAAACTTTTCTATCATTAATTCTAGTCCATTAAATAAATTATACCTTGCAATAAATAAACGTTTCAAGTAAACTTAATACAACATGTAGATAAATAATTATTTATATTTTCCATAAACAATAAAATAATTTTCCTATGATCTCAGTGATGATCAACATGTACAAAGTATGTTTTATAAATAATTAAATCTGAACTCAATAATTTCCAAATTACCTATAAATTATTTGCTATAAATAAAGTAATAAAAAAGTTTTTATAAGAAATGAATTTTCCATGTTTTTCAAAGATAATTATTTTAAATATGGAAATTTTAAGTTTTTGACTAATATTGAGTATTCAATTCACAAATATGTGTGATAAAATTATAAAAGTTACATAATTTTAAATAATTTATTAATAATAGACACATAAATAATTAAAATTTTTAACATTTATTTAAAGGAATTGTAAAAAGCAAATTATATCAATTTATGCTAAAAAAATAATTAATAATTTTAAATTAATTAATACTTTTTGTCATTTGCTATTATTTATTATTACTTCACTTAAGTTAATTTAAAAAAATAAATAGCTTAGAATTAATGACAACAAAAATGCATTGAATATTCTGCATAAAAAATACTGTTTAAATGTGTTTAAATCGATTAAAAGTCGTGTATTATTGTAATATGAATCCTAAATTTTACTATTTCCAAGATATTAATACTGTCTGATTAGAAAAATTATTGATTGAATGAAAAAAAATATCTATTTGTTTAAAATTATATATAAAAAAATATTTGGTACACTGTTCAAAAATAACTAATATTAAATATAATATCTTAATATTATTTTATATGACTATGTTTTATACCAAACTATCAATGATTCAATGATAATAAATAGAGTTAATTAAAATTTAATTTAAAAATAATCTTAAAATTGATTAATAATATCTCATAATATAAATAATAAAGTTTTTTTTATTATCTACCAAAATATAAGTTTAAAATAAGATTATAATGTGTATTCTTAATAGTATAACTAAGGCAGAAAGACCTATTGTCAATAGCCCTTTGGTAAGCTTATATAAAAAAATATATATCAGCAGCAATTTTTTTTAATATGATATAAATATTAGTTTGAATTTACTGTTGTTGAAGCGAATGCAATGCGGCACTGCCGTAAAAAAAGGATAAATAAATGTGAAGGTTGAAGTAATGTAAAGCGATTTCTGAAACACTTACTTTACTCATCTTGGATGCTGGAGCAGTTTGGATTCTTGTATATAATTTTTTTCCTGTAGGTATTCCTAAACTGGTTGAATGAGTCGTATAGAGAAGGATCCGCGCGATCCGTAGTGAACGTGCGATTGGGACTAACTGTCGGTCGGTGCGGTCGCAATACAGAATTTAACTCTTCCGCACGTTCCATGTAATATAGTAACAGTACTTCTGCTTTGTTTTCCCGTCCAGTTGGATGCGTGTACATACACCTTTCTCTGAATACTTTCTCCACCCATGCGATTCCATCCCACAACCGGTACCAAGCACAATCTCGTTGGATGCAAAAAAAATAGTATTTGCAAAATAAATAAATTTAAAAACAAAAGGAAGCCATTCGCTTAACCGATAACGTGGATAAGACAATAATCGAATTATATATTCATCGGGTATACGTCATTATTTAGCGAAAACAATTCGTGATTATTGTATGTAAATTCATGGAAATATTGAGATGAATTAAATGATTCATAGAATCGTCAGTTGGATACAAGCGGTACGAAGGAGGTGACTCCACTTAACTTATTAAATCTGCATGATTGTCTTTATTTGCTGAGCCTTTAAGGCAAACACCGGTGACGCATAGCTTTTAATATTAATCTAGAAATTTAAGATAATAAAAGTAAATATTTTGAAGCTACAAATATATACTAATTTAATTTATAATTCAAGTACAGGCAACATTTTCAGAGGTTGTATAATTGTAATTTAAGTACAGATATACCTCGATTTACGAATAAGTAAAGCAAGGTTTTCAGAAGTAAAATACTATGGCCAGAATTGGTATAGCAAATGAAAACCTTTTTTTGAACGAACAAAATTTTTATCAAATATAACATTTTTTAATTATAATAATTATTTTATTTATTGCAACAAAAATACAACTAAAAATGTATTCACATAACAATAATAATAATATAAAAAAATATATAACTGTTACATAAAAACTATTAATCAAAGGCCTTTCTGTTCATTTAAAAATATTAGTCAAAATTTGATTGTTTCTTGGGGAAGAAAAATGGACAAAAAATAATAATTTGAATAAATTTGTAACACCTCGATTAACGAATATGTGAAACAACGTTTTCAGAGGTAAAATACTATGGCCAGATTTGGTATAGCAAATGAAAACATTTTTTTTGAACAAATTTTTTGTTTTATTAAATATCACATTTTTTTAATTATAATAAGTATTTTATTTATTCCAACAAATACACAAGAAAAAATATATTCACATTACATTAATAATATAAAAAAATATATAACTGTTACATAAAAACTATTAACCAAAGGCCTTTTTGTCCATTTTAAAATATTAGCCAAAATTTGATTGTTTGTTGAGGAACAAAAATATAATAATTTGAATAAATTTGTAATTCAAGTATAGACATACCTCGATTAACGAATAAGGTAAAATACTATGGCCAGAATTGGTATAACGAATGAAGATTTTTTTTGAAAAAAGAAAACTTTTATTAAATATCACATTTCTTAATTATAATAATTATTATATTTATTGCAACTAATACAGAACTAAAAATATATTCACATAACAATAATAATATAAAAAATATATAACTATTACAAAATGCTATTCTGCCCATTTTCAAATATTAGTAAAAAAAATTGATCATTTGTAGTGGAACAAAAATGTACAAAAAAACTGATTTAAATTAAATTGAATACATTTGTAATTGAAGTTCAGACATACCTCGATTAACGAATAAGTGAAGCAACGTTTTCAAAAGTAACATATTATGACCAAAATTGTTATAGTATAGTTTTTGAAGTAAGAAAACTTTTATTTTTTAATAATAATTATTATTATATTTATTGCACAACTAATAATATATTCACATAACGATAATAATAGAAAAAATAATAAAATTATTACAAAAGGCCTTTCTGACAATTTTAAAATATAAGTCAAAATTTAATTGTTTTTATTCTTTCCTTCTTTCATTTAACACTTTTCAATGACGTTTAAAAACTTTTTTTTTAATCTTTGGTTGATAACATTTTTTTAATAGGAACTTTTTTAATTTCATCTTCATTTTCTTTGTTTTCGTAGCAAACAATGTGTTCAGACAATTTCTGAATGTGTAATATTAAAGCTTCGTTAACCGAGGTATTACTGTATTATAAAATTAATTATATTTAATTAACAAAAAATATAATAAATAAATAACATTTTCTATGATTTAAAATTAATTTAACACAAATTACAAACTGGGACTAGCTTTTTATATAATTATATTTTTTTTTCTCAAACATTATAATTTGTAATTGTATTTCAATCTAATTGTTTATATCATAGACAACTCAACTTGACAGCTATCATTTCACGATCATGTTAGAAAACCCTGGTCTAGTGCATATAAACTTAACTATTGATATAACTAAGTTTTTTATTAAAATATTTTTTAACTTAAAAGATTGACACAAAATCAGTAATAATAAAGTAAGTAAATAATTATTTATTGCGCTAGATTTCGTTTTGAAATCGCAATGCATAGTAACGCATATGATGTGTTGCTCAAGGTTTAACTTTCAATTTTATTGTTATTTAAATTTAAAGCTAAATACAATAGTAAACTAGTTTTTTGCTTCATTTTAATTCATTTTTAAATAAAAAATATATAATTCAATAGATTTTATTAACCATATGAGTCGTAAGAAATGTTCTATACTTTCAAATAAATTATGCATTACGAAATACTACAATGTTCGTAAATCAAGTGATGATGCTGTTAATCATTTTAAGTGTGCAATCAGCAAAACTATTAAATAAATTATGACTGCGGCATAGAAACAATGAAAAATGTACGTAATAGAGATATAAAATGTTGGTTGCATGTTATATTTTGGTTAATTTTAAGGATAATTATAAAATATTCTTAACTAATTTAACATTATAAGAAAATTTAATAGTTTAAGTTCTAAAGATGTATAGTTATATAACGAAGCTCCGCAATTTCAAGCAAAATAATACTTCAAATTATACTAGAAGAAAATGTTGTTATAAATTTCTATAATATAGAAAAAGATGTTTTTTCAGAGAGATGTTAGTAATGAAAAAAAAGTAAAATGAAGAGGAAAAAAAAGTTTTCAGAAAAAATTATTTTAATTTTGGAAGAAATATTAAATGCAATAACTTCGTATAGCATATTGTTAAAACAAAGAAAATAAGCGTAGATTTAAGTAAATTATTAATGTTTATTAATATAGTAATGACAAATATTGAAATGAATAAATTATAAATACGAGTTATTCTAAATTAGAACCAGCCAAAAATTGTAATTAATGATAAAACTTGCTTTCTTTCTATTCTTTATATACAAGTTGATACTGATATTACAAAGGATTCGATATAAAACTTCATCTCTATTAAGACTGGAATTTCTTAAAAATACTGGGATTTCTCAATTTATTACGTTCATACTATTTCCGTAATAAATCCAAATTAGTATGTAAATAATGTATAAAATCCATAGTTTTGGTTCATTTATTGGAATTCCTTCCTTGTACTCATTTTCCAATAAACTTCAATATTGCACAATGTGTTAAATATAAATTTGACAGTTTTGATAATTTATATTTATTAGTCGATTAACAAATGGGACGCGTACCACAAAATTACTTCGTTTTTAGAGGTAAACACTGAAAAACAAGAAAGTGTCTAAGGTTGAATTTTGGTGATATTTTCTATTTAAATTAACAATTGCTTATTTGTAGTTACTATATTTAATATTGTTTGCATACAAATCAATAACTAAAACAGAATAATTTGCACTGAAAAAATATCTCAACGTTTTCTAAATTTTCCTCTGAAAAAGTCCTCTTCATAAACATTTCAAATTAATTTCTTGATGTTGGAATATTTTTATATTAAGATGAGGCACACTTCATTATATAAAAGATTCATTAACCTTAGTATAAATGTATAATATGTCTGCCTTTGAGTCATTATTAATTTAATTATACTCAGTTCTCAAGAATTATATGTAAAATGTATGTAATAAAATAATATTTATTGTTTCTTCTGTGATATAATTATTATGTAACAACTCAAAATGGGAATAGAACAATATTTCTTAGTATTGCTAATAATAATAATGAAAAAATAGAGTGAAATCAATTGTTATTTCAAAATATTAACCATCAAGTTTTATAAATAAATACGCTTAGGAATTCAATATAAATTCAATTTAAATGCATAATGCTGAAATCACGAATTTAATATACTCACAGTATTTATTATCTTTGTAGAAACCATTAAGCAGAAAATAACATTAGTCTCACCTTTATTTAGCCTATATGCAATTCAATGCAATGCAATTATATTTAGTTTCGCGCAATTAGCGGATTTATTGGAATAAGCAAATTTATAAGTTAATATAGTGTATATTTTCCTCACTCGATAAGTTAGTAGAATTTTCCATTGTTTTAAAAATTACAAAAGTAGCGTCACTAAAACCACTGTAACTTGTGAACTAAACGTCAGATTGCCACGAAATTTTGACAGGCGTCATTTGAAGGTTGGTACTTCCTAAAAATCATACGGATTTGTGGATAGAGCTACCATCTATATGTAATCCTAAGAACTTATTGAGTGAGGTGTTATATAGTATTTATTTAAATGTATTTTTATTCAATTTAACATAATTCGATTTAATGTGAATTCTTAAAATATAATATATTTGTTTATAAACAATTTTACGTAGCAGTTAAATATCAGACATCAACAACAAAATATAACAATAACAAAGTTATTTATAATCAACTTAAATAGTCGTTTATTCAAATTATTGTGTGTTTTTTTTCATTAATGAAAAGTAAAATACAAAATTGGGTCTGCCAATATTCAAATTCATTAAGTCATTCATTAAATTTGTTTACGAACCATTAATAAGTTCGTTTCAAAGAAGGATTTTTTTTAGAGAAATATTTTTTGTTTACAATTTTAAGAGAAGCGATTTATTTTCAACAAATCCTTACATCAGTTAAATACCTAACATGAACAACAAAATACAACAATAACAAAGTTATTTACAAGCATCTTAAACGGTCGTTTATTAAAATTATCGTGTTTTTACATTAATGAAACGTATATTACAAAATTGCCAATTAAAACTTTGGCCTTAGTTTTTTTTTAACATACAAAAATGTCAAACAACAATTTTCTACAGAATTGTTCCTTAATTACAATCTAACTACAATCTTGAGAAAGTATAACAAGAGTATTATGACACTTTTTTCTTCTTAAATTACTTCTAACAATACTTTGCAAAGTGCGGTTTCAATCTGCATGAATTGAAAATTTATTATTTTTTATACATAAATAATCGTTTTTTGTATCGTCCATAAAGTTTTATATAATGCGGAACCGATTAACCGCACTATACAAGAAATTAATGAATTTACAACAAAGATAAAATTCAGATTTAAATTGACGCAAAAATTGAAAGAAAAAAAAATTAAATTATTATTTTTTAAATATAATAAGCGTAACTATTGAATAATTTTGTTATCTAACTGTTTAATAGAAATTTTATTACAGAGATTATTGTTCAAATGCAATTATTAACAGTTTAGCAACCCGCAGCCTAAATAGTTTCAAACCACTGAATCTATGTAATAGATTTAATTAACACCTGCATTGTACTCTATTATTACATAACAAAGGCAGATTGCAATACAATTTCCTATTATTGGCAATGAAAATATGTAATATTTAAAGAATTACCTAAGTGTAAATTTTGAAATAAACAAATACTTAATAATGGAATGTGTATTATTTTTGCTTTTGTTTTTATTGTAAAGAAATATTATATTATTTTCGATTTATTTCGATTTAAATTGCATTAAAGAAAAACAAATATTTTTTTATAAAAAACCGCAAACGTTTTGCAATGTTCATAAATTGCTTTATATATAAATTTATGAACAAAATATTTAGCAATTTTTGTAACAAAAAAAACATGTACAACTCTAATTCTTAATGTATTTCACAATATTTTTATAACTAACGTTTTTTTAATATATACATTTGTTAATGTGCAACAGCAATCCAAGAAATAAATTATGTAAATTATATACTTTAATCAATTAGTTTTGAAATGAGGTATAAATATTTAAATTTCAGAGATTAATGCAAAATATCCAAGAAACTAATGACTATCAACCACAATAAGCGTTTAAGTTTGCCAGGAAAGTTTATGTGTATATAAATTTCCTCCAAATATATGATATAACAACATACTTAATATAGAAACCATTGGTGTTGCTAAGAAGAAATTTAGACTAATTAGAAAAGTAAATGAACAAAATTTAATTGTAACATCTCACTCAATATGTTCGTTGGATGACTAATATACCAATAACTTTTGGGAAATATTCGACTATATTCATTCATAATCTCCTTCAAGAGAGATAAATTAGTTCCAACGGTTCTCTAACATTTTGATACTTTTCTTGTAGAACGATTTAACTTTGGCCTCAAAATACGCTTCACTTCTTCATTGGAGCCAAATCTCTTTCCCTATAGCATTTTTTTAGGTCTGCAAACAGGTAATAGTCGATGAGAAAAAGATCTGGAGAATACGGTAGGTGGGGAAGCAATTAATTGCATTGTGCATTGCCTTGGTGAAAAAGCACTTTTTCTTCTTCATTTGTGGTCATTTTTTTGCAATTTCTTTCTTCAAACGCACCAATAACGCCATATAATATTCGATATTGATGTTTATTCCTTTCTTTGTGATTAAGTAACTGAAAATGAAATGTGATCTAAGATTATTGTTCACTAATTTTACATTTAATATAAAAGTACTATGTTTTTAAGAGAACTTGAGAACCCCTTTTCTTGATTCTATACTTTATTCTTCAATTATTACATTTTTATTATCTTTTCTAGTATATTTTTTTAGATTGGCTGATGTATTATTAACATTGTAATTAACTATTATTTTCTAAAGTATGAAGTATGACTTACAATTAAATTGTATATAATTGTCCAGTTTAATGTCCCGATGATAATTACACGGTCTTGAAAGTTATTGATGTTTCTTAATTATAGATACGTCGTACTTAAAGTTATAATATTAATTAAATTTCATCACAATAATATTTTTGCTAATTTTACTAAAAATAATTATTAGATGAATTCCTGATTTAATTTAAAATTTCAGTTGTATTATTAATAAATTACTGAAAATTGTACATAACAATTTTTTACTTTATTTTAATATTTGAACTAACTGGATACAAACCAATGTAATTAGTTATATATTATATTTACATAATTATAATAAAAACATAATAATTAAAGAATTATTACATATAAAAATATTCAATTTTAGGAATAATTAATACTGTAAGAAAAATAAATATATTTTAACTTGATAAACGAGCGTATATTTATAATACATGTATTACTTATACTTATGTGGAAATAAAAAAACTCCGCAATTTTTCATTAAAAATATAATCAAAATATAAAATATAAATCATTTCCAATCAAGTGCTTTTCTGGAATGAAAACCAAAGTATTTTGACTTTTAAATAGTATATTTTAATGAATAAATGTTGAATATTCATACACAGATTGGCTATAAGAATAGTATTTATTCTGCATTAAACAAGGATGAAAAAGCCATTCAAGAATTGTCATAACTAGTTTTAAATAGAAGTATTTCAATGTGAGTTATAGAACATTAATAATTTCAAGTGGAGAAATTTAAATTTCATATTTTACATTGCAAGAAAGAAAAATAAATTTGATGAACACAGTTTAAAATTAAATTATTTTATAGTTGATTTTCTAAGTATTTTAGAATTAATTATATTACATATTAAATTTATTCAATTAACTCAAATATTCAAACGTATGAATGAATAGAAAATACCAGCAAAATTTGAATAAATAGCCAAAAAATCCATAGTTATATAATGGTTTAGAAATTCTAATATAAACTAAATATGTTTAACACATATTTAGATTAGATCTCAAATGATATTTTTTGTATATTAATGAATATTCAAATGATTTTTTTTTACTTCCATTGAATTTATCCGATCCGGCTGACCATTGATATTTTTGTTACGTCTAGTAGGAAATGTTTAATTCATTATTTAATTTTTAGTTTTTATAAATTTTGTAACTGTGATTTTTATTTTTTGTTAATTACTTTACGGATTTGTATATAAATGATAGAAATTATAATATAATTTTAAGAGTAGACCAATAAATTGTACATTTTTTTTAGAATATATTTAAATTGTTAAAATTATTATTGTTAATATTATTTCTTCATCTAAGATGTGGTCCATTTAGTTATTTTTCTGTTATATAATTAGAATGGACGTTATTATTACGAATTGTGATTACCACGCAAGATTACATAATTAGTTCCTTTTTTTAAGAAAAATATAGTAATGCAGACAACTAAGAATGTCTCACGTTTCTGTCATTTATTTAAATTGGATTTCCTTAATGCTATTGTTTATAAATTCAAGCCTCATGCCAGCAATTACGTCTGAAGAACATTTCACGTTACCAATTGTCCGCAATAACAAAAAAAAAAAAATTTACCTTCAAATTTATTTTTACCACTTTTTACAGAAAAATATTATTTTGCGTTAATTCATCCACTAAATTAATTATATAAGCACAAAATATACAAGAATTCTTTAAAATATTTCACTTTTTATATTAAAAAAAAGCATGAACTATAAAAAAAAACTTTTATATTTTAATTTATTGTTGTCAGCAACTTTTGCTGTTACAGTAAAATTAATGACCTGAAAAATAATGTTGTGTTAATTATTCCGCTTAATGAATTCAAGTTAAGAAGTTGTTTATATTTAAATAACAGTTCGAATCTCCTGAAATGGCATTTACGTTCGTCCTTTTACCGTAAATATTGTTATATCAATGATATCTTGTACATTTTTTTTTATTTGTAAAAGAATATATTTGTCAAGGGTACGCAATTACTTTATGTTGAATGCAAACAAGTTGGATAACGATGAGATTAATTTATTGGTACATCATAAAGTCGCGTCTCTTTAGACTATTAAATAAATATTTATAGGGCAACCAAGGCTCGAGGTAACTGAAGAAGCCAATTTTTATACAATGTATTTGCTGATAATAATAAATCCTATATTTTTTAAATTTAATAAAAACGTCAAGAGCAAATCCCAGACAAAACACTTGCAGTATGCAAATTTATTTTTTTATTTGCAGAATATTTAGTATTTCAACATATTTGTTTTGTCGATATTCAAAACGATTTATAATTATAATATCATATAAATTCTCATGACTACAAAAGTGGTTATTAAAAACCAATTGATAAAAAGTCAAGAAATGTTATTTACACCAATGTTTCTCAACCTTTTTGCCACGTAACCCAAGATATTTGTTGGCAGTTGTACTATGACCCAATTTCTAGCAGGTTTCTCTACTAGTTCCTCGCTTTGACACATGATGACAGCTGTCATTTGGAAACTCATTAAAAATTAACGATACCCAATAATAACTCCAAAGCCATAGGTTTAGACACGCTGATATAAGCAACTACAATAGAATCTTGATGTCAGCACATAATTTGTTCTAAAAATTTGCTCGTAATCCAAATCACTCGTATATCAAAGCAAATAAATTACAAATTTTTAATGTACATTTCTAAGTTTGACAACCTAAGAATTAATTGCATCATTGATTAATAGATGGCGCATCAACAAAAATAAAAATATTGAAAGTTAAAGCATTGACCACAAATTGTTTGAAACTCCACAATAAGAACAACAGAAAAATTTAACTATTTCAAAACCCTTGAATCATCTATTATATAACTTTTGGAAACAACAGTAAGACCAATAACTGAAAGTTAAGAAGAAAATGGTGCATATTAAAACATGAATTTACTTGACTATAACTGAATCAAAAGACTGAAACTAGAATACCTATTAAAAATGCATTATTACATCAATTTTTTCAAAATTGCATGAACGCAAATAAAGATTGCATAATGTATTTTTGTTAAAAATAAATTGAGTATTGACGTAACAAAATACTTTTAACAAGAAGCAAATTTTGTTTTTATTTTAAATTTATTTTGGTTTAAAAACTATAACATGTTTGCGCAAATATTTATTATTTTTCTTTTGGTCATTTTTCTTGTGTTTCGTTCACCTTGAAATCGAAATAGATATTTAAATTGATTGACGGTAATTGCTGCACTTGGTTTCGTAAATAACATTATAAAATACGTACGTTCTTGACAGTGATCTTATATTGTGTAATAAATATCTGCTTACGAAAAAAATATTCAATAAATAATCTAAAATTTTATTGATACTATAATTTTGCAAATGCCCCTAGGTTTAATACGACGTAAACTATACGTATCAATTATTTTCGAGAAACAATCCTTTACAACTCACTTACAGTAGAAATATTTTTAACCTTCGCGCTTTATTTTTACACTTTAGCTGTTACTTTAATTATTGAATAACCTTCTTTAGGTTCCTTATTTGGACATTTTGAAAATCAGGATTAAAAGTAATAACTTGATGTAGTTTGCTTTTTTTTCAATTAATGCTAATAAACTAGAATTATTTAAATAGTTTAAAATTAACTAATTAACATTAATTATTCTAATTAGTTCATTCAACAAAAACAAGAATGTTTAAATTTTAAAATTAATTATTAAGTTCTGAGTTTTACATTTGACTATAATCATTTAATTAATTAATAATTTATTAATGAATTCAAACATTTTTAAGTAATAATATGCTAAAATGTGATTACACTTTTAAACCAAATTAGCTTTCTTGAATGGAAAGATTTTGGTCATTAGACCTTTGATCACTAAATTTTATGAATTGGAGTAGTTTTCTATTCTTTAACTAATGAATGATAATTTATGTTTGTATAGCAATTAACAGTACCTCTAATAACGAAGCTTCGGTATAACGAAGTACGCAAGAGCCGTTTAATAAAATGTAGAAAAAAGTTGTATTAAAAGAAAATCAATAGATTTCTAAAATTTCGAAGAAGAGAATGCTAGAAATTGATTGAATGTAGAATTTGATGGTATTTCAGTGAAATATTTATAAAAACTTTGTTAGCAATGAAGATGAAATTAAAGATTTCTTGACAAAAAATTGTTAACAACCAAAGATTTAGAAAGATGCTCAAATGACATAAAAAAATATTATTTTCAGTGAAAATTAATAAATATGAAATTTGCAATAGCTCGGTGTAGAAAAAGAAATAAATTTTAATATGTTTGCTGAAAAAAAATTTCATTTACTTCTGAAAACGAAGGTAAGACTGTAACATAAAATGAGTTTGGAAAAATATTACAAAAAATGCACATATTTCTTGCTGCAACGAATGTTTAAAAGTCATTGACTAAAATGCCTCGTCCTAGTTGAATTTCTCTATTTCATTTACTGGGAATTAAACATGTGAAAATTTTTATTATAATGTAGGTTTTTTAATCAATGCATTTATGTGAGTTAAAATAGTACACAATATTTGTGAAAGTGTTTTGAAATCATTTTTTTTTTCACAAATTTTTCCATCCAATTGATCCAAAAAATCTATTAACCAAATTCATTTTGCATCCCAAAAAAACTGTTGCCATAACATTTTTCAAACTATCCTCGTTTGTATAATTTAGACTATTCACCATTTCATCAATAAATAAATAAAATTATTTTCGAAAAGTTATAAAAATAAATTTAATTTAAAAGTAAAATAATTTGTATTCTAAGAAAAAACACGAATATATAAATTGAAAGTTTTCTAAAAACTAATACAGAAACTATTGATATTCCACAAAAAACCGTGATGATTTGTTTTTGTATCTCGAGTTCTTCTTTCTTCTTTATAATTTATACCACCATTTCTCAACCAGTGATTCGCGTTAAATTTTTAATAGATAGCTTTATGTCAAAATGAAGAATGTCAAATTTATATGTATATTAAAATTGAACTCAGAAAATGATGATTTTTACACGTTTTATTATTATAATTATAATATATTAAAATTTATTTATTCAACATTTCTATTCGAGAATACTCGGAATAATTTCCATAAAACATAGCATTGCAATTTGCAAATAAGTTTAATTAAGAGCAAAAATCACAAATTTTATTAAAAATATTAATAAAAATCAAATTATAAAACAGAATTGTTAACCATAATTATGATCAAGGTTTTTCTGCCAAAGCTTCATTGTTTTATGGGAAATGGGAACAAGGTTTAAAGAAAATGCTAAGTCAACTACTTTAAACTAATTTTGTAACTGAAAGTTTACCAACTCATATATTTTTTTAAAAGAAAAGCAATAATAAATAGTTATATAATTTCGGATTCGAGTATTGTACAGAATAAACTATATCGTTTAGACTTTAGTCGTAAAACAAACAAAATAATTAAGGAAATTAATATTATGAATAAAAAAATACACGTGCAAAATGTAATTATACCGTTTATACAAAAAAAACATTTCGAAATTTTATTTTTTTACTTACCTGTATTAAATTTAATTTTGATTACATACAAAAATTTCTGCGAATTTTATTTGTATTAAGTATTATATAATTTGAGCTATTATTATTTAAATGGTTTTATAATATAAACAAGTAGTCTTCATGAATGAATGTATAAAATACGCTCATGGGATAAACACTTTTATTGCGGAAAAAACGTGCCTAAAATAATTACAATAATTTAAATATACTATACATGTAGATGACACGGTTCTTTCTATATTAGTAAAAATAACAAGTTACAAAATGGCATTAAAATTGTATAAATTAGAGAGCAAATTTCAGAATAATTAACAACAAAGTATAGACGATTGGAGGGCCACATTTACGAAGATGGAACAAAAAAACGAACAAAGAAGAGAGAACCTAAGTTAAATGTTATCACAGTGATAAGATCTGGCTAGATTTTTTGGCAACGATCTCAAAGGAATTTGGACACTTCGATGGAGGCGTTCTTCTTGAATTCAGCGTAATTCTTATCGGATTGCTGCAAATAAAAGAAGAATTTAGAATTAAGTTTTATGTGAAATGGAAAAAGGTATATCAATTATTGTTCATTGAGTTCGATCATCCTGACTGCAGTCACGTAGCTATCCTTTCGCTTATGGAATATCCATTGCAATCTGTATTAATCAACATTGCCATAAGTCGGTGTAGCTCCTAAGAGCGATGCAGCCTTGCCACAAATTATCAGTTGAAATGCATCTTTCCAAATTCTTCTGTGTTCGAGTAAGAGTCCAAGGCGCGTTCCATTTACATATGATTACTATTGCATACCTTCTAATTACACTTTGCAAATTTCTATTGAATTACTCTTTTCACCGTTACTATTCATAATTCCATATTAATTATGCTCTTTGAATGCACATGCAATTTGCCAATGCATTTATAATACTCATTCTATTGTCCGTCATTCAAGATAATTGTTTATGGTTTATGCATGCCTTTCATCCTTATGTATAAATATTTAGTACCTAATAATCACTTATTATAATTTAAAAAAATAAATATATAACAACTCATTAACTAAGTAAAATATGAAACTAGATTTCAAATATATGAACAATAATTTACAGACAACATTTATAAACATCATAATTAACGTTAAACCACAATCATTTCTATGGGGTAGCACAAGAGGCTCCGGAACTTGCAAAAATCCCCTTCTGGTGAATCCTTCTCAAGAGTCCCAAAACATTAAAACCCCCCATCCCCCTGCTGTCCTAGCTCGTAATGCCGAAACCAATAACCCTATCCTCACCGAACTACTCCAAATCATAAACGAAAAATTCCTTCCTGCTCCCTAATCACAATATCTATCTTTTCTCTTTTTTTTCTTTTCAGCTAGTCACTAAATTCTATTTTTTTTTCTCTCTTTTTACTCTCCAATAATATTAACCTACTTTTTAACATAAATTCTATCTCAAAAAATAATTTAAGCAAAAATGTATAAACCACCATAATAAAGGTAAAATATCCTCAATTGAATTGAACTTGCAAAAATGGTGATCTTACCGCTACAAGCGGTTCTCTAAATCTAAAATCTACCCCTAGACTGTTAGTCTTTTTTTCATGTTATTTAAATGTACTAGATTTACTATATATTACATAATGACTGCATATTTTAAAATTCTCAATTCAGGAAATTAGAGATTTATCCAAATATAGTCAATACTTAAACTCATAAAATATAATCTCAGACATGTAATTATATATTACGTAAAACACTTTGTTTATGGTGAATCAGATTCTGAGAGTAGATTTAGTGATAAATCTATTACAATATATTTACATAAACAAGAAATGTTAGATTTGCTAAAATACATTATTGATACTTTGTATTAACACCATTGACCTCCCGATTAAACTTTAAGAAACAATACTTTTTTGTAGTTAATTATTATTATCATTATTGTTAAAATTAATATTTATTTAAGTTGTTTTATATTGTCGTTCAAATTAGTATTTAGTACAATTATATTTATGAAAAAAAAAAAACTAATTAAGTAAATTGAATGATAAAATAAGTAAATATTAGAAAATTCGTTTAAGAAAAATTGTTATTTTTCTATTGATATCAAAATATATATTGGCGATTAACACTATTCAGTGCGTAAGATGTAACCAGACCAGTTCGAAAATTTTGTAACAATCTGAATTTTAAAAGAACGGTATACAAAATTATGTTTTAAAGTCCTAAATTAGTCTAATAATAGATAAGTTTGAAAATTTTCAAACAAACTAAATTTTGATAGAACGGTATACAAAATTATGTTTTAAAGTCCTAGAATTGTCCGGTATGAAACTATTTAAAAAAAAAATATAGATAAGTTTGAAAATTTTGTAACAATCTAAATTTTAAAAGAACGGTATATAAAATTATGTTTTAAAGTCCTAGACTTGTCCAGTATGAAAATATTTAAAAAATAAGACAAGTTTGAAAATGTTGTAACATCTAAATTTTAAAAGAGCGGTATATAAAATTATGTTTTAAAGTCGTAGAATAGTCGAAGAATAGATAAGTTTGAAAATTTTCAAACAATCTAAATTTTAATAGAACGGTATACAAAATAATGTTTTAAAGTCCTATAATAGTCCGGTATCAAACAGTGATATTAGTAGAACCGATTTCCTAAATTATACGAAGTATTTCAGTATTACATGTCGATTTCTTTAAGTAAATAAAAACATTATAAGAAAAATGAATAATTTGTTATTCCTTTCAATTTTACGATTTTGTTTTTCAATAATTCTTTTAATACCACGCAGATCATCTGGTAGGGAAGGCCAACGGATGTAAAACTGGTTAGAATTACGTCAGTAAACGCCAATCTTTTTCAAAACTGAAATGGAACAGGAAATTTAAAAGCCTATGTACCTTGAGAGCGTCTTTCAGTTCAATGTTGTATAATCGTATAATGCCCTTTAAGTTTCTCCTCAATATCTTGTTGAACTCGTTGCGAGAGATCCTGAACTGCGGGGCCTTCGTCGTAGCATTCGGATCGGCACTGGTTGTAGTTTCGACTGGCTGCAAGAAATCAAACCAGCAATTATTTAACACTTCACAAATTCGGACTTTTCGATACGCACCGGAGCATTTTCTGGTAGGAAATTATCGTTGACCAACTTGTTTACTGTACCAACTGTATTCCTTGTATCATTCCATTGCTAAAAAGAATTAATTAATTTTTCATTATATTATATTATATTAAAAACACTTATTTAACTATCTATCATGTGCTAATTATTTAAGTGTTCTTCTATTCCAAGAAAAACAATACTATGATATAAAAATTAATTAGTATAATAAAGTAGTTTATATTGCGGATATATGAGAGTCACTTATTTTAAACGTGATGTAATTAATACATCATTAAATTAATTAATCAAATGTCATCTGTCAAATGTCAATTCTATTACTTGAAAAAATCATCACTTTACTACTTTCCTAATGATAATCAATAGTACACTAATACTCAGAGGCGTATTAAGGATTGAGGACCTCCAAAAAAAAAATTAATTCGGTATAGGAAAACCTGGGGCCCATAGGTATATGTTTCATTACTCTAATGGATAATCCGCAACTGCTATTAAAGCAAAATAAATGTAAATCTTACTTCGTAAATGACAGAAAATAGAGTTCTAAAGAATCCTGGTTTTCGCACCGTAGCTCGTTTGATCCTTTGGTATTGATCATTCGAAATTCTAGGAATTTTCTGAAAAAAAAAAATATTGTTAATAAATAGGCGAAATTCCGTTTTACAATTTCTATTTTTTTAAATATACATAAAGAGCAAATAACTAATTCAAAATCACAGATTTCTTAAAAAAAATATTTATATTTTAACAATTATTTTTTATCTATAAACTATTGATTCTCAACCCAAACCTTACAACTTTCCTAAAATTACTATTAAAAAAATGCTGGTATTAACTGCAAGAAAGAATTGTAGACTTTTTACTACTACTTTTGAGCATGTGGTTGCATATGTACACAATTTAAAGGAACAAAAACTATTGTAATTTATGTAATATTGTAAAACATGTTGCTATCAACATCAACCAGAACCAATGTGACTGGCAAATGCGCCCTAGCGCACGCTAAGTGTTGAGAACGTCGCTGCCGATAGGTGGCTTCGTCGAGGGAGAGGAGAAGAAGAAGAAAACATGTTGCATATATTACAATAAACTAAACAAGTTTTGTATCCAAAATATTCGAATATATAAAAAAAAACTAGCAGCTACAAAAAATTATAGTCTTCGTAAGTTTCAAAAGTGTACTATTATATAACAAATAATTAATTTAAAAATTCAAATAATGTTTATGACATCACATCTTTTTTTTTCTATTCAAAAATATTTTCTTCGTTTCTAATCTGCAATGTGTAAAATAACAACAACACAAATACAAATATACAATAAATACAGTTAAAAAAAACAAAAAAAAATCCATAAAATTAGTACACTAAAATAATTTTTATAAATGATTTTTTTGTATTTATTTATATGCGGGTTTATGCAATAATGTATTGCTGCACAAAGTTTAACAATTATTTGCAACTAGTTAATTGTGCAATACGATGCTCGAAGCAGGTTGTAATTATATAATTATTCCATTAATCTAATCTTTGCGGATGAATAGTAAGCAATATTTAATTTGCTTGTTCTCTTTTGCAGAAGGACGAATCGATTTCGCGAATGTCGCAACTATTCAACATGCACATAATTGCATTCAAAGAAACAATAATCAGTATTTACGAAATATTTATTTTCCAAAGAAAACAAGAAAAATACATTAATATTAGTTTTTCTTCTAAATAAATTATAAAGTTATGTTGCTTTTAATCAATAATATTAAATAACTAGGTTAATAACTAATAATTTTGTTTTATGTAAATTTGTGCTTAAAATTATTTCAAATGCAATCAAATTTCCCGCATTGCAATTATAAAAATGTTATAATATTTATCTTTATATTTATTGCAACAGACATACAATTAGATAATAATTAAAAACAATAATAGAGAAACAAAATGGTCAACTATTGCCCGAAGATCTTTCTGCCCAATTTTTAGTTATTTATTTAAATATTTATTGTAATAATTACATAACTATATTAAGAATACTAATGAATTTATAATTTTGAATTTATCTGATTTGTAACAGAATTTACTGTAATAACTTATTTAGTTTATTTAAACGGTTATAAAACATGGTGTCTCTAAATTTACATCTAAATGTTTAAATTGTATACATAAGTTATTAAATTACAATAAATTATGAACATTATTTTTTTTTATATCCTGAAATCCCGGGAAAATTTATTTTAAATTTCCCGGGAACAGAAAAATACGATTAACACAAATATATATTAAAGTTATTTATAGTTCTATTTTATCAAATCTGAATCACAATTCCATAAATTGATTATTTTAAGGGAAGAAGCAAAATTTCATAAGTTTCATAAAATTGTAAACATTAATTAATTATGAATTATTATATAGATACAATACCTCTTCTTTAACATTGTCATCATTAATTTGCAGCGTAACGGCAACAAAAGTTGTGATGAGCAGGAACAGTATCGTCCTTTTAAAAATCCTCCGATGCATATCCTGAAAAAGAAAATATCATTAGAAACATCATCCTCTTTACGAAATGTTAAATATAGAATAATATTTTTTTTAAACTATATGTCATAACTTGAATAACTATGACCGCTGATTTACATAATTAATGCAAATTTTGACATGGTTAACCATGCGATCGTTGAAGCAGCTCCTTAACAAAACAAACAATAACATAAACCACTAATAGAAATATTTCCTGATGGTTTCCAATTGAATAATACGAATTTCGCAACGCCGTTTCAGTTCGTCCATCCATTTCATGCATTCCGTGCAATCTGGTATGGTCCAAGGTACACCGATCAAATACGGCATTGTTACGTAACATTTTTTATATAACTTATTAAAAAAAAGTAATATCGGTCAATGTTAAGTACACTTGTCATGGACACGATTTTGATGGAAAGTGTAGTTTTTTGAGTAGTAATTAAGTAATCGAATGCACTTTAAAGTATATTTTAATGCGAGTATCTAAAATGAATTTGTCCAATTACTTGACGATTGTAGTTGCATAATTGCGACACACTTAACGAAATTGCATGAATTCATGTTTCCATAATGAATGGGTGAAAGCACGGCGCATGCAGTTTCGAAAATCCTTCGATAAATTCGGTACAATATAACAACATTATTTGCTTCCTACATACGTTGTTGCTTTATGCAATATATAACACATCTCGGGAAGAGGATAATCGAGTCATTCTTTTAGGATTTCTCTTCGATTCTTGCGAGAAACCAGTATTTCCAGTTAATCACCGATTAAGTAATAACCATTTCACATACAATACGGTAACGATTTCGATCAGAACGTCGTAATTAATATAATTTGAATGTAAGCAATTCATTAATCAAAATGAGAAAATAATTTATGAAAGCATCGTTCCGATGGTTGCACTGAAATGGCGCAATTACAACTATTACAGCGATAATTGCAAGATGTTAATATCTTGCAAATTACTTTTGTCGAGCACAATACGACGTGTAGTAATCGAATTAACAAATTCTTCAAAGACTAAGTATTAAATAATTGTCATTCATACATATGAGCTAACACCATTTCCATTAACGCAACTATAATTACACATTGCAATTTATAACGAAATTCTTAATAATTAGTAAATGTTTCACACAAACGATAAAATTGATTCGTTCTGGCCTGTTGACTAGACAGATTTGTGTCCGAGACGCAAGCTTCTGCGAATACATTGAACTCGCGCTCTAATCTTACTTACGTAATTGTGTTTTTGAAATAATCGAGAGGTTGCATAAACCTATAAAATTTCGCAAATATTACGTTAGGCATTTAATGGATTTTAACAATCCCCTAACGAGGCTTCCTTCAATTCGCGCAAATGATTTCTTCTTCTATGTTTTTTTCCAATTCCTCATTGCATAACGCATTTTATTGATTGATCGAGGCGAACGTTGAAACTACTTGGAAATGCGTTTGCTCTTATTCTTGGATATGCACTTCTATAAAAAGAAACGACGGAAACTTTCTAGAAATGAAAACAATAAGTCGATTTATTTAATGAATATTATTGCGAGTACATTTCGTATTATTGAAGTGAATAGTAACTTCTCGTTCGCTTCGATTTCATTCCGGGAAAGCAGATTCGTAATTTAAACATCCGATCTTAATGCATATTAATATAATAACATATTATATAAATAAGATAAAACTTAACTTATTCACAATTATAAATTATGTCAGCGTTTCTCAAAATACAATACAAATTTGCACGCTTTGGCGCATTGACGCAAGGTGACACCTGTCATTTCGTGACACAATAAACCTCATAGGTTGAAAACTAAACTTATTGAAAATTATTAATTATATCAGCGTTTCTCAATTCTTTTACTGCATAAATCTACATTTTTGTAAATAGTTGTACTGCGACCCTATTGTTTAAAACATACAAATTTTGACGTTTTGACGCAAGGTAACAGCTGTCATTTCATGAACCATTAAAATTTAACGCGACTCATAGTTTGAGTACCAAATTTTTTGAAAATTAATTATTATGTCAGCGTTTCTCAAAATTTTTACCGCACAAATTGGGTCACAGTACAACTGTACTGTGACCCAATTGTTTATAACATAAAAATTTTGACGTTTTAACGCAAGGTGACAGCTGTCAATTATAAACTATTGACAACTGTCATTATTTTTCAAAAATTCATTTAACTTAAAGGCATTTTGCTTAAGAATAACTTACTTAAATTAATGATCAAATTTTGATAAAATTTGATAAAATATTTCATAATTTTAAAATACTTTGAGATTTGATCAAATTTCTCAGTTTAAAATATATTTAAGTCGTTTCATAATAGTGTAATCTTACAATTTATAAAATATTAATTAAAAATTTATGTTTTCCTATTAATTAGGAAAATAACTAAAAACATATTAATGTAACAAAAACAATAGAAACAAAAAATAATAATATAACTGTTACAAAGGACTATTGACCAAAGATAGTTCTGCCTTGTTCATTTTATTTCGTTAAAATTTGATTTCGATTCCAGAAATTAATAATAGACTTATTTCTTGATTTACACGGTACCATTTTGCTTTTACACGGTTTAGCTTTTACACAATTTTTAAAATACAATTATTTTTAAAATACACAATATCGCTTTTACATAACAAATCCACGATTTCAATTTAATACAATTATCTTGTAAATCGGTGAATAGGTGTACTTATATCTTTGTCATTTTATTAATTGGCTGTTATTTTTATGATTTTCAAGATACACTTTTACTTTGCGTTGAAATAAATGACTAAATTATAAAAAAAATAGTTTTTTTTTTCGATTTACACGGTTTTACGTATCAAAATCCACGATTTTCTGCGGAACCTACCTTGATTGTAAATTTAAAAATGACTTATTCTTCGTAACTTGATTGGAATGTGCATTCCAATGTTATTATGAATCCATTTGACTTTCAAAAGGAAGATCTCACATCAATTGAGATTACTTTTGAAAAGGATGAAGTTCCTGGAGAGAAAGTGAAACAAAGGCCTTGAACTATTTGAGAACATTCTGAAGGATTTGAAAGAAATACGAGTTTATATTTTTACCTAAGTATTTATTAAATTCAATGTCAATAAAATTTAATTTAAATTATAAAAAAATATATTAACATAATTGTTGCAAGAATGCATTAATATAAATTGTAAATATCAAAATTAAAAATTAAATCTTTTCTTATTAAATCCTTTTACTTATATTTTATGGAAAAAAATGCACACGTGCTTAAGAATTGCAGCCGAAGGCGGTTTCTTTTTTTTTTTTTCTTTAACATGTTTTTTTTGTGTGTATATTTTCGTTATGCGAGTTTGAGGCTGTGTATCAAATTCGATTTCTATGATCCGAAGATAATATACGTTAATAACGAGGTGTTCGCATTCCATCGCTCCATTGCCCAACTGCCAGCAGGTTACATAACGACGTAATCGGCAGCGTACACACAGTTCGGACACACGTAATCGTCCAGCGCGTGTCCCTTTCTTGTTTTGCTTGCTCACGTTGAACTTTCGCAAAACCGCGTTTGAATATATCGGAAACGAATTGCACATTGCCGTATGTATGAAAATCACAGAAATGAAAGTTCAATAAAGTCAACATATGCTTTATGCAAGACAATTACTAACGAACTAAACGGATGTCAAATTGGGAAAAAATATGCAAATTACACCAAAATTCATATTTTGTTATTTATTTGTAATTTATTAATTATAACAAAATATTATGCAATTTTTTTTAGAAAAATTAATATTTTATATTTATTTTTAATAATTATTATTATATTTATTGCAACATATACCCATAATAACTAAAAACATATTCATGTAACAACAATAATAGCAATACAAAAATAATTTAAATACTAATAATTAATACGAAAATTACTAAAATTTTAGAATAAAAATTTGCAAGGACATTAATGTTTTTTATTTTTGTATTCTGCGTCATATAAGATATGAAACTTATTTAATTCAGTCAAAATAAGATGAAATTTTAGATATCGCACATCTCGTTAAATGATAAACTTCAAATGAAAATAGAAATTCGATTGTAAAATTATGTAATAAATAATAAAAAAATATATCTACTACTACTACCAAAATTTAAAAATCCAAACTCAATTTGAATAATTCATTAAATTGTATTAATTAATAAAAATATTATGTAACAGTTTTGTCATTTAAATAATAAATTAATTGTATTAATGCTAAATCTATTTCAACATTGCATAAAATATACCGAACAATTTATGTAACACTTATTGTCTTTAGACATTAAAAAAACATGTTAATTTATATCATGTTTATTGAAAATCATTCCAAATCAAGTTTATTAATTATTTTTAATAGTTTTAATAATAGTTATTTCTCTTGTAGATTAAAAGCTTTCAAATATAAATTTATTTGAAACATAAAGTTCAATTATTTCAAACTATAAATTTGGGGGCTCAATCATCATTGGGGGTCAAATTATCAAAAATATAAAGAAATAAATAAATATTACAATTCGATAATTTTAGATATTTCTAAATGTGACACAACACGTTTATTTCTAAATATTATTAAAGATCTAAAGACAAAATATTAATTTAGTACACATTTTCATCATATTTACTTTAATATTTCATTCATCTTTTTTTTTAAATCAATATACAGCAGTACCTCGCATAATGTGACATAAATAAATAAAATAAATTCTAAAAAAATAGAACAAAATTATTGTTATTTTCAAATCCTCGATTAGTCCGAGATATCGGCGTAACCCGCATTATTCAAGGAATTGCTGCATAGATTTTCTACACGAAAAATAAGTCATATGTAAACAGTAATTACAAAAACAACAACGTGGAATTTAAATCCATACATTTGTGTTTTCATTTAATGAAGTAAATTAATTAATAATAGTTTACATAAAAACGTGATCCAATTAGTCGTAGTAATTTTGTAATTAGTGCGCGAAAATAAAAATCAATTATGGTGCGTTTCTATACTCCAACATGAAAATTTCTTTTTTTTTTTCATATATTTATTTTCCTGCACCTAATTAACTGCAAATTAATTTAAATTGCTCACGTTCGAGATAGAGATTTTTTCACATAGATTTTCTCCTCGTTTCTTTGTTGTTGATTATCTGAAACACCAACACTGTACGATACATTACATGAACGTGAGACTTCTTCTGGATCAGTAATTAAAGTTTGAAGAGTATCAATAATAAACACATGTAAATTTTCTTCTTAATTTTTAGTATGTTTAAAATATTGTTGTTTTTAAAATAAATACTTAATACTTAATACACGGTAAAAAATAATCGTGTTATAAGAGGTTTATCTGTAAAATTGTTTCAAATAAAATAATATGTACAAAGAAAAGTCATACCTCGGTTAACCTCATACCTCTAATTATTTCTGTTAAAGAAGCTTCGATATTACAAAATCCGCAATTTCAATGCCAGATTTTATTATTAGATAAAAATAAATCAAAATATTAGAAACGATGGCTCAATCGAAAATGTCGATGAAAAGCATCTTAAACATTTATTCAATGCTGATGATGGTTTTTCAGTAGAAGAGGAAATAAAGATGAAGTTAAAGTACTTAATAAAAAAAATTAAAAAGTGCTTAAAAAAATTGAAAACGTTTTAAATTTTAAGTAAAAATTATACTAATTTAGAAGAATTATTATTGTTAAATGATCATGCAATAACTCTATATATGCAATACTTAAAATAATAATGCAGAAAAAAACCTTTTACGTAATATATTTTTAGTACGTTATTAATAAAATATACATAATTTACTACATATTTCTAGTAAAGAAATATATTAATAAGTAGCAAAAAAAATCTTTTAAGAATATTTAAAAATGTGATCCAATAAAAAAATTTGGTTCAAAAATAAATTTTCAATTTCTCTACCAGTGAATGTATCCATTAAAATCAAAGTATTTTTCTACTTTAATTCGTTAATCGAGATTTGACACTACTAAGATAAAATGGAAAAAGAATAAACTTTCTTCTATTTAATGCATAAAAAATCTTTCACGTAATATATTTTTAGTACGTTTTACCTTGATTTCATAAAAAATGTTGGTTCGAAAAGAAATTTTCTATTTCTCTATCTGTGAATGTATCCAAATCAAAGTATTTTTTTATTTCTGATAACGAAGTTTCATTAAACAAACTAATTTAATTGATTAATTGAAATATGACATATTACTAAGATAAAAAGGAAAAATAATAAACTTTCTTCTACTTAATGCATGAAAAACCTTTCACGTAATATATTTTTAGTACGTTTTACTTTGATAAAAATTAAAATATACATAATTTACTACATATTTATATTAAATAAATATACTAATAATAAGCAGATTTTTTTAAGAATATTTAGAAAAGTGATTCAATGAAAAAATTTGGTTCAAAAAAAATAATTCAATTTCTCTATCATAGAATGTATCCATTCTAGTCAAAGTATTTTTTACCTCTGACAACGAAGTTTCATTCATTAAACAAACTAATTTAATTCGTAAATCGAGATTTGACACTACTAAGATATAAAAAAAGAATAATCTATCTACAACTTAATGCATAAAACCTTTTATATAAAATATTTTTAGTATGTGCATGATAAAAATTAAAATATACATAATTTACTACATATTTCTATTAAATAAATATACTAAAAATTAGCAAAAAAACAATTTTAAGAATATTTAAAAATGTGATACAATAAAAAATTTTGGTTCGAAAAGAAATTTTCAATTTCTCTACCAGTGAATGTAACCAGATCAAAGATTTTTTTACTTCTGATAACGAAGTTTCATTAAACAAACTAATATAATTCGTTAATCGAGATTTAACACTAATAAGATAAAAAATAAAAAGAATAAACTTTCTTCTTTCTACTTAATGCATTAAAAACGTTTAAGTGATATATTTTTAGTACTTTATACCTTAGTAAAAATGAAAATATATATATAATTCACTACATATTTCTTATTAAATATATATACTTATAATAATTGATACATAAATATTCAGAACATCGCATTCGATTCAACAACTGTTCAATGCATCATAAAAACTGTATAAAAAGTGGAACAATGCATTAATATTCATTAATCTCGATGTAAATAATCTGATTTATAACGTTTATGCATGCAACGTATGTTAAAAGTGCTGTTTTCTATATTTCCAAAAAATTTCTTTTTCTGTTCAACAGCTGACTACATTTTTTGGGTTTGTTATATTATTGACGATAAAAAATCACGAAACTTGACAATTTACAGTTTATAATTAATTATTTTTTTATGATAAATAACTTACAAATATATCTCTTAATTTTATAAAAAATAATGCAAATTTTTAATAATTAAAAAATGTTTCTTATATAAATTGCAAAATTCTACCTTGAACTAATTTATGTACAAGATCAGACTTAATTATTTTATTATTTAAATAAACCAAATTTATGATTTATTTAAATTTTATATGTTTTAAAATTTGTTTCCATTCATTAGGAAAATATAATTTCAGACTTTTGATTTCAAAATTTTAAATAAATTTCTATAAAAAGACGCAACAAATTTCGACTTTTACAAAAATCTAAGTATTTAAAATCTAATAAAATAAAACAAGAAAAAACACGGTAAAAATGGTTTGCAAAAAGACCTATGGGTAATAGCAGTTAATTTAATCTGTTTTTCATTGTTCTATTTTTTTCCTATTCTGTTTTATAATAAAACCGTGTAAAAAAAGGTCTTAACTTTTAATACATTTTGTAATGCATATGAAAAGTTGAGTTAAATTTCATTTTATAAAATGCACCACATTTAAAAATAAATGTTTCTTTATAAATTATCCTTTCTAATTGCAAATTGATATTCCCTATACTAATTTACTTTTCCTAAGATTATTAACCTGTTTTAGAATGTATTTATCTCTTCAAATATCTATAAAATCATTGAACGTAAATTGTTGTCACTTTTGTTTGTAAAAACATGCATTTTTCAAAATTGTTTATTTAATAGTAAATTTTGTACTTTTCTAACATTATAATTATAACTTTTACATAATATTAAGTATTATAGATTTTCTAAAATTTAAAAAAATAAATCTAATATTAATTTAATTATAAAGAGTAAAACGTATATTTTAATTTTCAAAATTATCTGTTAAATAGTGAATTTAGTACTTTTTTAACTAATGTTAATTATAACTTTTACATAAGATTAAGTGCTAAGGATTTTCAAAAGTAAAAATGAATTCGAAAAATTGAAAAAAATAAAACTAATATTTTTTACATTTCCAAAGAAAAATATTATAGAATTGTTGACATATTATATAATTAATTTAATTATAAAGAATAATACTTATATTTTAATTAAATAGTAAATTTAATACTTTTTTAACTAATTTTAATTATAACTTTTATATAATATGGATTTTCAAAAGTAAAAATGAATTCGAAAAATTGTTAAAAATAATTCTCTTATTTTTTAGATTTCAAAAGAAAATTCTCGTGCAATTGTTGACATATTACACGGTAAATTTCACTTTCGTTACAAAATAAACATACAGTCACGTCATACTAGAACCAATCAATAACTAAACTTTCAGTACAACAGTTTCACTTCAAATCTATAATTTAAAAGCAAAAAAATATAAAGAATTTCTATTCTTTTATTTATTCCCTTTCAAATATTCAAATGGCATTTTCCAAAGCGCATTTAATTTATATGCACATTTTTAATGTCTACAAGTCACGTTGCGTTCTTATTGTTTTCTATCCTTTATAATAATATTATAGAAAGACTTACACGTTTTGTCGGTTTATCTCACTCATTAACACAAGAAATGCACTTATTAAAATGATTATGAAACGCGCACAATCACCAAAGCCCTTGGAATAATCAACTTGAGATCGGTTTACGATCACATTGAAATATCCTTGAGAAGCAAATACTAACTGAAGCACAATTCACTGCTTTATTGTATTTTATTTATTTTTCTGTACGTATTACGTGTATGGTATTTCGCACATTGCTGATGGTAACTCTGTCTTCCGCGACAAATCTTATGCAATTGGAAAACACGCTGACGAAGAGGCGAATGTCCAAGTGCATCCTCTGCACTCGTTTAATCCATTCCGTCTGAGTCGAGTGGTAAGTTATGTGCCGTAATGCCGCAAAACCGGCCGGCCACTCTCACTTGTACACGAGTTAAGTAATAGGTTGTTCTGCAACCGAACCAAGTCTCGTTTCGAACGTATTAAAGGCAGGACAATCCTGCGGACATCATCCAAGAGTCCACTTACACATACCGAAGTCAAATAACAACTTTACGTAACTTGAAATTTCAACATCCTCGCATAATTACGAATTTTCATATTTGTGAAACAACCCTAAATCGTTTTAAGTTGTAACCGAAACTATTCATTCAGTCATTAGTCTCGTATTTAATTACAAATCCTCCTCGGTTATTCAACACGTTGCTTAAATAAGTCTACTAATGTTCATTTGAATAGGCTTGTAATTAAAATTACATTTAAATGTTAATTATTTTATAATTAAATCATAAATTAAACGATCAAATCTATTTTATATAATAGCAACATTTATGTAAAAATTTTAATTAATAAAAATATACATGAACTATAATAAATCTATTAATTTAGATTATTGCATAATTGCCTGAAACTTAAATTTCTTAGTGAGTTCATCTTAAGTTCTGGTTATATATTTTTTTCCATATCCGCATAAGCACACATCCATTAAAATTATTTAATTATATACTTCCTCTAATAATCTGCAATTACCAATTTCTATTAATAGTTTGTGATATAACTGACAACACGTAAGTAAGATCCAATTTAAGAAACTTATGAGTTCCATTAATTTAGTCTATCCGGAGAACCTTTAAGTTATTTTAATTGATTTAAAGTCAACATCCAAGAAATTAAGTTATTCAGAAAACATTTTTAATAAGTTTTGAAAATATTGATGAAATTCGAAATTTATTGAATACATTACTAAAATTTACATATTTATATAAAATTTTGTAAAGTTTAATATAAACAAAGAAAATTATATAAGGAAATAATTATTTAATAGATGTTTGAGTTATATTGCAACTAATTAATATTGTGATTTTCACAGTGGATGATTTAGAAAATGTTGTTAGAAATGGAGATAAAGAAAATGAAAAACGTGACGAACCAAAGACGTAAAAAGGTCCTTAAATTACATTAAAAACGTTTTTTTTTTTAGTGAAATCCTGATTTAGGAAGAAATGTTAAAATTAAAAGGTATTGAAAATGCAATAACTAAAAATTCTTGGAATCTGAAAATGAAGTAATATCATGGAATAGGATGCGATTCGTTATAATATTTAATGTAATTCGGGTAGTTAATTTTTCACAAAATACGAAAGTTAAACATCTGGATGGGTGATTGTAGAATAATGTTCTAACACAGTGCGGAGAGCCACGACACAAATTTGATAAAATCAACCCTTCGCTTATGACATGTGTATCCATGAAAAATATTGTAATTTTATAGAATTTATTAATAAAAGTCAATATAAAAATGGGAATATTATATTTTTATTTACAAAAACAATATTTACCTAAAATTACCCTCACTAAGTATAATCGTATTTTTATTACAATAATATTAATTAGTTGCAAACAAATCTATTAAATAATTATTTCCTTAAATAATTTTCTTTGTTTAAATTAAACTTTACAAAGTTTCATCGTTTCATCGCTGTCATATAATAAATTCGAGAAGGAACGTTGGAAACACCGAAAAGTTTTTCAAAACTACATATTACAACATACATGTCGTAATAGTTTTGAGTCAGAACGTTTTACAGATTACTTAATAGGCGCATGTTATGTTTGTATTTGGAGGCTACAGATATTATTTTTTTTTTCGTGAATGAAACCGAATACCAGAAATGGCTTCAAGCTTTCTTGCAACTATTAACACGTCTGCGAGGTCGCATCAACGTTCTGTATATTCAAACTAAAACTATTTATTTTGACATAATTGTCATTGAAAATTTTAGCGGATCCAAGAGAATTTCATCTGAAGGTCGTTCATTTTTTTTTTCCTCAAATAAACATCTTTCGACGTTACAAAATAATTATGAACGCTCATATCTAGGTTACGTTTATTCAAACCGTAACACGAAATATATTCTCAATATGAAAAAGTAAAAGTTTGAATTTCTATTATTTACATTTCAATGTTTTTTTATCTTATAATTTAAATTTAAAAAATCAATATTATAATGTTACATCTAAATAATATATAATTAAAAAATAATTACTAACAATTTAATACAGCATTTTTAAGAATAAACAATTATTGAAATATTTTGGAATAATCTTATTTCATCCACGTAAATGACCAAAATAAAAGAGAAAACGCAATACACGCTGTCCAAAAATTACAATTGCAAATTATTATATCTAAAACATGCACCTGACACGAAAACCGATGAATGATAATATAGATCAAACTTTCGTGGATAAATAAAGTATACAATTTTCACATTTTTTACTCGAAATCGTTACAAATTGTTGAGCACAAAATTTCCAAAAAGAAATATTATTATTTTGTTATTTATATATGCGATTAGTGTAGACTTTGTTAAATATCAATATTATATAATTTTTATTAGCAAAAACTTACGAAATAAACTTCTATGCAAATTTGTATATTTAATATATTTTTTTAAAATCATAATATCAATATATTATTTTACACATTATTTATAAAATTATATAACGGGCAAAAAAAACCTCTTCAGCAGTTGAATTTTATTTTATTTTATTATTATATATTTTTTAATTTTTGTAATTTATTGTATATTTTTTATTAATAATTGTAAAAATGAATATGAAAAATTTGGAAATTGAATGAAATATTTAAAAGAAAAGAATGTTATATTTGTATTTAATTGAAATAAAACTTACTGTTAATTTATGTAGTGATATCCAATGAAGATCCTTTTGTATGTAAATCACAACACATGAACTTCTATGCTTCTGCGTTAAAAAAAATATGTGGGCGTTCGTCTTGGCTACCGTTAAATGCACTAAGAAACGCGACTGTTCTTCGTGCGACGAACGCGCGTCGTTTGTTCACTATCGGCCCTGTGGTTCGTTAAATCACATTTACTAAGTCAAGGCCGCATGGCCCAATATTCTTGCATAACAGTTGGAACAAACTGAAGACGCGCACGATCAGGTTAACGCGTCCCATTGTCTGCAATCGTTGTATAACCAAAGAAGAATGGTAAATAACGCATAGAGAAAAACGCCTGAAACCAAATTAAATTTATTTAGTATGAAAAATTGAGTGAAAGTGTTTTCTTATAATATATCTTGCAGTAGTTGTTTAGTTTCGTTATTCAAATTAGAGGGAAAGACGACTTCGAAGATAACTTTGATATCGCCTCTCCTGGATGGTTCTTTTGGTAGCGGTAAACCCATACCGATTAATCTTTTGACCATATTGGGTTTGATAACATCCAATCCAAGATTAAGATTTCTAAATCCACCGTCCAGTAGAGGAACTTCGATTGAGCAGCCGCAAAGAGCCTCTTTTAGAGAAACCTTCACGTTGTACCTCAAGTCACTTCCTTCTCTAACGTAAAGAGCATGAGGTTTATCCCTAATTATAAAAACCACATCAGCTGGAATTCTATTCCTCTTCTGGTCGCCTTCTTGCGAGAAAGTAATTTTCGTCCCAGACTTCCATCCCGGTTTCACATTAATCGTAAGCACTTTATCTTCTTGGACCATGGTGTTTCCTTGTAGAACTTTCCGGGATATTCTCATTCGCTTAGTGCAACCAGTCGCAATTTCCTCCAACGCCACGTAAAGGTCATGCTCGATTGGTGGATCCTGTTCGCTTTTATTGCCTTTTTGAAACGGCGACGACAACGATAAAAAGTCAAAATCGTCGGATGTATCAAACGCAGATGTTTCGAAGAAATTCCCGAAGGGACTAGAGTTGCCGAAGAATTGCGCGAAAGTCGCTCTAGGATCCCCGTGAAAAGTGTACGAGAAATTACCAGCTTCTCCAGGAATTCCACCTTTCAGCCCATTCTCCCCGTACGAATCGTACATGTCCTTCTTCTTTTTATCCGATAGAACTTCATAGGCTTCAGCTACTTCTTTAAATTTCTCATCGGCACCTGGTGTCTTATTTTTGTCCGGATGATATTTCAATGCCAATTTCCTATAAGCCTTTTTAATCTCCTCGTCGCTCGCATTTCGGGGGACTCCCAAAATTGCGTAATAATCTTTACCCATTGACACTTACTTTGACAACAACAGATTTTGACACACTGGATTTTAATTACTTTTAGCGTTATCATATGGTGTTAAAAGAAGATGTTAAAATCATTAAAACAATATTACATCAAAGTCCACTTCAGTCATTTTTTGACGTTTGAAGTTATGTGGAAAGTCCTATTCGTGGTTCTCATCCAGTCTTCTTTATATTTATGCAAAGTGACACTTAGAGATTATTGTAGTATTGAAGAAAATAATAGTCCATGCACTACTGGATGCGCAGTGTCCTCAAAGTGCGGTACAATGATTAAATCTTACACCACTTTGAATCAACGAGAACAGGATCAAATTCTATTGGTTCACAACAACATCAGAAACTATATTGCGAGTGGATTTTATAATAACCATACAGCTACTTTTCCCCCTGCCGCCAACATGCATATCCTAAGTTATGATAAGGAATGCGAATTCTTCGCCGCTTGCAACATGTTACAGTGTAACTCCACCGATAATATCAAGATGATTGCGTTGGATGGTACTGAACTTTATTACTTATCGTATAGGACGACTGTAGATAAACAGTTGTCAGATGATGAATACAACAATTTAATTGTGAATGGTATAAGGAAATCGATGGACGATGCGGCCGATATCGAATATCGGAGGAAATATAAGTGCTTCACGGTGAACGACGTGAAGATAGCACGTCCAGGTACAAAGATGAATAGAGCTACGGTCATCCTCTGGGGTAAATCAGTTTTCGTTGGATGCGCAAAAATGGTTTCCAAACGTAGAAAAGCCTCTTTCGATTACGTCATGTTCTGCGTGTACAGGATACCTGGTCTGATTGAACCTCCTATGTACGAGATTGGTAACACGAATTGCCACACTATATCCGATCATTTCAACAAATTATGTGGCATATTAAGAGTAGGAGATTTAGATACTTATATTTCACCCTTGGACACAAGTGTTTTCACGAATTCTAAACTGCGCAGCTTCGATTTACCAGGCATTCACAAACTTATGATAATCTTAATTAACATAGTCAATTTACTGGTATAAAAAAGCTGAAAAATTCTAAAAATATATTTAGTTTAATTTATCTTCTTATTATGCTAAAAATAAAGAAATATAGAAAAAAAAAAGCCTAGACAAAATTTAAAAGGAAGATTTCTGATGCTGGGATTGACACTGACTTTGACAATCATAGATTAAATGTTTTTCCAATGAATATTATTGAATATGAATATATGAAGTCAATTTTTAAAGTAACTTTTTAATGATGGTATGGAAAATCTTAATAGTGTTTTTCTTAAAGGTTTCTTTCAATTTGTGTAGAGTAACCATCAAAGACTATTGTAGTATCAGCGAAGATAACAGTCCATGTGTTACCGGTTGCCAGTTGTCAGGAAGGTGCGGTTCTATAATTCATCGCTACACAACTTTAAACGAGAAAGAACAAAATGAAGTGCTGGAAATGAACAACAATATCAGAAACTACGTTAGCAATGGATCGTATCATTTCCTACCACCAGCAGCCAACATGCACATCCTCAGCTACGATAACGAATGCGAGTTCTTTGCCGCTTGCAACGTTATACAATGCAAAAATTCGAATCCCGGAAAAATGATTGCACTTGATGGTTCTATACTCAGTAACGTATTGTACCACGTTTCGCACCAAAAAGAATTGGCAAAACACGTTTATGACGAATTTATTATTGAGGGTTTAGAAAATGCCATGACCGATACGGGTAATATCGATTATCGAAAGAAAACACAAAAATTCATGATGAAAGATATGCAAATTACACGTCCAGGAATGATGCAGAATCGTGCAACAGTGATTTTATGGGCAAAGGCTGTATACGTGGGCTGCGCAAAAATAGTTTCAAAACGCAGGAAGGGCTACTTTGACTATGCCATGATGTGCGCGTACAAGATTCCCATGCCGATCGAACCTCCTATGTACGAACCTGGACAATCGAAATGCCACACAATGTCCAAGAAGTATAATAAGTTGTGCGGTACTATAAGATTAATGAATGAAGACACTTATGTCTCGCCTTTAGATACAAGTCAATATAGAGATTCCAAATCACACCGTCTAATTGCACCTCCTCAAATGTATTTATATTATTTAAACATACTCATTATAATAATTAAATCATGAAAAAATATATTTTAAATTCGATTAATTTTGAGAGAAAAAGAAAACAGTAATTTAAATACCGCAAAATTAACCGGTTTTCACTTAAATGGTAAATAATTTATCTCTAAAAGAAATTCTGAAGTTACATGAATTAATAATACTATTTAATAACAACATTTTCCACAAATTTAATAAGACCTAATGAATATACAATCAACTTAAATAAATATTATAACTAAGATTACATAATTGGATACAATTTTAAATAAATGTAAGTTGAATATTTCAAAATCTTATTAACTAAGAATATTTATTACTTCATATATACATATTAGTTGCATTAATCCTACATTGCATTTGTTCATAAGAGATGCTCCAATTCCGAGTGGCGATATAAACGGATCTTCTTTGTTGGGCCTGACTTGACCGCATAAAGAGTTCCATCTCAGGTGCCTAATGTTGCACGCTGGTTTACCAACTTCATAAAATTTTGTCGACATTGGTTCGGGAATTTTGTACGTACACACAACTGAATAATCGTGAAGACCTGGCAGTCTTCTCGAATGAAATTTTGCACATCCCACGTACATGTTAGTACCCCAAAGAATGTATGTGACATTAGAGACACGAGGATGAATGAGCGGCTTATTTTTGAACGTAAAACTCGGAGCTACATATTTGAGGTAATCAATTTCACAAAACCATTGTTCAATAGCTGCACCCATTACATCCTCAAATTGGTCTGCATCTAAAGGCAGTTCAACAGACTTAGTATACATTGCTTGTCCAAGTTTATTTCCATTTAAAGCTATCCTTACATTATCATTCGTGTACATACATTGCCTTATATAGCATCCAGCGAAAAACTCGCATTCTTTGTCGTAACTCAGAACGTGCATATTCTTAGCTGGCGGTAAGGCTTGCAACGTTCCTAGTGAATATACTCCTTCGGCAATTTGATTCCTGTAATAGTTGTGAGCATCCAAAATGTAGTCTCTTTCGTTTTCAGTCAACGAGCGAAATCTGCTCTTCGTAACTCCGCAAACCGCTGACCTAACACAACCAAATGTACAGGGTGTATTCAATTCATCTATGTAGCAATAATCTTTCAATAGAATTTTACCAAGCACCGTTTTTTGGATAACGGAGAAGAAACACAACAAAGTAATTAACATCACACAGTGACAAATACTTTTGAATTTTCATAATATTGCTTGAATGTTGGGAGGTTATTAAATTTGAGACAACTGACAAAAAAAAATATATAAGTGACAATTCTCATATGAGTCAACATTTATTATTGCATTCACTTTGAGAGTGTATTAAAAGAAAACATATCAACATGCAAACGGTGAAATGTTACCAAAAAGAAGTAAATTGTAATAATATTATTGCATATCTAATATTCGTTAAGTAGAAATAAGTATAAATTACTCTGTATATATTGATTATGTATGTCGGAGCATCAGGCTTAGATTCCGATTAGGCGTGTGGAGAAGGCTTTGTTACAAATTAGGACTAGAGATCCAAGCACAGCGACCCTTCTGGCAACTCTCTAATCAGTCGGTCCTTCTGCTGCCTTGTTCTACTTCCAAAATATATGCCTTTGGATATTAAGATTTAAATTTAAAGAAATTGTTTACCTAAATATATTAACTAAATATATTTTAATGTAATTTCGAAGATCTTCATTGAATACTTTGTTAGATGGAAGTCATTTAGTCTTTAAACTTTAAGTCGATCTTCACTACATATTGGTCATGTCTGACCATTTTATTAACTATTGTACAGTTAATATGTTTATTCATTGGGCCTACCAAATTCTACTTAATTATTATTATTCTACCCAAGCGTTGCCTATCCGTTATTTTGAATAGACTGTACATATTTTCAGGAATGTGACCATCAACACAAACTGAAACTTCATAGGTCGTAAACATTTGGGTCTACACAGATAAAGAAACCTTTTGTACACCCACGTAGTCAAAACTTACTTCCTTTTCCCACTCATACCCTTTTTGAAATGAACAGATTATTATATAATATAATTTAGTCTTAGTTGGAGGCCAACTGAAGAAGTAGTCTTAGTTGAAGGGCCAACAGAAGAGGTAGTCTTAGTACTACCTAATTATTAACTTAAAGATACAAATTACCTCTTAGTTGATAAACCATGAGATCAACACTTATCTAGTTGACTTCTCAATAAAAACAGTACTTTAAACAATAAAGTTATTTTAGAATATTGTATTTAATATTCATAAACCCCTCTAAGACTCCACAACTACGTAATTACGAAATAATCCACGGTGTCCAGAGATTATTTAATCCCGGGACACGACAATGTGTTGAAGTTGGGAGCAATCAATAATAATAAATGTAGACATGTTGTCATTTTAGTTATTTTTTTAATAATTTTCTTAATCATTTAAATGAATACTATTTACAGTTCATTTTGGTTAAAACTTTTGTTTAATTAAATTGTACATTAAAAAGAACAAATATTAATATATAGATGATAAAAGCAAACACATTATTATAATATTTGTTGGAAGAATTTAAATCAACCGGTGCAATAAATTTATCGTCCTCGTAAGGTCTAGTCTTCCCACAAAGATGTGGGAAATCAGCATTATGAACTACGCATACGCCACTAATTTCTCTATACAGATAAGGGACTTCCGAAGTCTGTGCTTCATACTCAAGATAATTACAAACTACTTTATATATATGATCACTAATAGAATGATCAATATGGTTGACATGAATTATCGCACAACCTACATATTTCGTAATATTAGACACTAATTGTATAAGATCACCATAAGTAGAATTTCCATGGTACCAGGCGTAGTCTATCAAATCATTCTTCCATGCTTCGAATGCATCATTAAATATTTTTGGGTCTATTAGATGCATTCTTGGATAGTGCTTATCATAAAATATCTGACCCATTTTTTTCCCAGTTAAACTAAGACGTGTAGAATCATGACCTGTCTGGCACGACTTAATATGGCAACCAGCCAAAAATTCCGCTTCCAAATCGTAACTTATTACACCCAAATTATATGCCATCGGAAAGGGTCTAAAAGATTTCTCAGAAATATTTTCTCTAAATCCATTGTGAAGCATTTCAATGTGATGTCGAACATCATCATTTAGAACTCGAAAACGATCGAAAGTATTACCGCAATCTTTAGATCGAACACATTTAGTCTTGCATGGAGTATTATCCTTACTATATTTACAGTAAGCTTCGAGTCCATCTTCACTACATAAGTTGAAGGCGGGAGCTATTAATACTAATAGTAGATGTACCCATATTGTCATTTGATTTTTTAACTGACATTTCCTACGTTGATTTGTATTTTTAATAGTTAAATCTTAAATATTGGAAGTTCCAGTTTTTAATTGTATTCGTTGTGGCAAACACAGAGGATTAGCTTGTGGAAAGAAGTAACATCCAAGAGTGGATGTCAGAGAGGACTAGCGTTAGCGCCAGAGAAAACGGAAGCGGTATTGCTGATCGGAAGAATGAAAGACAGCACAATAAAGTTCAAAGTATCGTGTATAAACATCTTTACCAAAGAAGAAGATGAGCGGAGAATGGAGAGAGCGAATGAAGAAAACGGCAGTGGAAGCTAATGAGTGACAACAAATAAGACAATCAACATTTCAGAGAAGTACCAATATATAGAACCTGGATGTTGATGAAGAAGAGGAGACATTTTTAGTGGGTAAGAATCCCACAGTACCACGAATCCACCGTGGTCCCTATACAAGATTTTCCTCTCTTCAGACAAAAAAAAAGTTTGTATTTGTATATGACACTGTAATATAATTGATTATGTCTACAATACATCATAGCAGCAATCTTGTGAACCTAAGCTATTTGAAAAATATTTCCAGCGATCTCCACATGATCTGGCTTCTTATTCACGTCCAATTTATCAGCTGCAAGATATTTACCCTTAATATATTTACAGTAAACTTAAAGTAAATCTTCACTACATGAGTTGAGAATGAAATTAATTAATAATAATAAATGGACACATGTTGTCATTTGCAATTTTCTTACTGACAGTTCATACATTGATTTGTATTTTTAATAGTGAAATTTATACAGTTTGTAGTTAAACTAAGTAGAGAACAATAATTGTACTAGCGCATATGGCAACAAGCGCATAGATAGGAACACATGCAAAACCAGTGTCCAATCTAAGTGGTGGAATGAAATCATCTTCTTCCAGCGGCCTAACAAATCCACAAAGCTTTTTGTACCGTTTATTACGTTTAGTGCAAACGTGATATCTAAGTTCGTACGAAAGATTCTTATCTATTGGAAGTTCCGGTTTGTAATTGCATATGACACTGTAATAAAATTTATTGGGCTTATGTCTGTAGTACATCATAGCACATCCTACGTGCGTCGTGTGAACCCAAGCTAATTGAAAAATATTTCCAGCAATCTCCACATTTTTTGGCTTCTTTCTTTTTATCCACATATCGAAAGCTTCCGATAGAAAATTCACGTCTAATTTATCAGCTTCATCGTCCTTCACCATCCTCCTGTACATAACTTGACCCAACGCTCCATCGTCGAGGGAAATACGTACCTCATCGTTTGCGAATATGCATTGCTTTATGTGACATCCGGCAAGAAATTCACACTCCTTATCATAACTTACGATTTTCATAGGTTTCATCGTCATTGCAACGAATAATATGTGTGACCCATGCACTGTTTGATCTCTTAAGGTGTTATGTTTATTTACAATGAAGATTCGTTCTTTATCCGTAAGTGATCTAAATTTTGTTTCCGTAAATCCACATGACCTTGAACGCAAGCAGCCGTGTCTACACGGTGTATTCTTTGGATCAATATTACAATATTCATTTATCGAAGCTTTGTACTCCAGCGATCCACCAAATAATATTGAACACCACAATAACATAACAAACATGTTGACAAACGATTTATTTGTACAAAAATAATATGTCTTATTGACAACAAAGAATTTATTCAAAGATGACTTTGTGGAGCTGCTGGAAAACTCCATAGGCAGATAAGTAATAACGGTACCGTATCTCAAGGAATAATCCTAGGTATATTCTCGCTCGTTTCCTCTGTAATTCTACGTGTTTGTCTATATTGTCTATGTATATAAATATACGTTCGTTGAGTACCGCCGTTGCAGATTTTTGTGTTCCTCTCTATCCGATGAAAGCTCTGAAATCGAGCATCTACAAAACTTTGTTTAAGATATCGTAACTTCGTTTAAGTAATAGTAACATTTTGCAAAAAAATATATTACTTTTTTTAATTCGATATCTGATAAGATTGTTCATTTTTAATCGCGATTTACAGTTTATATAAGCCAGTGGTTGTTGGTTAGTAATATCTTATTATTCAATATGGCAAAGGCGTTATTCATATTTGTTGCACTTTGCTTCATTTTCGAAGCCATCACAATTACTCCTCGTCACTTTTGTGAGTATCAAAATGTAATATTTGTTAATAACTGAAATTATATATTAAATAATGATTTTAGCTATTCATAGTGAAAACAGAACAACTCCAATTTTTAGCTTCGTACCTATTTCTGGAACGAATTTGACATTTGATATTAGAGCCAAGGATGAAGCCAGATTGGCTTTAACTACAGGTCCCGCGCTTGTTGGACCCTATTATGAAATCGTCATCAGCGGAAGAGATAAAGTAATGAATCAAGTTATTAAAGATTCTCCAGGAAATGTAGTAGCTTCGAGAATTAGGACTCATGTCATTGAACACGAATTCAGATCGTTCACTTTATTCTGGAATAACAGCAGAATCGCTTTACACGGTGCCCAAGCAGGAGATGACTACATGGTTGTATCTTATAGAAGATCGGGGAATACGGCGTTCAACTATATTGGGTTTTCTGCGGGCAACAGCAGTGATGCTACCTTCGTCTTTGCAGATTATGGACATCAGATTGGATATTAAATAATTGATACACTTTCAATTTGATATTTATTTTTTACAAATATACATGTATGGCATCATAAACGTGACTTTACTTTCATCACCAGCTGCAAATCCAATGAAATTCATGCTTTCAGTGCCAGAGCTATTATACCTAATCACTTCTTCAAAATTTCCTTGATACACTCTAACATCTGCTTCATCCCACATCAACATAAAGTATGTGAATTCTGCATCCGTGATGCTCGTGGTTTCATTGACGGCGCTTTCAATTTGTATATTCTCGAATGAATCTTGAGCAATTTTATGGTTGATATTTGGGTCTCCACTGATTGTAATTTCAAAAAATGGCGGTATAGCAGCTGATGTTGTCGACAAGAGTATTTTTGCTTGGCTTCCTCCTCTAATTAATAACTCAGTTTTTGTATATTGCACCGGCACAAAACTGTAAACTTGATGCTTGCTGGTAATCTCTGAAACACATTTTACTCTCATATTTATTAAACGTTGAAGAAATACCTTACTTATAAATTCTTTTGAGTACGATTCATCAAAAAGAAAACATAGCATCAAAGCACCAATCACAAATTTCAACATTGTGAGCATCATGTATCTATGCTTGTGCAAATATTACTATCAAATAGCAAAGCACTCTATTTAAGTGATTTTGGAAGAAGATAAAATATGTAAGTACTGATCAAATGCAATTTAATCTATTTTGTAATAAATCTTTCTAATCAAATATTAATTAACCACTCAAGTATTCTAAGAAAACTATTTTGATACATTACATTTGCTACCCAAAATAACATATATCAACCATAATTTTATTCCTTTTTGTAAAAAATATATATGCAAGAGGCTTAAGCCCACATCAGTCTCCAAAAAAAATATTGATTATAATTATATTGTATACAAGAATTGTAATAAATTTAATATAATAAAAATATATATATATATACATAATGTATTTTGAAAAACATTATTATAATTCAATAATATTATTCAATTTAATCTGATAAAAATACATGAAAATATGTTAAATAATAATTTATTACAATATACAACAATAATAAAATATTATATCATCATACTAAGTATTAACATTACAGCCGTCGAGAGGAATCATAAATATAGCATCTTCATTTATTCCAGCTGCAAATCCAACGTAGTTTACGACATTGATGAAGCTTTCGTTAAAACTAACAACGTGATTAGGACCTTTACTCACGATAATACCTTTCTTCCAAGTAAGTTTAATATTATTGAACGCATCTTTCGACAATACGACTTCTTTCATTTCTTCACTTTTAACATTTTTGGGATTATCTCTAGCAATAAAACTAGGTTCGGATGGTTTTCCGGAAAGTGTGATTTCGAAGAACGGTGCAACACTGCTTGCACTCTCAGAGAGAAGGATCTTAGCGCCATGCGATGATTTGATCAGAACATCCAAATTAGTGGTTTTCACCGGTACAAAACTATAATCTGTTACATTCGACTGTCTGCTATTTATTGCTAAAATACTACGTGAGAACATAAATATTAATGTTTTTGTGTAACACTTACTAATAAAATATGTTGTAGCATCAGATGTCAATATGCATATTGCTACAATGATAAACCGCAACTTGTCCATTTTCTAAATTAATCATGTTTTCGAACGCTTATGGCTTTATATATATACTAAAAAAGATTATACTGAAAATTGATAAGATTTTACTAAATATAATTTATTGCATAAGTTATATTATTTGTATATTAGAAATATAAAAGTTCTCCTTAAATTAATTTATTATTTTTTACGGAAACAAACATAAATAGTGCAGGTAATAACAAAATCAAGAATACTTAAAATTCATGTTATATAATTATTTAAAAATATATATATTTATAATGACTTCTTCTTATTCTTTATTTTCTTCTTACTGCTTTTGACCTGCGGTTCAGCTTCTGCTATGTCCTCCGTATCTTCGTGCATCCTCTTTTCACCACTAGAAAACGAAATGATTATATTTCCAGTTTATCAATATCGTCAATCGTCAAGTTTTCACTACAACAGACGTGAAAACCCTATTAGATCAACGCACATATAATACTAAAACAAATATTTACCTTTTAACCGATATTATATTCTTGTTTCCTTTTCCTTTCAGCATTTTACCCCATTCTTGCTCGGAACCTTTAATAGCGAACTGCGTTAGATTTTCATCTTTCAACTTTTTCAGTTCCTTTTTCTGCTTCTGCTCTAATTCCTTTGAGGCTTCATCGAGCTCCTTTTGCAATGACTGTGCCATGGCATTCATTTGAATGTTCTTAACTGGCGCCAACGATTTTTCCACATCGTCTTCCAAAACTCCATTCAAATATTGAACGGATCTGCGCACGAGACGATTGAATAAACCAAGCAATTGGTTTGCAGGCAAATCTAATGCAGAAGCCAAATCATCTACAGTTTTGTGTTGTAACCCAATACCCAGTAGAATGGCCGATTGAACTGCTGAGAAGTTGACATCTCCCATGTGCTTCAAGAAGTAAATTCTTGCAAGAGATGGCAACAAGTCCACAATGAGATGATAGTCAACCAAATTGTTACTATACATCTCCAACCGCTTCACGTCGTAACTAGTCATATACACATCCAATTCGTTACGCATCAAAGTCTTTGCATCAACTTGGTTATTCTTATTGTTTAGAACGCCCAATGATAACGATGGTGTAAACGAGCTAAACTGATAAGACAACAGTGAAAGGAAACGCCTCCTGAAATCCACCCAATAAGCACTTAACCAATCAGAAGCCGGTGCTTCGTCGTCGTGTTTCAAAACATTAATCATAATGCAAGAATGTTCACCAGTCAAATCATTTGTAGTTTGCCTCAAATAAACTGGAACAAATCCGGCTCGTTTCCTATTAATAACAAAAAACGCAAATGTTAAAAATATATTGTTTCTTTTAGAAAGATAAAGTAGACTTACCAAAATTTCAAAAGGGGCTCTGTTAAACCATACGAGACACCTAAATAATCCAGTTTTTCAGGTTGCCTTTCGTTCAGTTTCAAAAGCAATGGCGGTAATTTTTTTCTCGGTTCAATGGTTTCTTCTAAAAGACCCAAATCTTCATCATCAATCTGTTCGATTTCTTCGGCTTGTTTATCCTTATTTTCTTCAATATTTGTCATTTTAAATTCGTAATAGTCTTTAAGTAAAGCTATAGCCCTCGCACCGTATCCCATCTGAAAGTTCGCAATAGTAGAATAAAATGTTATTTAATAGTTATAAGAACATACGCCTTGATAGTCTGGATGAGTTGCGATTCTCACAATTCTAGCACCAGCTAAGCTTGGAAAATCTGGATCTTGATATTGTTGTCCTATTGTCCAGGGTATTAAATCACCAGCGGCTCTCTTTCCACGATTAAAACTATCCACAACAGAATCTTTCGAGACTTGACCCTCTAGACAAACTTGAATAACCACCAATATTTCCGGTAAGGAACTTTTATTCGGATTTACCGGACCTAACAAGCAGAACAAATGATGAGCTGGGGCATCGGACATCATTTGCAAGTCGTTTGGAGAATTCTGCAAACGTAAGTTTATTATAGCCGATATTGCAAATTCTATGCGTATATTAAAGTACCTTGTAATGCGAAGCAACATATAAAGATACCATTCTCTGAAGAAATTCTTCGGATGCCCTATGATAACAAAATAATGTGTCTCTGTTTATATAATACAGTTCGCATGAATCCGGAGGCGGACAACCAGAGGATAATGATGAAACTGAAGTAGCATCCAAACAAAGCAATTTTGTTAGCCATGTTTCAACTGCATCTCCAGATTTATAACGAATTGATTCTTCTAAAGTAACCTTTAACAAATAAAAACTCGGTAGATAAATAATATTTTTTCAAATGTTTACACTTACTTCATGCAACGTTCTTCCAGTTGCAGCAGCCGAATCTTTCTTATTCGCAGCATTAGTATTAGCACCAACGGGAACCGTTTGCACCCTTAATTGTTGTAACAACTTTAAGGATAATGACCTTCCTGTACCTTCATACCCATTAATTGTCGATGCTAAGAATACCAAATACGGCCCCAACATAGCTTTAACGTAAGGCAAAGGAATAGCTGCAGCTTCATCAATAACCACCAATTCCGCTTGTGACAATTTATTTGCGTCAGTAGGATGTATATACTGAAACATAAAATCATACAAAGTTTAAACGATTTTCTTAAACATTACATTATGCATACCTGAATAGTCTGTCTATGGTCCCTGAAAATGTTAACTCTAACAATCGCCTTGTTAAATTCCGGATTTGTACTTTGAACTAAACCATAATCAATATGTTCCTGATATTCTAACGCGTCAAAACCTTTGAAAACAAATTCAAAAAATGTGTTCAAATTTTCAGGGCTGGGACTTGTAACAAATATGTTACTATAACCGAAAGCAACAGCTGCAGCTACAGAAAGTCCTAGCGCAGCGGATTTGCCTCGTCCTCTGCTAGCAGTCAAAGAGACTGTTGATTTTAAAGTTTTCTCTGATATAGCTTCAATAAACTTCAACAGGGCTTTACCCTGATCCAAAGTCCTACAACAATTTACCAAAGAACCCACAGGTTGTGTGTCTCTTAAGTTAGCTTTCAATTCTATTAATTCCTCATCAGATTTTGATTTCTCTTGTAATGCATCAATGGGTGTCACATGTAAATTGTGAGATGAGACAGGTAAAACTGCTAGTTGATCATCAACTACAAGACACCTCTTGCAAGATGCCAAACTCAGCAAGAAACGTTCATTAAATCTACATGATACATTCTGGTGAGCTTCAGTTCTAAATCTTTGATGCACATCCATTGTCAAAGTGTAAAGTTGTTTCAATGAATTCATGGTACGCAGCAATAGTACAACAATGCCACCACCTTCTACTGTTTCAATTGTTCTTGCTAGCAAATTAGGTGTCAGTGCTTCAAAATCTTGCAAAACGCACATACCTAAAAAGTAAAGATATAAATATAAAAAAATATATTATAATTTGTTGTGTTTACCATAAGTGTTTCCAAGAATTTTCTGTGTTTCAGAATAATAGCAGTAACGTATTTTTGTACTTGAAACAAATAATTCAAAAGGGTCATCTTCATTTACACTCAACTTTCCAGCTTTAATCTTATGTTGTAAATGCTTCATACGTTTCTTCCTGTTGCTGCTGAAACCTAACTCCTTTTTATAGCACCATAGTACTGATGGTCTCGCTTTAACTTCAGCTTTGGATAACATATGATGTAAAATAACAACCTGTAGACAAAAACTGTATAAAACTTGTCTATTAAATGAATATTGTACTAACCTGATCACGGCCTTTATCACCAACAATAACAAATAATGTTCTGTGTCCTAATTTCACCCCGTTCTCGATTAGAACACGAATTCTATTATCAATCTTCTTGCGTACCATCTTAAATGTTATTTATGTTTAACCTTATGAAACTTCAACTTCCTTTGAGGTTATGGAAATGAAGCACGCCTTCACATGTGTTTTGAATTTAACACTGTTTTCTAACAAGGCATACCATATTCAAAATAAATAAAATAGAAATGATACCAACCCTAATTGAAAAAAATTCAAATTCATATAAAAGCGCATTATATGCTAACAGATGTATAAACTGTATATTAACAAAATAAGGACTATTGAGAATAGTTAAAAAAACAATCATATTTATTGCTGCAATAAATTACAAAAATAATTTAAAGAAAGAAACAAACTTAATACAATAGCAGTGATAACAAAATAAAATTCAACTACTGCAAAGAGCTAAGAGGCATCTGCAGTAAATTTCTTCCCATTTGAAGTTGTTAATTTTCCCTCAATCATAATTTGCATGTCCCCGCTTTGGTTCCTTCCCTTCCTGGATATACATGCGTCTCGAATTGTCTAAGAGCATTTTTATTACTGCACAATTTGTTGGGCCTTGGTCTCATACAATTGCCGCAACTATATATCCCATATCTGCCAATGTTGTCACTATAACTTTAATATATCTTACAATGGTGGGAGATTTTATTGGTCCTTCCAATTTTTGTAAATGCTCCTCACCGTGAAGACTTGAGCATGATCTGCTATTCTACATGTCCTATCGTAACCGTCGTTTTCAAATCCACAAAGCATACCTCTTTTAGGCAGTAGTCCAAATGAGGAGTAACTAACATCTCGTCAAATATTAATGTAAGTAGTCTAGCTTCAATGATACTGCTACATTAATGTGCTGCTTAAGCGTATTAAAGATATTTTCATTTAAACCAGGATCAATTCTAATTTCGTTATTAAATTTGGTTATTGTTGTTAAAGAAGGTAATTTAAAAATATGAGACAAATATTTGTAACACGATCTGCTTTTTTTAAATATGCTTAGAGCTAAAATGTTATCCTCCAGTAAATAGCTTTGAAATTATAATTACAGAAATGCGTTCTTTTCCTATAAGTCTCGGCAAAATGAAGATTACATACCCTCTTTCTATTTCGTATATACAAATCATCGAGATTTTTCAACAAAAGATTATGTGTAGCATCTTTCCATTGCTGGAAGATTGGAGAATCGACCGGTGGAAATTTCCTCATCGGAATTTTGTTCAAATGTTTTGTTCTGCATCCATGGAAGCAACAGTTGTAAACCATCCTAATGGAAAGCGTTAATTAATTAAGGTGAATAATTGAAAGAATATTACTTACTAATATAATATAATAATTCACAAAGCAATGCAACTATAAAAGTTTTTCATTCAAGTGTTTGAACCATATTACAGTTATCTACATTATCGTTCAAATTCGATCTTTCACCATTGGTCGTTCTGCCAAATGTATATTAATTTATTTTTTGAAAATTATAGATTCAAAAAAATTAAAGTTCACTACATGAAAACTGTAATACATATTATTTATTCATTTTATACAGTTAGTAATTGTCGTACAAACAAAACATTGAAAAAATAATAAAAAATATTGCTTCGTTTTGAAGCTAAGTAAAATTAAGTTTTTTCTGGCATATTTTTCCATAATTGACTACATAAAATCAGTAAAATTGGGAACTTCGTCAAATACTTGTTGATTGCCAGCAGTATTTTGCATTTGTTGTCCCATTTGTGGTCTGGGACCAGAACCCCCAAGTGTATGCATCATCATCTGTTGTCTATATTGTGGTTGCTGCTAAAAATATACTTTTATAAAAACAACTTAAAAGCACAGTATTATAATATTACCTGTTGCAAAAGTGTTCTTAGCCCTGGATTGTTAGGCAATACTGGTCGTAACATTCTCTGCGGTGCATTTTGAGCTTGCAGATTATTTTGATTTCCTAGTCGCTGCTGCTACAAAACATGCAATTTTTTGAATAATTTAACTGGAATTAAATACAATCACTTACATCTAGAATTTTATATTGCATCTCTTGATGCTGTGCAATTTGCAATGCTTCTTGAAGTTGAGCTGTTTTCATATGCGAAATCCTTTCAAGTTCCGTTTTATATTGTTGTTCTTGTTGCTGCGCAGCTTCCAAGGTTTGCCGCAATTGATTTATTTTATCTAAATTGGCTTGCCTTTCTGCTTCCAGTTGATTTGCAAAGGGTTGGGTAGGTCTTTGATTACCCATCATATTACCAGAAGCACCAGCAGCACCAGCACCTTGACTTTGTTGTTGCTGCTGCTGCTGCTGTTGCTGCTGCTGTTGTTGCTGCTGTGGATTGCCTTGCATTTGACCAGCAGTTTGTTGTAAACCCTAAAATGTTCATTTTACAAAACGTATTTAAAAACGTAATAAATATATAATACCACGGGCATTCGCAATCTTTGACCCATTACGACTCCAGGGACATTTTGTCCTAAAAGCCCTTGATTACCTAGCCCTTGGCCTGGTTGACCAGCAGATGCCACAACATTCTGGGTCAACTGGCCGCCACCCATAGCGATAGCATTTGTTTGGGACATCATAAGACCTTGTGAGGGGCTTTGTGAGGTTGAAGGGTTTTGTTGTCCTGTCATTGGAGCGCCAGTTTGCGGATTGATATTTCCGCCTGTTCCCTATTACATGACAAATAAATATAAATTAAATATTAATTTGTAATAATAAATAGCAATGACCGCATTACCTGTCTTAAATTTTGGGAAGACTTCTGCTGTTGAATAACTTTTCTCAATCTATCCACGAAGGCAACTTGATCGTTCGGTATAAATCCTAAATACGCTCTCTTCTCTGACGTATATAGAAGTATTAAAACTTTTATTTCACAATCTGCACTATTTGGAGTGAAGTGAACGCAGCCGGCCTAAAAAAAAACAAATAAAAATAATCAACATATCATTCGAGCTTAATTAATATACTTACAAATCCAGAATTCATTACTTTCGTAAGCGATTCTAATGCGTCGCAATTTACAGGGTGGAATAATACCGATTTTGAATTTTTCAAAAATGCACCACCTATGTTTCCAATCAACTGCTTGGGCATCAACTGCATTATTAATTTGCTGGGCCATCCGTCTGCTTTCCTGAAATTTATAAATTATATAAATATTTATTATTTTTATACATTTTTCACGTACATTTCAGGTTCGCCTTCTTTGACATTTGCAGATACGGAACATGGAACGTGTCTGGTGACTTTCTGTGTTTCAGCTGGTGTCTTCTTTTCCAACCATTCCAACGAACCACTCCAAATAGTCTGCCTTTGTGGGTTAATAGACTGTCCAGATTGGGAAGCCTGTGATGTAACAACAGGCTGACTTGGTTGCTGTACCTGGTTAGGATTCGAGGTTTGTTGCATCCCAGGTGTACCCGGATTTTGGGACATAGAACTTTGTACATTTTGCTGTACTTGTGATAAAGTCGGTTGATTTTGCTGCGATGACAAAATACCCATTCTTATCTGATTAGCCATTTGTGGATTGTTCGGCACTAGAATAAGAAAACGAGAATTAACAAATTTACCTATTATATAGTTGAAATCGATAGCACACTCTGATGTACTCTGTTCGATTAGCGTACGTATTATAGTGCAGTTAAGTACAAATATATATATCCATCATCATTGCAGAAGTCATACAATCTATAGAGGAAAATTTAGCTGGAATAGCAATTATCCAAACAATATCTGTGAGCTTCTACCATTAATAGACTTTAATCTTGAAGCCAAAAAAAACTTACCTACTTAAATAATCTAGTTATAAAAATAACTAAAATCAAGTAACAACTAAACGAATATCAGTAAAGAAAAGAAAAAAATTGAATACGTTTGCAAACTCATCAAATATTAAAATAAATTCATTAGCTCCACTAAATCTATTATTAAATATACGAAATTAAATTAAGCAATATACTTTCAAACCATGAAATTTTATGACTTTATGAAGAGAGAGTTAAACTTGCACTGAATAGAGAAAAGATCATTTCTACGAGAGGAAATAATCAAAAGTAATGACGAAAGAGAAGAAATATATACCAACTATATTCGTTCAGATTTCCGAAGTCGGTGAGGCTATTCTACAATTGCATTACACCAAACGTGTATTGTCATCAGAACCGTAGGAACCCCGACTAGATTTGTCTTATCTCTGTTTTGCAAAACTCAGAAGTGGAAAGACTCAGGTTGTCAAAATGATGTCAATTAGACACAGACTAAGTATATTACAGAGTGTGAAAGAAAAATTATTTACAAATATACCTATTATATACAATAAAAAAACATACTTGGTCCAAATTGATTTACTGGACTTGGCATTGATGAAGGTGGACGCGTCAATTGGTCAATAAGTGCACTGCTTTGCGGAGTACCTGATTGAGCTGGAGTTTGCGGATTAACGTATTGTCTGCCCATAGTCATCCACCTAGCAGGACCTCTATTGCCAATACCTAAAATAACAGTTATATAGTATATTAATAGCATTTTATTTTAATAACATACCAGAACCAGGATGATAACCAGGTGGTGCTTGTAATGTCTGAGCAGCAAATTGATTTTGACCTATCATAACACCTCTAACATTCGGCAAACCGACATTTACCATTCCTGGATTGACCATAGCTGGATTATGTTGCGACATTTGATTTAAACCTGCCGGATTGGCACTTCTATTGTAAGCAGGATTAGCGCCGACCACATTTTGTACAGGATTTGAATTCGATCCAATCATTGGTTGATTCGACTGTACAGATGGTCCCGAAATCGGACTGTCATTATTAGCCAAAGGACTCGGCGAAGCCAAAGGATTTTGATTCGTGTTCACACTTCCAGCAGGTGGGCTTATTGGTCTCTCCTTTAAACTATATTAAAGTTCATAAAATTAAGGAATATATTAATTAAATATATTATATACCTATATCCCTTTAACAATACTAGGTGTCTTGGATCTTTAGCATAATTTTTTGTTTGAGATGTTCCCAAGTCACCTCCAGCCTTCTCAAATAACTTATATAATGCAGGAATTTTTCTTGGAGATATTACTGATAAATGTATTTGACGTTCCTGCAGTATTGATGCCAGTTGGTCAGTTGTTTTCCCCATAAATGTATGAGATTCTGATACTGGCAACAAGTATGGAGGTGAATTGCATACTAATATACAATGTTTCTGTACATTTGCACCTGGATCATGTTTCTGTTGCAAATCCTCAAAGCAATGTAAAGCTGTTGCTAAACCTTCAGCAATATTTGCATGTGACTCTCCTTTACCAGCAATTAATCTAGTTAAAATATAGAATCAATAAAAGTAAAAACACCTTAATTATTAACGTACTCCAGTCTATCCATTGCTTTAATTAATTTCCCTGGACTAGAAAATGGTCCAATACTCTCACTACTAGGACTGGAAAGACAGTCTGCTGCATGATATACAACAATACCATAAATGCAACTTGCATTATCTGACATATAATTAACTTCATCCAAATTGCCCTGACTAAAATACCTACAAAATACATTCAAAATAAATAAGGAGAAAAAAATCTAATAATACTAACACAAAATGTAATACAAAAAAATCAGCAAGTGTATGTGTTATCAATATTCAGCAAGGTTACATTGGTTCAAGCCAATACCTCCAACCAAAGCTCAAATATCCGTTCAAGATTCATCATTTTAAAATGAAAACAATGTATAAAGTGTGCATTAAATAATACTTACTCTATCGAGGGCATAATATAATTTGATTTCAAATCATTTATATATGCCCCATTCACAGCTGTTCCTTCAATTACAAAAATCACATCTGCCTGCAAGCCATGGTCTGATGCACACACAACCATGTTCTTGTAGATATTTACTATAAAATATTGAAACAGTAAATATACTACAATGTTACAGTGACAACTGGAAGTATTTAAAATATTATTTAAATACCAGAAGCAAATACAAGTGGCACATTCTGCTAGAACAAATATGACCGAAACTGTTACAGTTTAAAAATTAAATGGTGTTAAATTCCAATAAATGTGCATCATTGGACGTAAATGCACTTAAATGTCAAAAATATTTTTAGTACCAACTTTACTTAAGGTTTTATCAACTGGTTTACAATATATTTTTTTGCTTGTATTTTAATAATTAACAAATGTATAAGATTTAATTCTGTAAAGATTGTATTGTACAAAATGCAAGCAGACTTTGAACACAAAATAATCAAACCTGTTTCTGGCATATATTAAATAAATATATTTAATATTGTTTGAAACTATGATAATTTTATTTTTATTTCAATTCTACTGAAGATAAATGTTCCTAAAGAGCCTCATGCGGCTCGTGAGCCGCAGTTTTCCGACCACTGGTATACATGAAATAAAATTAGTTTTGACATTTAAAGTGTCATAGTTGTCAAGCTTGGTGTATCCCAACAAATACTTATAAAAATATTGTAATATTCAATAATCTTGCATGAATCTTGTTGCAAAAGCAATGGCTTCTGCTGTTATTGATAAAGTTAAGGACCGCAAGGTTAAGGTAAATAATAGCCGATATACGTATATTTTATATTATTAATAAAATAAACTGCGATCATAGGTTTTCTTGGGGCCATTGCCAGATGACTTCTTAAGGATTGTTGGGGGCGTGCAAAAGCAACAAGAAGCAGTTGATAGGCAGACAGCCCTTGCATTACAACATCAATTTGTTGTACTATCTTCTTACCCACCAAAGTTAGCTGGACGTTTCAGTATTACCATTGCACAAGCAAAACTGGTCAAGAATTATGGCATAACACGCATGGACCCTTATGTCAGAGTCAGGATAGGTCATGCAATTTATGAAACTCATACTGATCCCAATGGAGGAAAAAATCCACGTTGGAACAAAGTTATTCAATGGTAATTGTATTTTGAAATAATATAATTTATCTGCTTAAACCATACACTTCTTAGTTTATTGCCACATGGAGTCAATACAGTGTCAATAGATATTTATGATGAAAGATCTTTATATGTTGATGAGTTGATTGCCTGGACTCAATTTACAATACCTAAGCCAGTATTGCTTGGTGAAACACAGGAGCAATGGTATCCTTTATCTGGAAAACAAGGTGAAGGGCTAGAAGGTTCCATTAATTTAGTGTTAAGCTATGTGGTAAGATATATTATATAACAATTAAACTATAAAATATACCTTATCGAATTTTCATATAGCTCAATGCTCCTCCATCTATGCAGTATCCACCAGTAATGATGTTACAAAATGTGAGTGGTGGTAGAGTACCTGCACCAGTCTATAGTGCTCCAGCTTCAGCTACTCAACCGCTTCCTTCTGTCCCGGTTCTCAGTGACACAGAATTCAATCAAGTAAATATTTCCGTATTGCGTAGGATTTATTAATGAAATAATACAATTTCAGATTGAAGAAATGTTTCCAAATATTGACAAAGAAGTCATCAAATCCGTTTTCGAGGCCAACCGCGGAAACAAAGATGGCACCATCAATTCGCTCCTCCAGATGTGCGAATAAGCACTATATTGACTTACGATATTATTATATTCCATTATATTAGTATTATAATGTTATTTAATCTCTAGAATACGCTTGGCCATAATTATTAAATTATTAAGTTACCAAATTGGTGCCAAATATTGGGAATGATTTTATTTGTTTCGATGCTATAACCATATTATATTGTTAATCTAAGCACGTGTAATTCACAAATATATCCGTAATGAGTATACACATATTTTTATTATTATATTTTTAATTTACAACATTTTAAAAATTAAGTACATTTAGACATAAAACTAGTAACAATTATTATTCGGAAAATAATATTGGTTTTTGTGCAATACAAACATTTATCAAGTGTAAATCAATCTTCACACACGCTAACTAGAAGTTGGTTATTCGAACTCGCTTTGCACATCAATTAATACTTTCTTATTCTTGTATGAGCAACACTTTTACGAATAGGAAAAAAAACGTGAGGATTCGTTTCCAAAATAAAGCTTAAAAACGTTTGCAATACAATATTATGTGTTTTCAATTGAAGGCATCTTCATGAATAATACATATCAAAAATTACGGTTAAATCTTGTAGAATTTTTGATTATAATAAAATATTAAAAACTACCCCATCATCAAAATATAAAATCTAATTTAGCAAAGCATATTTTTAGTTTCTTTCATAATATGAATTTTGTGTTTTTTTTTTGTATAATATATCAAGTACAAAAATACAGATTCAGATAAATTGACTTGATTTTAAGTGAACAGACAATGAACATCAAGTTTAAAAACTCATCTAACAACAATAACACCCTGTGTGTTTTATTCGCTTATTAATTCCTCATAACCCGGTTATACAAATAAATTTAATAAATATTAATTATAAAATACTTTCTAACATTTACAATACTGTCTTTATCAGATGCATAAACTTGTCGTTGGGACAGTTGTGTCCAAGACTATAAAATATATAAGCTAATTAAAATGTGTAACATAACGCAGTCTTAATTCAAATCGGTCTTATTTTGTATTCGTTCTTAAACACAATTACAGCTTAAACTTATTCGGACTAGAGAAAAATATCGTGCTTCAAAAAACATACGGTAAATATATAAAACAATAATATCACCAAGATTAAAGGCAACTTAATTTTACATTTGTTTTCTTTTTGATTTTCCATTCAGCAAACTAAACATAGTCTTCTTTCTTACCTTAAGCCATTATTCACAAGCCAGTTTGCTATCGAAACTGGAAAGCGCTATGGCAAAAGCCTGTAAAGCGCACATTGGATACCTGTAGTCCATCGTGAATATGTCTTCAGCAATGCGACCAAATTGCATAACGACATAATCATTATCGCTGTCGTGGACTATTTGGAAATTCTTCACAGAAGCTTCAGTGACTCGACCATGGAAATTCAATACATAAGATTGTGTATCGTCATTCCAAACCGGAGTTTTATTATGTAGTTCAATAATATTTTCCATATTCTTAGACTTCCACAAATCAATTAAACCCTCTCCATTCTCTTGCGGTTGCATCAGAACCCTTTCATAACTCAATGTCATACCTTAAATTATCAATTACCAATTAAATGTTTGTAGAATAACGTTTAAACTAAATATTACCTGGTAATATAACAGTCATTTTTCTTGGTCCTTTAAAACCTAACACATTAGTATCATAAATAACAGCTGCTAATTCTTGACGAATGTTAGTATCATTTGGACCACTACGCCTTGGGGATTTGCCGTTATCGAATATTGTAAACTGCGTGCCCAACAAATTTGATCTCAGTTTACCTATAAATAAACATTGATTATGTTATATGAAAATATATGTAAATTAATTTAGTTACCTATATAAGATTCAGCATTTCTTGAGAGATCAATAGGATCCGTAGATATTAAGTAATTACTTGTAGCACTTTTTTTTCGTTTCCTTCCAGCCAGCAGAAAAACTTTCTTTCCATATTCTCTCTCTAAATGCAGGTAGTAAGTTGGATATAGACCTCTGTCAATGCCTTTCCTATCTCTAGTAATTCTACACTTGTAAAGTACCTTTTGAGTGGCCGGTTGCATGACAAACTTTTCTATATTTCCTTCCAGATCTCCTTCCATTTCAGCAGTCTTCAATTAAACAATATCATAAACTAGATATAACTAAAAAGTTCTTTAACATACCCCACGATTGATTAAATTAGGTTGATCATTAATTGGATTAATAGGCATTGCCCCATTATCAGATGTAGTTGTTATGGGAGTGGATTCTTCATCTTCAATATCCATGAGTTCATTTGATGAACTTATTGTCAGATCTTCTACTTGAGTATCTAAAATATAACATTATAAGTTAAATGAAAGGCTGCTGTTTGTTAAACTAACCATCAATTGCATCAACACTAGGAATGATTGTTATAACTTGATCTGGATTATTGTCTTTTGTCATTGAATAATGTAAGGGACCATCATAACCTGAAACATAAAATAATCTATAATTTAATTGTAAAATTTAAAGAGAAAAGGTGCAGACCATGCAATTCTCTTCTGTTAGCTGCACTGTTTCCTCTATTTCCCTTGGCGCTATTATTCCGAATATCAGATGCTTGAATCATCCCTGCAGTCTGCCTTTTTTGTCTCATCTTCTGCTCCATCAACTGGCGCTGTTAAATAAATACCAATAAAATAATTACATTTCTTTTTAAAAAGCCGCCTCTCTTACCTGTTGTTCCAACTTTTGATTTCGCGAATCCATGGTCCTTTCCACACCACACTTTTAACGTAAATGGACTAAAATCTTACATATCCTCTTCAATTATTCAACGCTCTTATATAATTGCGTGGCGCTATTTATTACATTTCCCTTGAAACGGTATTTGATCGATTTTATTCACATTAACGACATTGGTCGCTAACAACAACTTTTGTTTACTCCCGTTAACAACGGAAGAAACCAACCCGAAGTTAGCTCAGTAACGAAATGAATGGCATTTCAAAAATTTTAGCAATTTCACAATTTCTACTTATAATTTTACACGTTTCTTTGATAATAACAAAGATTACACTTACTTAAACTAACATCGTTTTAAAAAGTAATAATCAACAAAGAAATTATTTCGATTTACTTTAAAGCGTTTTCATTAATAAGTTGTACTTTTAGTATTAAAAATGCTATAGAAATAGTTCCCGCCTTTTCGAATTATTCGTTTAATAACAATTCGTTTCAATAGACGTAACATAATAAATATAAGTAAAAATAATAATTTAAAGACAATACAATTTAATAAAGATGGAATTAGTCGATTCTAAGTTGGTTTTTGTAATAGAAAAAATGTTTATTACTTATTTATACGCTCGTTGACACGTGCCAATTAAATCTTAGTATATATTTATTAATGAACAAATATGTCGTCCAAGATTTTTTAAATTATAACTTGCTTTTATCATTTACGAATAAGTGTTCTGGATCGTCCAATGTACATCAGAAACTACTATTTCTTATGAAAATGCTAAAAGTAGTATTGCAGTTCCTAGATTACCCTTTTATAAATTATTGTTCTTTTTCTATTTTTAATTCTTTAAAAAATATCACTGTTCATAAGTTGATTCATAAGTCAGTTAAAGTTTTATAATAAATTTAAAGTCCTGAATTCGTTCAGTAAACAATACTTAAATTAGCTTAATTATTTTTTTATATATCTAATAAATGTACCAATTATTTGATTAAATGTTATTTATTTGCTAATATATTTTTTCACAATAATTTCTATAAATTATAACTTTTTAATATTCTTAAATGAAACAACCTGGTAAGAACATTTAATAAGTATATTTATGCACAATTAATAGAATCTTGTTAATAGAAGAAAAAAAATAGGAAACATTTTTTAGCCTAAGAAACATTTTCTATAGCAACAACAATTACGAATAAATTATTTATTACATAAGTAACTCGATCGTTTTGACTTGTTTCAGAATCTGCTCTGTGACGACTTTTGTAGCAACGTGAGCCTCCGGAATCAAAAAGCTGTCCATGTCCGATATCATCAAAGAATCGCCGTCGTGGACACCATATTTAAATGTAATCAAATCGGGATGACGTTTTTTCGCGGTTATTTTAACAATGGCCGTCAAAGGCCGCTTGACTATGACCTCCGCAGTACCCTTCTTGTCCGGTATCTCTCTGAGTACTACCAAATGGGTATCGGTCACCATCAGATGACTCTTGTACATGAAACCATTAAGCTTCACTTCCTGGCATGGAAAATGCTTGATCAAGTCAGCATTTTTCAACCAGCTTTGTATTGAAACGAATTGCCTTTCATCATCCTCTTGGATCTACAAATATAACATGATGTAATCTAATTTAATGCATTTTTTTTATAGAAATACAAACCTGATCAGAAGTAACATTATCATGATCGTCATCTATGCTAAAAACTGGAGCAACATTTCTATATCGTTTCCCTTGCTTATCGCTGCTGGAAACGTGCCTCTCTTGCACCGGACTATTATTCGGATTTACTATATATTCGAAAAGCATTCCTTTTACCTCCGCAGATTTATTTTTCATAGCCGCAGATATTTTACCAAACAAATCATTTGATTGACCACGATTAGTTTGTTTACCGGATTTTCCAGCTGCTTTTTAAAATCGAACGATTAATCATATTATTTACGCAAATTTTAATAGCTTAACTCACCCGTCATTAAAGGTCCGCAGACCATACACTGCGAAGATACGTGATCTTGTAGATAATCTCCGCATTGATTACCAAAATAGTCATGTAATGAAATAAAACCTCCAGTTAAAATCGATACATACTGAGTATGCTTTTGAAGAAACGACGCAACAACCATTAAAGTGTATTGATCTTCTTCAGTTCGCCCAGAACCCAAAAAACATAAATGCTCTCCTCCTAAAATGTAAATGGCGATAAATATGATATACTACTACTTTTATAAATATATTAATTAAATACCTGCGTTGGAATTCATAGCCAGAGCTTGTTTCTGTGCATTTAGTAGGCCTTGTACTGCAGTCTGGAATGCGCTCGGCTCTTGCAACATTAAGTTACAATCCAAATGGAAAGCCGTGGATAAATGCCCAGCATTGTATTGCTCGACAGGTCTACAGTCTACTATAAAAAAACGAACAGCGTCTGCGTTGCCTCCATCCATGCTACTATTCTCTACCAATTCTTGAACGGAGACAGGTAAGCAAAGGGCTTGTGATATTAAGCTAATGTCGTCGCCCTTTCCACTATATAAAGACTGCATCAAATCAGTGCGGAATCCGACTGGGGTTTTCGCGGCATAATACTGAGCCAGTGAACAGAAGTCTGCTACATCTTCAGCCTCCAAAGCGTTCGGCATTGAAGTCAACATCTTTATTAAAGAATCTTTATCCTCGTTCTTCATTGATATTATTTGCTCACGGGCGTTTATCACCATAATCAGTGACAAAAAGAAAACGAAAAAAGGATCCGATTGTTGCAGATAATAATCCCACATAGTAATGGTAACATTTAAATTGCAAGTGGCTGCAAAAAGCGATTGAAACCAGGTCAAGCAATACAAGTCTGGGGTTAATTTCTTTGTATCCAAGAAGTTACATAACTCTGGATCATGGTATAGCAGCAGCAGTCTCAGTATATGGAACACATTGCCATTCTTATGAGAGCCTTGTGGAATGTACATGTCGCGTATACCTTCAAATAAATTATAAATGGTGGATTTTCCTACTTTCAACGTGATTATTGGAAGCAGCAATTCAATCCAACCATTCCCCCTCTCATATTGCAAATTACGACTCTTGCAGTAAAAAGTGATAACACTCTCCAAGTCAGAGACAATGGATGGTCTTTCAGCTTCATCATTCCCTAACTTTGACACAAAATTTGCACAATCCTCTCTCAAAACCACCTGATTTGGCAAATCAAAAATCTCATTGAAATGATCAATTTGGTTGCCTTTATCACGGATGTCCAAGCAAACCTACAATAGACATTTATAAATATATCAAAATACATTTAAATTTAATTTCATAAATACCTGCCACACTTCTTGTCTTATACTTTCTGGAAGTGGTTTCCCTTTGCATAAGCAATATATATCACTTGCTGTGCATTCTTCTAATAGAATGTTTTCTAACTCTTGAATCCTTTTAAACATAAATTGAGTATTAGAATACATATTATATAGGACAGTGAATGTGATGATTCACATGATTCAAATAAATAGAAAGATAATCTTTATAAAATGATGTGGCAAGTCATAAAATAAATAGAAGCATTACACATTGAAGCTTTCATTGGTAACATGTATGAAATACAGTTAGATTAGTGTTAAATAGATATTGCAACAATAGTAATACTTGTTTGATTTGGTATACTTATAATTTGTTAATATTTTACCATGTAGCGTTCTCATCCTCCAAAATAGACATTTTTGCATATTATAAATCACAACTGAGTCCACATAGAAAGTAAATATTTATTATTTCACGACTAACAGATTTAACATCAATAGTATGTCAACAGCTGAGTTCTGCATGCAATTAACACATTTGACGTACTTAAACTAAAGTAGTTCATGCAGATTCTGTCAAATATACTACTTTAGTTTTGATAGGCAACTTCCATGGCATATACTAGAACTATGAACAAATATGACAGAAATATACAGATTTAGTTGTATCTTTATGAAACTATCTTAGTTTATCAAGTATAATAATTTGACAGGTATAAATAGTACTCTTTTCCCTTTCTTGAAACAAATAAAAACATTTAATTAGAAATACTAACAAAAACAAGTATTATCATTAGGAATAAATTATGCTATAATTGATATAGATGTAAATCTGTATTAATATGAAAATAATATAGGCTATTGAAGAAGTTATAGATATAATATATTGTTAACAGGCAACTTTAGTTTCACTGAATATATTAGTAAATATGGGATTAAGATTAGATAATACTATATTTTTTCTATATTAATTGCGTAGTATCAAAATGCAGACAGTATACTGAAAATATTACAATTTAGTTAATATAAATTCCGGTTTTAGATGGCAAATGTTGGTGATCTGATTGTTAGATGTCAGGATTTAACAATGTTTATTTCAGCGCATGCGATGCAGTTTCGAAGAGCAAATGCATACCAAACAGTGGAACACAAAAGATATTCCCTTCCCCGCGTGACGAGGTCAAATCACACAGCTGTTTTTGGTATTCAGCTGATCTTTGTTGTGTGGAAAGGCAGTGCGCGAGCCCCAGAAATGTCTGGTGAATCGTGTGCCCACGAATAAAGTAGAAATCGAAGCCTATATATTTTTATATATATATGGTCGCATGTTGTTATTCCCTAACTCATCCTACCATTTGCACTTTCTTATCATTATATTTCTTTTATTGTTTCCTGCGTCAGAGTGAGGCGGTGACGTAATTGGTCTATACTCAGCCATCTAATTCTTGTTGACAAATTGAAGATTGTGCATTTGGGGATACATTCGACCGTTTAGCATCTTGCAGTTTCCGTGGTTTTTGGAACTGGGGTTAGGCAAGTTCGAACGTCTAATCGCGTGCTATAGGGGTGGTGTACAAAGTGTCTTCCAAAAACAATTCTGGCCTCTGCTGGCGTTCACGAGGGGGGCGAAGGTGGATCTCCGCCTCGCAAGAAGTCCCGTAAAGACAGTAAAGGTGACCATTTCGCGATGACGAGCAACGGACTTGTGCAAAACGGAGCATCCGCCGCCTCTGACACCTCCGCCGCCGCCTCTACCAGTAGCAATAATACGGCTGAAAATGGACTCGATGGGGGAACAGCGTCACTGCAACTAACACAATCTCATCAAGACATTGTTAGACTCATTGGCCAGTTTCTTAAAAATGAAGGACTTAGGTGAGCTTTTTGCTGCCTTCTACCCAGATCATTGTTTTATTTGTATAATGCATATTCTTTATTTAAAGTCGCACAGCTGAATCTCTTATGACTGAGTCTGGTTGTCGATTGGATCATCCCTCAGCAGCCAAGTTTCACACCCATATCATGGATGGGGATTGGTCAAAAGCTGATCATGACTTACAAGAGTTGCGGCCATTACTTGGACAATCACACAGCTTAGTTGTGAGTATCTCAAAAAAAAAAGTAATATAAATACAAATGTGTTATATGTGTACTACAATTAATATATTATATTTATATTCTTAATGTTCCCTTTAAGAGAAAGCTATTTAAGTATAAGAAATAATCAAAGGAATTTTGGTATACAGACTTTTGTATGTGTGGCAGATAATTTCTGAAAGAAATTCTTTATCTATGTTATTTTTAATTTAGATCAATGTTCAATGTCATTTAATGATCATTTAATCCACAGGAGATGAAATTTTTGTTGTTAGAACAAAAGTATCTAGAATATTTAGAGGATGGTAGAGTTCTGGATGCATTGCATGTTTTAAGAAATGAATTGACACCTTTGCAACATAACACTGCCCGCGTGCATCAGCTCTCAAGTTATATGATGTGCTCCAATACTGAAGAACTTCTAGCGAGAACAAATTGGTAATAGCGAAACTTTTTCTTCCGCTAATTACAAGTGTTCTACAACATTTTCTTTTATCATTGCAGGGCTGGTAAAGGTTCAAAATCTCGTTCTGCCTTAATGGACAAATTACAGTCCTATTTGCCTGCCAACATAATGCTGCCTCCTAGTAGATTAAGAGTACTGCTCAATCAAGCTCTCGAACTACAAACAATCCGCTGCCAACATCATAATACTTCCCAAGGTTTAAGTTTGAATAACACTTCATTACTGGTCGATCATTGTTGTCCAAAGGACGACTTTCCAACACACACTATACAAGTGCTTAATGATCACTGCGACGAAGTTTGGTTTTGCACTTTTTCTCCAGATGGTAAAAAATTGGCGACCGGGTCTAAAGATAGTAATGTGTTCATATGGGATGTGAATCCCGAAACTTGCACTTTGAACTTGAGGAATACATTGGTTGGTCATAATTATGGTAAAATTAACGGTTATTCTCGTAACTACAATATCTGATTACGTATTTTATTAATATAGGCGCTGCCTACTTGTCTTGGAGCCCAGACTCCACACATATTTTGGCCTGCGGTCCCGACGAAAGTCCCGAGGTGTGGCTTTGGAATATTAAAACTGAAAAGTGTTTGAAAATATCTCAATCCCAAGAAGATGTACTTACTTGTTGTTCTTGGAATAAGGACGGGAAGAAATTTGTTGTTGGCGGTATTCGAGGTCATTTTTACCAGGCGGATATGGACGGAAATATATCTGAAAATTGGGAATGCGTCCGTGTCAATTGCCTATGGTGTAGATCTGATGGAAAAACCGTCTTAGCTTCAGATACACATCACAGAATAAGAAGTTACGTACTTGAGGATTTAACTGATCAACACATGTAATTTCCACAGATAAAAATGTTGCAGCAAAAAAAATAAACATATGTTTTGCAGCCTGCAAGAAGAACATCCAATCATGTCATTTACGGTAGATAAAAATGATAGACTAGCGTTGTTGAATGTCGCAACTCAAGGGGTTCATCTATGGGATTTGAAAGATAAATGTTTGATTAGAAGGTTCCAAGGTGTTACTCAAGGACATTTCACCATTCATTCAACCTTCGGTGGTGCAAATCAAGATTTCATAGCTAGTGGAAGTGAAGATAATCAAGTAATTAATACGTCAACATGAATCGATATAATTAGTATACATTTGCAACACTTCCTAGGTTTATATATGGCATACAAGATCGGAGCATCCATTGGCCACATTAAGCGGCCACACAAGAACAGTAAATTGCGTCACTTGGAATCCGGTATATCCGCATATGCTGGTCTCCGTCTCGGATGATTGTACGATACGCGTTTGGGGCCCGAAAGATCGTGTTTCAAAACCCTCAGGTGAGTAAACTAAATATATATCAAAACAATAAAAGAACAATATAGCATATAAATGAGACAATTAGATTGAGACAATTTTTGCGTGTCCAATGAAGTGTCTTCAAGCTCAACGAGCAGCAACTCCTCGAATAATGGAAATGGCTGGAGTTGGAATGATATGGTGTCATAGTTAAGGAAGATTGGCTTCAACAATTTTATTATTATTATTATATCTCATATTATTATTTTTTTATAAGTATAAACTATTTTGTAAAGAAAACAATGTATTAGCTGAGTGCAATTTAAACGAAAGATGTTGACAAAAAAATAACTAAACAAAAATTATATATCTAAAGTGTGTGATATTTTTAAGAATAACATTTTTCTTTGTTTTTTTATTTTTCAAATTTTTGATTTAAGTACTTTTTATTTTCGGTTTTGTCGTTTTTTGATCTAGAGGTTACGAGTTGTTTTTGCGCGCCTCTCAAACTAATATCACGTTTGTTTGATTTCTTATAGAGTGTAAGGTGTAGTTTTACGAAATGAAAATGTTACGCAATAAAGTTAAGCAGATTAGAATACTGAGGAAGCGCCAGAAGTTTAAGAAGAAAAAAAAGTTCTATTACGATAAGCAAATATTAACTATATAATAAATTATATGATATTTTTTAATATTTAATAAATATAGTAACTCACATCTCTTGTTTCATTATACCTATTTATATTGCTATAATTAATTTATTTTTTGTTAATTTTTTCAATAAATATTATTAAACTGTGAAATGTATATTCCTTACACATTGAAAAAGATCAATAAACATAATTTCCTTGAATATATATTTTTCATTCATCATAACAAAAATTATTTAAGTTGATCCGCTTCAAAGAGGGAACAATATTTATTTTTCAAGGTAATTGACCGAAGTCTATCAAAAACATTATAAACAGTCGTTTATTTGCGTCTGTTCTGTGTTTTCGGGCGAGAAATATTTTAAGATTTCTTTGTTGATGACTACTTAAAAATTTCGCAGCTAATGAAAGCATATGTGAGCTGCAAATCATTGTTTTAAACTTTCTAAACATTTTAGTACCAATAATAAAATTAGAACATAAATGCGTCCTTGGATTTATATTTTAGTAATATTTCAAAACTTTATAAGGCTGCCGCACTTCCTGAACCGCTTGTCCCAAACCGGAGCGTTGTGTTGAGAGAAACGCAGTCCAGACTGGATGAATCCCTTCTGACAATCAGAAACCAGGCACTCTCCGTCGCTCCACAACACAAATCTATGCGCCAGACATGATGTAAGATTGTAAAACGTCGAGCAGAGATTAAAATAAAACATGTATATTTTTAAATTTGTAGTTTTCTTTTATTTTTTTGTATGTAATCTTAAATTATTTTGTATTTTCAGCGTAAAATATATTTACTTAATTCACTTGATAAAGGTTGAAAATATTGTTATCACGTCTTGGTATTTAGGCAGAAATTATAAGTGTAGATTATAAATAGTTTTAAAATATGATATATTTTGATTATCGCATTACTGAATGGATCGTTATCTAATCTACAAAGTAAATTCGGAAAAATTGAATGAGATAAAATATTCCTACGAAAATGTAGAAAAAAAAAATGTATTTTAGGAAAATGATGATTGTGGTAAAAATAAATTAAACACAAATAATAGTTTCTAAATGACCAGATTGTCAAGTATATTAATACTCAGAAGTAAACTCCAAAATGTATCTTTGGAAAACGTTTTCTCACATGCTTTTACAATAATTTACTCTTTAACTAATACCTCGTCCATTAAAAGTTCTTCTCGTTCTATATCCATGCTTTCTTTATTTTCTTTATCATGCTCTTGCCCTTTGACCGGATTCTGAGTGTACAAGTAAACGGCAAATAGTACAGTGCATATCGCTAAAACTGTGCTCAATGCTATTGGTATATCGAACAAAAAGTAGCAAAGTATAGCTGTGAAAACTAGTTCCAAAGCACTGGCAAATGTCTTAAGAATACTATTCAACTGCTTCAAGAAGAAACTAGTTATAATGCCAACAGATGCATTATTGATCATCAAAATTATAACTTTGAAATTCATAATTTTCGCTATATTATCGTACTGGAAAGCTGTGGATAGACTCCCGTGAAACAGCAAAAGTAGTATGTTGCATAAAATCGAATCTAAATACATAAAGACGTTTTGCACGAAAATATTTACATTCGCACCATCATTTTTCAATAAATATTCATTATATACACCGGCAAAACACGAACACAACATCTGGATTAGTATCAAGGCTGTATTCCAACTAAACAGACTAAAACCATACAGTTTGGCATTCGAGTCAGCAGACTCAGCATTAAAATCCAATTGTTTCAACATGCAACCTAATGTCAAAATTAATAAAGACAGCCATTGTTTCCCAGTTAATGTTTTCTTAAACAATACCTAAAAATATTAAAATTAGTAAATTTCTAAAGGTATAAGATAAATTAAGTGTTACCTGAAATAGTATAGCAGTAAAGAATATTCTAAATTGCAAGAGAAGATTGTATGTTGTTGGATCAAAATGCAGTAAATTCTCAAATGATAAATTATTGTAAAGGCAATATAGGAACGCAGGTATTAAATATAAAGCTAGCACAGTTTTATTTTTAACAACATCTTTCACCAGGCTCTTTGGTTCATTACTAAAACAAATCAATAATTTTACACTCTGCTATTGTCAAACGTTGATAACATTCACTGTTGTATTAATAATGCTTATTAACTTACTCTTTGCAATATAAACCAACTGATGCGAGGAGCTTCAATGTTTCTGTTAATAAGACAACTGTAGCTACATTATACTCATACTGATTTGTAGATGTTTGGGATGCAGTTACCAGTATTCCTAGAATTCATTAAAACGTGTTTCCATTCTAACATACAATTGTAATTCATTACCGTGATTGCAAAAGAGGATGATGTAGAGGCTGAATATGATAAAACTTGATTTGCTAGGAAACAGCTTCGAAAAACTTTGTAAGAAAGACATTTTTTGCAATCTATTTGTTTCCATAATAAACTAATTAATCTAGGATTACGTTAATGGCATTTTGCTAACTATTTTGAATTGTGCACAAAAATAATGTTTCAAACATTACATACGACAAAAATAATAGTACTGTTCATTAATATGTCAAACCCATAGCTAAATGCTGATTGGGATTCCACTCCCACGAAATCTCCTTATGTGTATACAACCAAATCAACATTAGATCTTTTTGAAAGTATAGTCAATCTTTTAACAACAATATTTGTATTGATATTATAATAAATATATTTTATACACAATATATTAAGAATAATATATTGTCCTGTTGTCATATATATTTAAAATATAATTAACATTTGCAATTTATTTTATACTTAAATTTGAAAATAATGTGTAATTATTAAAAAGGTGGCGCTGTTTATATTTCATTTAAAAATATATACTTTTAAAAAACAAATGTGCCCTTTGACAGATGCTTTTAGGTAGTGTCAAAATTATTGGCGAAACCTTATTGAGTCAGTACGGTCCTATGAAATTTTAGTTCCGAGCAGTTCCGAGTCCTCTGGCTGTGCTGATAACAAGATTGTGGTTAGGTTACATTAGAGCAGGTTAGAGACGCGCCATTTTGTGCGTGTGTCAACTGGGGTGTGCGGCTTGTTGGATGGTCTTGGAGAACCAGAAAGATGTTGCATAATCTTTCCTAATAAATTAATAAACAAATACGGTGTGTGTGTGCTTGAAGAAACGCAATATACGTAACTATGGGTGAAAGTACTGGTAGCTTGCCTTTTCCTCGATGGCAAATCGCGGTGGCTTTGGGAGCGACTGGGGTCGTGGGTTTAGGTTATTGGTACCTTCGGCAACAGTCGACCCAAAGCAAGAGGAATGCTTTAATAAACAACATCAATTCAGTATCAATTGAAGATGTACAACAGGACCCTGTTGATGAAACCCCATTGAAAAGGGCGCAGAGGTTAAAGAATGAAGGTATGTGACGCATTTCATATTTTGTACAATTAAATTAAGTGTTAATGTTATTTTCAGGAAATTTGCATTTTAAGAAAGGACATTATAAGGAAGCTATTGACATGTATAACAAGGCTATAGATGAATGTCCCGAGGGCAATGATTCAGATCTATCAACATTTTATCAAAACAGAGCAGCAGCACACGAACAACTGAAAGAGTGGGATATTGTCATAGAAGATTGTTCCAGTGCATTGAAACTTAATGAAAAATATGAGAAGGCATTGTATAGGAGGGCTAAAGCATATGAAATTTTGAAAGACTGGGAAAGCTGTCTAGATGATATAACAGCTGTGTGCCTTATCCAAGGCTTTCAAAATCAGAATGCTCTGCAAATGGCAGATAGGGCTCTCAAGGAGTTGGGCAAGAAACGTGCTTCAGAAGCCATGAAGACGCGCAAACCTCAGCTGGCCTCTAAGCAGTTCATTAAAACATACTTCACGTCATTTTCGCAAGATCCTGTTTACACTTTTTTGATGACAACCGATGAACCTTTGGGCGAAGGAGAGCTGAAAGGTTTCTTGAAAGCAAAGATGCTTTTCGCAACTGAACAATTCGATGATATTATTGCTGCCTGCACCGAAGAAATTAATTCTAGTGAATCTGAGTCAAAATATATTTTTGAATCGTTATCTTTGCGATCCGCATTTTATATGTTGTGTGGTCGACAACAGGATGCACTTGACGATATGAATACCATCATAAACTCGAATGATGTCGATGAGAAAATTAAAATCAATTCCATCATTAAAAGGGCATCATTGTACATGCAACGCGGCGATGTTGAGGCTTCACTTGCCGATTTCCAGAAAGCCGCCGAATTGGGACCAGAAATTGCAGGTAAATTTGATTAGCATTACTAAAAATGGCATTTCAAAACTATGTAAATTTAATGTTTTTAGATGTGTACCATCACAGGGGACAAATATATTTATTGATGGAAAGAAATAATGAAGCTCGTGAGGACTTCGATAAGGCTGTAAAACTGAACCCGAATTTTGCTATAGCCGTTGTCCAAAAATGTTATGCGTATTATAGATTCGCGCTTATGTCGCAAGATTTCGAATTATTGTTGAAGGTCATGGATGACTTTAGAAAGTGTACTGAGAAATTCAGTACATGCTCCGAAGCTTACGTACTTTACGGCCAAGTTCTTGCTGAACGACAAGAATATTTGCAGGCCGATAGTTTGTATGAGAAAGCCATGGAACTTGAACCAAAAAATGCCACCATTTTAGTTCATCGCGGTTTGCTGCGTTTACAATATAAAGGAGACGTAGATTCAGCCATCGAATTGATGAAACGGGCCGTCAAATTGGATGACAAATGTGAATTTGCTTACGAAACGTTGGCTACAGTTGAAGTGCAAAGGTAAGGATAATCAATCACTTATATAACCTTTAACTAATATCATGATTTCCCAGGGGTAATTTGGTAATAGCAATTGATCTCTTCAACAAGGCTATAAATTTAGCTAGAACGGAAACTGAAATGTCGCATTTGTACTCTTTACGGGATGCTGCTGTGAGTCAGCTCAAGATTACCACAAGGCTTGGACTTGGTCAGCTCAATAAAATGGGTGCTTAAGAAAATTGGATTTCCTTTTTTTGTTATGTTAAGGAGTGAAAATCGAAATTTATAAACATTATATATACAAATAATGAATTACTTTTGTTTTTCTTTTCCAATAATGTTTAAGAAGAGTGAAATTATATATTCTTCCATTGGGATTACTCTCTTTGGTAATAAAAGTAAGACACCATTAATGGTAACAGTTCCACATATTTTTTTTTGTTACAATTTTTCGATTTTACAAAAGAAAACCCACAGAATTTGGCGCATTCCGATGAAAGTGTATTTTTTTCTACTGTAGTGATTCCTAGTTCCAATTCATTGTTAACGATAGCATTAGTTTGTTAATAAAAAGAAAAACGGTAAAATAACTTTGTTTTATTTATCTATGGCATTTTCCATTGTGTGATTATTATTCGTATAGAGAAAAAAAAAATAAGATATCACTGAATTGGCAGCGAATGTTGATTACTTTCCATCATCCGTTGGTCGCTCAAGTTTTCAGTTCAATTGACTCGTCTTGAATCACCAACGGATTTGAAATGTCTCTAAGGCAGAAAGGTTAAGGCTATTAATTAAAACGAAACAATTAACATACAATCTGCACAAACGGAATTAACTCGTTGATAAATAAGATATACAATAATATACTGCGCTTTGTTTATATGATAAACAATGGTTATGCAGTTGTATGGAGTACGTGAATGCATAGAACAAATAATCTACGTGATGGAAGTTTTATATATTGCTTCCTTCGTGAAATTATATCATAGAAATTCATTGAAAAAAAAATAAATATGATAACCTTTCGAATTCTAATAATAATTAATTATACATAGTTTATTTTTTAATACATTTTTACACACACATTTTTAATATTTATATCACTATAAGTTTACATATGCTAAGGACTAACTCTGTAACTATATAGTCAATGAAAAAAATAATAACAAAGATTACATAAATAAATATTTATAATTAAAATGAATATAGAGTTACATTAAATACATAGCGTTCGTGATCTTTCCTCTTGCAAACGCTGTTTGTTTTAAATAAAAGTAAATCTAATAATATCAATTTAAAAAGAAATGCTAACGGCGATTATAACATAAACGTGTTTTTCTTTTTCCCTCTCTCTTTGAAGAAACGCATCCGCCGGTAATTGAAACAAAATATATTATGTATAAATATAACTTAAAACTGTGTTCCATGTAATTTGTCATTATCTAAGTGCGTTTTTTTTTGTATATCTATATAATGAAAGTAAAAGGTTTCCTGGGTTAGTATCAAAATTGTGGTGGAGCAACATTATCATTTAAAAAAAAAATCCAAAAATGAATTTTCCCTTCATTATCATGTTTATCTTCTACCTTATTAAAATATCGTTACATTTACCTTAATTAACGCTATAGAAAAGAAACGCTTCAATAGACCTGCAGTATTCATCATTATTATTATCAATGTAATCCATGTTCGCTCCTCTTCGCTCTTTCTGTTATTATCGCAAGGATTCTTACAAACTATGTTTCATTCTCTAAAAATGTATACTTTGTATGTACAAAATGTAGCGATTACATTTCACGTAGCGGTAATACAAAAATGCAACAGAATTATCATAATAAATTCACGTTCCTTCCTTTCGTCTCGCGGAAGAATTATAATAATAATAGTAATTAATCAAGTGGAATTTAATTTGGTTCAATTAATATCATAATTGTATATACAAATGTTATTCCGGTCGTGTATGTTTGGTTACCTAGATATTAGCTCGAAATTTACTTTGCATTTTTTTTATATTTACATCTAAATCTAAAAACAGAAAACAAAAATTATAAAAGAAACCTGTAGAGAATATATTTGTCCTGTCTGCTGTTGGTATTTCTTTTTAGTTTTTGCCTTTTTTCCGATTTTGTGTTTTAATTTAAAATGATATATCTTTCATATATATATATATTTATAAAAAGAAGGGAAATTCAAACGAAGACCTTAGCTAAACCATCAGCGCCGGCGCTGGCGATATAAGGCCTCGACGGATGGAAGGCTACGTCGAGGATGCTTTCGTCAAACTTCTTGCGATGAGCAGTTATCTCTTGTACGCAAGTCTTGTTATCCATATGCCACAACCGTATTGAACAATCATGTGAACCTGTATCAAATATATCATTAGTTATACATATAAAAATAAATAACACAAAATAAAACAAAGAAACAGACTTTCTAAAAATTCTAAATACAGATAATGACAGTATTCTATTTTAAAACTATAGTTTTTTAAACAGTTGTTGACAAGTCAGATGTTGATACTTCAACATTACTAAGAAATTAAAAAAAAAAGAAATTTCTTAATCATATTATTTCAATTTGGTTTATGCATATTTTTAAACATAAAAAAATAAGTGTCTAATGATGGTTAATTATGAGAAAAATACAGATTAGTAGAAAAATATTGCATATCATGATGTATTATTTTAGGTTTGATGCATGAACAACTATTTTTAAATTGAAAAAATACTATGATTTTTTTAATGGAGAAACTGCTGAAGCCAAGCCAAATGTTTGTAAACGTTAAAATGGCTTAAATAGAATTGTTTTATTATTGCCTAAAGCATTTATGTTTATATTTCCAACTCATCCCATTCTTTTTTTAGAATAAATGCCTTAAATAAATATTGTATGTTTATAACTACTATTTGTATTCCATAAAGATTATTGTATAAATAAAGATGTGGTTTTTACCTGAGAGTAAATAAAGTCCATTTGGATCTACTGCCAAACTTGTGACGGCGTCCAAGTGTGCCACCATCGAATGCACCATTTTACCAGTATTGTTGTCCCAAAATCGAATATGCCTATCTTCGTGTGCGGTCACCGTCAGCGGAATTGTTGGATGACACACAACGCGATTTATAAGCCTAAATGATCAATACAAATATAAATACAAGCATAAGGAATACATAGAGATAATAAATACCTGGGCGCTGCGCTTGATTCTCCTTCTAATACAACAACCGGTTTATTTGTTTCAATATCAAAGATAACGCAATTCGCACTAGAGAAAGCAGCTACCATTTTTGTAGGGTCGTCTCGACAAAAATCAACACTGCTCGGAATACCATCAGCTTTCGATTGATACCAATTTAGGCATTCGTTACTGTACAGCATTTTACCCTAAAAAATGTATACAAATTAAGTTGCATCATCCAGTTTAGAAAATATCGATAATATTGTTTTGCATGACAGAAATGTAAAGTAATAATTAGTAGTTAATTTAATATGTAACAGCAATTACTATTAATTGTTAGTTGTTGTTAATATTTGAATGGTTTACATTTACATATTACTTACAGTTTCTGCGTCATGCATACGTACATCTGTTTTAGGCTGCCAGAGCCTGACAGTGCCATCCGCAGAGCAAGACAATAATAATTCACGCGTTTGATTTTGATGCATGGCGAGTCCCCATACAGCATCGGTATGGCCTTCCAATTTCTTTTCCAAAACTTCCGGTTCGAAAAGGTCGTAAGGATCAATATTGCAACTAGGTGTATTCCAACAATGAATATATCCATCCAATCCCCCAGAAAAGCATTGCTCCCCGCTTGCAGACATGGCTAAACATAGTACTGGTCCTTGATGTGACCTGGATACGTTAAATTAAATATAATTTATAAAAGTCCATTACTATATTGAATTTGTAATTACGAAAAAAAAACTAATAGACTGCAATTAGATGAACTCACCTGAATGTATATAAAGGTTCAACGTCTAAAGAAGCAGATTTTTTCGCTGGCACCGTTTTCTGGAGATTCCATAATTTAAGTGTATGATCCTCACTAGCCGTAATGAGCACCGGCTCGGTGGGATGGAAAGCTAGCGATCTCACACCATCGAAGTGACTTCTTAACGTGTATTTAGCGTTCCACGCTTTTCTAAATGATTCCTTACTGCTAGCCATGTCGTAGGTACTTTCAGCTTCATTATTAACAGTCAACTGCGCCAATTCCCCTAAACCCAAACCTTGAACAATATTATTATCTGTTTGACAAAAACAGTAAGCAATATAAAGAAATATATATACCTAATGGTGCATCTATATTTTCATCGTCGTTCATGCCCAATGTGCTCCGCCGCCCCGGCTGCCCCGTCGGTTGGAAGGGTTTATTCCAATCCCCAGATTCGCTTTTAATATCTTGCCTCTGGTCTTCAGATTCCGATAAGAGATTCAATTCGTTCAGTACTTCCATTGCTTCCGCATCAACATCATCTAAATATGCAAAAACAATATAAAACTCGTTTTACATAAATAATGCTTTATAATAATACCTTTTCTTTTCACGCTTTTCACATCATCATCAATTTCATCTTGTGTTTCTAAATCTACATCATCACTAATATCATCTTCATCTTCCATATCAACATCAGGATTTGAAAGAAAATCTAAGTTGGCCATGACTGCTGCCTCTGTATCCAACATCATGGATTCAGCCAATACACTTGGTTGTGTTTTTTTTGCAGGAGTCCTCCGACCTGTGTTGGTATCTTTAAATGTAAAAATAGTAGTAGTAAATTAAGACAATTATTATTTTTAGTTTAAAATTTAAATCATGTTAATTTCATATAATTTTAGTATTGCGTTAACGACGATGTAACTGTATTTTATTTTAGCTCTGTCATAGAAGTGTGAAGTTATGAATAAATCATTAATTTTGCAATATGTATTACCTTGAGTATCACTAGCACGTTTATTGGATTCATTACAATTGACTGAACCTCCATTTAAATTTTCTTCTTGTTCTGCATTATTATTAAGCCCTAATAAAGCTCTAACTCTTGTTGATCGCACATCTATAATTCTATCTGTATAACCAATTTCCTATAAAAAATATTGAGTAGTTAACTTTATTCATAAATCATAATAAATAGTTTAGTTACTTGTAAATATTGTCTAAGCAATTGCCTTCCTTGCCTCCAACTGGCATTAGAAACTGAAGTATAAGGTGCTTCACTGTCTAGTTGTGAGTCAACATTTAAAGCAGGATCATCCAGTACAGGTGGTTTGATATCACCTTGTTGCAAATCTACTCCATACTTCAATTTATGGAACTTGGCCCGTTCTTGTTTCAAAGCATACTCCAGCATTTTAATCCTCCTCACTAAATCATTCTTGAGGTTCTCTTGACCTTTTCTCTCACCTTGTAAGAAAGCAATTCTCGCCTGAAAAAAGTGCAGACAATAAAGATTTTTGTTTACTCATTTTCCTAAAACAAATCTAAGTTCTTTGTAACATACTTGCAGTTCAGCTTTATCAACTTCCCATTGTGATCTTTCTAATTCAAATCTGGCCCACTCATGTTGAATAAAGTGGAGGATTCCTGGTATGGAGTATTGAGGTATTGGATTGTTTTTCTCTCCCTGTTTGTTGTTTGCATTGTTCTGGGGCCCCCCCATTTGGGATCCATTCTGGTGGTTTAAACTTTCTTCCATTTCACCACACTCACTGCTTTCGTTTTGCATACAAAATTATCCACTGAACCCCCAAAAAAAACCTCACCAATGCGCCATGTCTATAGAAGTGTTACCCTAATATCTGAAAACTGTAACAACCTCCTCCACCTCCTCCCCAAAACCCGCACAATGAAATTGATCGCGATTTGCCCAACGAAAACAACCAACAATAAATAACAAACTAACTGACGAAACGAAGGAATTGTGATTGTTTCACAAATAAATCCAACACATAGTCTTCTCTTAGTTGCCCAAAAATTGTTATACGAATATGCAGCGAAACACGGCCATTGACAAACGGGATTTAGTTCCGATTAATGTCACTCCTTCACCCTCTTCCTTCCACTTCCTTATGTTCGTTATGTGCCCTACAATGTTCTCTTTCTTTCACAGCTGCTCAATGACGGCGCTTCGGTCGTCTGCCACAAAACAACCTGCTGCAAACTTTATAGTACCAAAAACCACTAGATTTCAAAATACTTAAACAGCCTTTAATTGCAAATATTCATTATTTATTCTCATCACTTACATAACCAATTTAATCTTAATACACTCTACTAATTACTTTAACTTAATTGAAAATATATTAGTAAAACTACATATTTACTGAAAACCATATAAACCATTATAATTTTGAAATACAAAATTATGTATTTCTAAACACCGGGCGGCACTTGAAAACAATATAGTAATCGCACATAATATACACATGATGATTAATTTTTTTTTATCTTTTAAAATTTTAACCAGAATTACATTATTAAAATTAATAGTAATATTTATGTTATTTCTTTCATCATTTTTATAAATATTTCATGTTATTACAACCATTATATAAATATTAATATTATTAAACAGTAAATATTTCATATTAATATTGTTAAAATACGCGAATATATGTCTGCAATATTAAATTAAATCAATAATTGGTTTTATGTTTTTTGAAAAAAGAGACCATCCCTTTACGATCTTTTATCTACCCTTCATAAGCTGCATTTCTTTTTTCATTTTGCTACCCTTTTAACTTTCATACTCGAGTTAATTATGACGAATAAATCAACTATTAGTCTTGAAGTGGACTAAATATATTGTTATAATTAATCAAACGTATTTGTGTTATAATTAGTGGTGTTTACTATCGCCTTTTCCTAATCTAATCTAATATTTATCTGCAACTTTACAAGTAGATAAAATAGTTTAATTTTGATATCTTTGTTAAGTAATATTTTAATAACTTTGATGGGATATGTTTAATGGGTTTCAAAATATTGGGAAATAAAAAATTGAATCAACTTTATAAATTTTATTTAGTAAATATAAGTTACATTAGAAAGAAACTATAAATAAACATCTATTCATGTTGAAAATATAAGTTTTGTCTTAAACATTACAGTTTTGCGCAGTTAGATCATATAAAAATATATAACTTTATCAGACATATACATATCATCATGAAAGTTTGAGTTTTTAAAATATAAATATGCTAAATATTACAACATCCTTCTGTTACTTATATATATACACAAATTGAATAATGACCAACTGATATTTAAATGTGTGATAAAAAAGAATGGACCTTTACAAAAATTCTTCGCACCAATCATTTAGGCAGTTGTAGCAGTTCTGAGATTGATTGGAATTAGCATTGCAGGTGTCTTTCAGCCACTCCTGAAATAATTCTTTGTTTTTCTTCAACACCAAAAACTGTCCCAAGACCACATAAGCCTAGAAAAAAAAATTAAACAAATTATTTAAAAAAAAATTAATTCTTATTGGATATTATACTAATTTTGTTAGTATTTATTAATACTAATATAATGTGTATCCAGTTTTTTTTATATATAAATAATCTTACCCTATCGAAACCTGCAGCTATTAATCGGCTTCCTAATGTTTCAGCAATGCCGGCCAAATCCGTGACGGGTTTATCTCCCATGGGTTCGGAAACAAAATTACGATGTTTCTGGCTGGTTGTTGACATCTTGAACTCTTCAATTTGTTGTTTTTCTTTAAACAATAATTTTTTAACCGTTATTCGAATAAATCATTATGACGAATAAATCAACTATTAGTCTTGAAGTGGACTAAATATATTGTTATAATTAATCAAACGTATTTGTGTTATAATTAGTGGTGTTTACTATCGCCTTTTCCTAATCTAATCTAATATTTATCTGCAACTTTACAAGTAGATAAAATAGTTTAATTTTGATATCTTTGTTAAGTAATATTTTAATAACTTTGATGGGATATGTTTAATGGGTTTCAAAATATTGGGAAATAAAAAATTGAATCAACTTTATAAATTTTATTTAGTAAATATAAGTTACATTAGAAAGAAACTATAAATAAACATCTATTCATGTTGAAAATATAAGTTTTGTCTTAAACATTACAGTTTTGCGCAGTTAGATCATATAAAAATATATAACTTTATCAGACATATACATATCATCATGAAAGTTTGAGTTTTTAAAATATAAATATGCTAAATATTACAACATCCTTCTGTTACTTATATATATACACAAATTGAATAATGACCAACTGATATTTAAATGTGTGATAAAAAAGAATGGACCTTTACAAAAATTCTTCGCACCAATCATTTAGGCAGTTGTAGCAGTTCTGAGATTGATTGGAATTAGCATTGCAGGTGTCTTTCAGCCACTCCTGAAATAATTCTTTGTTTTTCTTCAACACCAAAAACTGTCCCAAGACCACATAAGCCTAGAAAAAAAAATTAAACAAATTATTTAAAAAAAAATTCATTCTTATTGGATATTATACTAATTTTGTTAGTATTTATTAATACTAATATAATGTGTATCCAGTTTTTTTTATATATAAATAATCTTACCCTATCGAAACCTGCAGCTATTAATCGGCTTCCTAATGTTTCAGCAATGCCGGCCAAATCCGTGACGGGTTTATCTCCCATGGGTTCGGAAACAAAATTACGATGTTTCTGGCTGGTTGTTGACATCTTGAACTCTTCAATTTGTTGTTTTTCTTTAAACAATAATTTTTTAACCGTTATTCACACGTGAAATAACGATATACACGTCGAAAATAAAATGCTACTCTGGAAATACAAACAATGTTACCAATTGAATATAATGAACACGCTGCAAGCGACGCTAATTGGACATCTGCTGAACTTAACTCTAGCGTATAACGTGTTGCATAAGATATATTATGTAACGAGTGTTGCATAGTATGATGCATTGCATAATATTATGGTAGCATTTATTTATGATAGTATATGAATATAGAATAACTTGATAATATAAAATTAATTATTATTTATTTATTTATGTGTTGTTATAATAACTATATTAATTCTTGTAACTTATTTAAAATACAAGAATAAAATATAAAAATAAATATATATTCTTGATAAATTGATGGAAAGAAATTTTCTACAGTTTATATTATTATTAAAATGATTTGAAGCTAAAATATTCTAAACATTAAAGATTAATTTATGTTATTTTTTTCGTTAAATAAAATTTCTCTTTAAAGTTTTGTATCTTTACTACAATTTGATTTACAATATTTGCCTAAATATTATTACTATTAGTAAAGCAAAATGTATTGAATACACATATTATTCTCTCTAATCGTTTCACCTTATTAAAATAATTTATCAACAATGATTGATTCAACTTCGATTATTTACATCGTTTTCAGTGCTTACATGTAACTCCTTCATGGTTTTAAAAATAATTTAATAATAATTAAGTCAATTTTCACTTTATCTTCAAATTCGTTAAAACAAAGCACTAGTAGATTCATAACTGTATAGTCTTTTTTATTAATTCTGATGTGTCATTATAAATTGAAAATAATGCATTCAAGGGGATATTGGGGTCGCTGCTAATTGGCTTAATAAGCGATTTATACATTTTCGTATTCTCATTATTGCAAACGATTGGTGTACATTCATCAGCATATTCCAGTGCGATAGAAACCGCAAGTCGCATTCGTTATTAATTGGAGCGAAAGTGAAATATTGTTATAATAATCAGGCCACAGAATGCATCTCGACAGACAATTCCTCATTCTCGTAACAGCCATTGTAATACTGGTGAGTGACGAAAATTTAATTCCTACAGAAATATCAAATTTAGATTAGTTTGTGTTGGGTTGCAGATGCGAAGAAGAGATAAATGAGAATATGATCGACAGTAACGAGGCAATCAGTAAGGAGGAAAATGCGGAAAAGTATCCGAAGGGTTGGAACGTCATCAAGAAGTTGAGGGAACAGATTAAAATGAAGGAGGCCGAGTTGGAAAACGCGGAAAAGATCAATAAGAATTTCGAAAGGATGATTCAGCTGGTGAACATAATGGGACAAGTCGATACATTCTTAACGGACAGAACGAGGATGGTTCTTAAGAAGTTGGCGATGCTTGCTGATGATATGGACGGAAGCAAATCAAGAAAATCAATGAAATACGACATCAAATTTTAATACACGCACCCCATATATAAAGAATTATCAAATTCGAAAATAAAACGAATTATTTATTTAATACTTTCGCATTTAAACGAATCGCAATTTCCTCCCTTCAAAGCTGAATATATTCTATCAACTTTTTCCTTGTGATCATTCCTGCAATCATTTATAAATATTAAAATTCTATTCGAAATGTAAAATTAAATTGTTTTACCCTTGTGAGTAGTTCTGCAATAAACTTTCGACGTTTTTCTTTGGGCTTTTGGATTGCTCGGCGCTTAACAATATTTCGCAGAAAATCCGTTCGTCACATCCATCCTGTTGCAGTTTTGAGATTAAATCGAGTGCAACCGGTTTATTTGGAGTTTCGGATCGTGCTCTTCCATACCTTGAAAGAAATGCTATTAAATACAAACCGCTGCAATTCACTCATCTACTTACGTCCCATTCATCGGAGTGATGGTAATAACGCTTGGAGTTAAGGCGCTAATAAGAAGTCCAATAGGAATAAAGGCTGTTAAGATTTTTATTATTTTCTTCCAAGGCGATTGTGTCGCCACTCCGGTATGAACTGGTTCATCGATGATGGGTTTTTGGGAATGCTGTTGTAGGAGAATTTTCTCTTGGAAATTCATGGGTTTTTTAAGGGCGGTTTTCTGGAAAGGGTATGGATGATTGTCGAATGAAATCGTATTCTGCGGGAAACGGATTTTCTGATCGGTGCTTCCAAATGCTTTAGCCTCGGGGTAAGCTGGCACCACGGGAAACTTATTGTATTCGAACGATAATTCCGGACTCGGCTTGAACTCGTCCGGTTTCGTTGGAAGTTGTAAATTTATTCGACGCGATTGACTTAATTCCTGGTAGGGCTGAACAATCCTATGCATTTCTGGTTTAGATGTTACCAATTGCGGTTCTGGTGTAGCAGTAATCGTCACCGGACGAGCAAAACTCTTCAAAGCTTGCGGTATGGGAATTGGCGTTGGCGTATAAACGGCATCAGATTTAGGAATAGCCGGATATTCTAAGGCTTTCCAAGATTCTTCGAATACTTTATACTCACTGACGTTTTTAATCCAAGGTTTACCCAGATCTGCAAGTTTATTGTAGTTGCTGCTATCCGACTGCAGTTCACTAGCATTCTTATTCACTGTGGCATTTTGATCTTCGACTTCCAGAGACGCGTTCTTTACTATTAATAAAAGAAAAAAACGAATAAAACTCTCTATAAAATATTATTTTGGAAACTTACCAACTGTGTTCGGATTTGCGATTGATAGAACTTCGGATGCGTTTTCTGCTAATGCAAGAGCTACCAGAGGAAGCACGAACAGCAGCATATTCGAATGGAAAATGGATCTCTGGCTTCGTGCAACCATAAATAATGTTGTCGCGTTCATTGTTTTCATGTCCCGGTGCACTGAATAATTATAGAATTGTTTGCAGGCGCGCGGAAAAACAAAGGAAGTGCAGAGAAAGCAGAAGAAGCTCGAGCTCTATTTGCCGAACACAACATTTCTTCCCCAATTACTTACTAGATAATAGTTCTACTCCGTTGCGTAACTGGAAAGAGAAAAGAGAAACGATAAGAAACTTTGCACTTCGGGCTTTACAACAATTAAATCACACTCAAGAAAAACATAATAATAGAAGTCATTTATTTAAATTAAATTTAAAATTAATTACAAATTAAGAAATGTTGTAGAAGTTTAAAAAAATTCAACAATTTTCACAAATTAACAAAATACATTTAATTTTTCTATTATAAAAATAAAAAGAAAATAAAAAATGAATGATAATTATATAATCTACAAACTTCTACTTTTCATGGTTTGAAACATTATTTTTTATTTCATCCAAAACCAACCAATCAGCAAGAAATGAGATGGTCTTTCAAATAATAAAAATATCCCATTCTACCATTATTCAAAATATTTTTTTCTTCGTTTTTCGAATATGATGATTTACGTTTGTTTATAAATTACCTGCTTATCCTATTAGGAATACTTTTTTCGTATATATTCCTTTTTTTTTTATAACTTCTTTGAAATAATTGGAATATATTTATTTTTTATTAATAACACATATTACAAATGCAAAGGAAATATTATAGAATTTTTATAATTTAGTGTTTTTACCTGAAGTTATAAAATTGTACTGTACTACGCTGTATGCAACTACAAGTTGCTGCAGTCCATATTTGTTTTTTTAAATTTTCTTGGAAATAAAAAAATATTTGGAGATGTAAATACTGAAAAATCATTGTATGCATATTTCAAAAAAAGTCATAAAACTTGTAATTTTTGAGAAATTGTAAACCAAAGTTCGTTCCTCGGTACTTTTAATATTAATTAATGTTAATTAATAATAAATAATATTTATTATTAATGATTAATACAAATATGTCACATTTCAATTCAATTTAATTTCAAAATTGTTTCATTCATCTCATTGTAATTAATATAAAAAATATAACAACAATAGTAACTTTTTGTGCACCATTTAGTAATTTTAGTTTTGATATTGTTGAAAATTGAGGAAAAACAATATTAGAGATTTTAATACTTAAATAATTATTTTATTTTAATATAATAAATACACTATGACCTTACAAATAACAATGACATTTATTAAAATATATTCATACAACAATAATATTAGAGAAACAATAATAAATTAATTTAACTTATAGTCATAATTAAAAAATATATTTTGGAATTTGGAAAATTATTTTATATAATAAGCATTGTTGGTTTGGAAATGTTACAAATATTGTGAATATGCAGTTACAAAAAAAATGTTGAAGGTTAGAGAAACTGGTCAGTAGCCCTTTGTAACGGTTTACATGTTTTGTTGTTTTAATAATTTAATTTATAAATATTATAAGTATTTAATTTAATTTATCTTATTTTATATGATAGTAGCAATAAACATAATGAAATTATATCAAAAAAATATAGAATTGAAAGAATATTTCATAATATTGAAATAGAGAAAATATGTATTTTATTCAGTTCTCATAAATAAAATATTAGAAAGAATGTAGGTATTCCGTTTGGAAGAAGAATAAAACAGGTACGGCTTAGGAATGTTTTCTTTAGAAACTATTTTCCCATTTTGAGCGTTGAAAATCTTGTCAATTATACATTCTCGTAAATTACACTCAGCTCTATATCATATCAAAAAAGATTTTTTAGGAATTGAATGAATGAGTCATGATTTTCAGTATTTTCTCAGTTGATTTCTCTTTTAACTTGTAATAAAGAACATGCAAGTCTGTATTATGTATTAATTCTAGTTATTGCAGCAAATGTTGTACGTTAACTTTACTACCATAAAATATAACAATAATTCAATGCGTAAAACACTGCAACTTTCTAAAGCGTTGATAATTGGTAAACAAATATTTTCCATACACAAATATTGTTCTTAATGTTTATAGAAATTATACTTTTTCTCAAGAACTTTTTCGTTTGCATGCAAATTAAACGATAATTCCTCGACGTAGTGACAATTGTGAAAATGCAAATTTGTCAGAATAGAATTTTCAATTTCACTTCAACTCAATTGGAATCATATTGCGCAGCAGATGACAACAGATGGTTTTTAATTTTTTAATAAAATTGAAATTTTAATTTTATAAATATAGTAAAAAAAATATAGTTGTAAAAAAAATATTAGCAATTTTTATAAATAGAATATTTTTATGATACAAACATATATTAATTAATAAATTTTACTATTTTTTTTTCTATTAAAACAAAGATACATTTTCTAATCGGGTAAAATGGGAATTATTGGAATATGAAGATAATAATAATAATTTTAGTCCTAATTTCATTAAATTGAAACTATGATGTAATATGAATATTAATATATTTTTTACGTTAATTTAAATAAATTTATGATTTTGTAAACGCATGTTACGCAGAATGTCTGCCATTTATAGATTGTAAAGTGAAAGTATTAATCTGTTATTCACCGCCAATAATATTATTTTGGATTGAAAGAAAAAAAATAAGGCAAGCGCGAAGAAAGTCATCATAACTTTTAGAGACATGCTATTATACCCACGATATTTGTTCATCTATATACTTACTTTATTATTACTAGATTATTTCAGATATCGAATTACCTACGTAAGATTATATACAAAAAAAATAAATAAATAACAACAATTTTGAAAGTAATTTTATTTAGTTTAAATTAACACCATATTTAGTAAAAAATATTAAATTTATATAATTTGAAAAATAATCATTTAAATCATCATTTAATATTATTAATATAAATAAATTACATAAAATTCATTAAATTTCATGAGTTATACAGTTATACCTCGATTAACAAATAGTACCCATTCTAGAAAATTACTTTGTTTAAATAAACTTCATTTTTAGAGGTAAAAAAATACTACGGACAGAATGGTTGTCTTCACTACTAAGTTTTCTTAATCTTATACTATAAAACAATTATCTTCTATATTCAAAAAAAAATTCAATTTTTTTAACTTACATACCTCAAATGTGGATAACTTCTTTTCTAATTAATTGGATGTTATTTTCTTCATCTAATAAAACTTCTGACCATATTTTGCTTGAAATTGCAGTCTTCGTTATATCGAAACTTTCTTATCAGAAGGTAAGTATTATAAATTAAAAAAAAAAACTATTGTTTGTAGCCTTTTCATCTAATTACATCTTTTTTTTTATTCAATTTATATTTACGGATTTTTCGGACAAAAAAGTCTTGAAGATATTTCAATCTTGTAAGATTATGTAAGGATGTTGTTAGTGACAATACTCAAAGTGGAAAGTTATAGATAATTTCAAAATGAAAATCCACCTTTATTGAACTTTTTATTATTTACATTCCTATTTCCCGGTAACAATAACATAAAGGATTATTCTAGTTTTTATAGAAATATCTTATTAATTTTTTCTTTCTTAAATCGGATTTTCGTTACTTGAAATTGTATGTTAATAGTTTAAAATCAATTATAATAAAAGAATATGTAGGCAAAAATAATAGAAGTGAAAACTTAATTGTGGCCAATAAATATATTAAAAAAAAATTCAAATAGTCAAAGTTCAATATGTGTAATAGAATTTCGATCCAATTAAGAAAAATATATATAAAAATTAATTAGATTGTTCAAATTGAAGAAGTATATAAAAAAAGCTGTGTAAATTATTTTTTATTCTTAAAAAATTATAATTCTATATGGTTCGTAGCTTGATCGAGCGTCGGCGTTTCCACGCTTTCTTGGCTGTTAATGATCCAAGCAATGGCAATTTAAATGGTCAGATTATAAAATAATTTACTCGAATCTTTATTAGGGATACGCAAAACCCGGCGCGGCAGAAATTTCTTCCGTCAAAGAAAAACTTCATTGTTGGGTTAGTTAGTAAGCATGTGGCTGGGTAGACAATTAGAGAAATCGCTTGGTTTCTCCAATAATAATTGCAATAATACAATAAGCACACCGCTAAACCGAGAAACATTTAAACAGATTTACAGCGTACAATGAAAAAAAAAAAGAAACAATAATAACAAGAAGAATTCTGTTGTCAGTATGTGTGTGTGTATTACGAACGTCGTCCGGGCAGAAAATTAGAAACTTTTCTTTATTATTATTATTTCTACTTTTAATTTTGTTCCTATTTTGAAGCTTTCAGCAATTATTGCATTGTTAAAATGTTCAAGCAGCGCAGAAAAAATTAAATTAATCGCTACACTCGAAACCGTGTTTTCGTTACTTTTTATCGCGCATAATTAACTATAAGCAACATGTGAATGGCCTTTTAAAAAGGCGCAATTAACGTGCACAATTCCTAATTGATTAGAGCAAGCGATAAAGTTAGCTTTCTTTCGTGAAGGAGATTAAGTCATCTCGATCCGCGTTTTCGGAATTTTAATGCTGGACCATCCCATCGAGAGTTATTCGCCTTCACAAACATTGTAATAGGAATTCGAAAAAAAAAAAAAATTGGTTACGTAAAATAGTTTTTTTTTTGGCTCGCAGCTAAACACATTCCGTTTCCGCTTCGGAATGCGTTTCCTTTCCTAATCCTAAACCTAACCTATTGATTGTTGGATTTGAGCTGGTCACGTGTGTAATAATATCTTCTCGTTAAGACATCCTCGAATTGTGCACGGCAGACGGAGAGGAGGAAGAAAAAAAAATACGGAGTACGAGAAGTTGATGACCGTCGACGGCAAGCAGTGCCTTTTGAATTTCTTTCTCTTTTTTTTGCTCCCTCTTTCTTTTTCCACTATAGAGTGTATGTTAGTAGTGGCGAGGCAAGTGTATATCTGGGTCACATCCCCAGAAAGTGGAAAGTGTTCTCTCTATTCCGGTACGTCCAAGACTCCGATGGCCAATAATCTCTCAGTCTAGAGGCCGATGTGGATCGATGTGGTGGTATCAACGATTTATCGTCGTGAATAAAATACAACTTTGATAACAGCGTACAACTTTGACTCTTCTTCAATTGTGCTTGGATTTAGTTTCGACAAGTGCCCAATACAACAATAATGGAGCTCTTCAAGGTATTTTTTTTTTCAAATATTTTATTACTTCACTATTATCTCTGAACATTTTATAACTTTTAGTAATTTATATTTTTATGCTAAACTTAAAAAATAAATTAACTCTATTACAATTAATTTACACTTATTATTAGAAATTATATAAATCAAAAATTGGGCCAAAAACTAACTTTATTCATATTTTTAAATTCGTTAAGACAAAAAATTAAATAGAACGATAAATATATCTTATCTAACTTTCCTTCTTATTTACAAAAAAATAATTAATAAATTATAAATGATATTAAATGTGTTTGATAATTATGTTTATTAGTTAATAAATTCTTATATTTTCATCTTCTTTATAGATTAGTTGATTTTACATCATTCGTAAAATAAACTGAAAGAAATATATTATACATATAATCAGGTGTCAGTTAATATTTAAATTTTCAATTTAAGAAATAAATTTAAAAAAACTTAAAAATTAATTAAAAAACAATAATTTCAACCAATTTTTATGATTTTATCATATTTCAAGATTTTGTAACAGAATACAAATATTTAGGTTTTGTGGAGTATTATTTGTATGTACTTAAAAAATGTACACCAAAACTCGCATAATCAGATCCGCCTATATCCAAGATTGTTTGAAACTGAACTAATCAAGAAATTATATAAAAAACCGATAATTTATTTAAATATTTTTTGAAAAAATCAAACGAAACTGATCGAAGCGGAATTATGCGTGGTATTGCTGTACTAATAAATATGCTGTGACAATTTGCATATTTACAAATTTAATTAAACAAAAATTAGAATTTTAATTTCTTTAAATGTATACAAATTATGTTCATTAGTTAAGCTGTTCCATCACATGTTTATATTACGTGCATTTATGTTCTTTATAAACATGAAAACATAGTACATTCATATGTTAAGTTGAATATTGAATTATATAATTAAATAAATTGATTTACATTTGCAATATTTTTTATAAAAATAATAATTGTACTAGAAATAAATTTATCTTCCAATCAATAATGAAAAGAAGCTTCGAAATTATATAAGACAATATCAATAATCTGATAATTACGTAATATATCATGTTTTTAATTGGAATCGTCGGATTGCTTTTATGTATGGCATTTAGAAGAGCCGGTTGTAATGAGTGGAGGAAGATAAAGACCGTTATTTGGATTTCGTGATGTATGTAAAACGTTTTTTTTTTCTTCTTCTTTAAATTGAAATGCTTTTGAAAGCGTATGCATTGGATAATGTAATTCCGTGATTACGTACTCGTGGAAAGCTTTCCAGTGTAAGGAGCATAGAGACCAAAGATTAGAGTGGTAGATTATTGGTACTATGAAATGTAACTAAATGCAGTTTCTTCTAATGAATTCCAACTTTCCCATGATAATGAAAGAGGTTGTATGTTTAACGAAATTACCTCCGTTTCCTTGATTCTCATTTAAACTTATCTCAAATGATTTGCAAAAAAAATAATTAATCGTTTTCTCTATATTTTAATTCACAATTATTTCTAAATATAATAAAAGTACGTATTTATTATATAATATAAATAACTTTATAATTATTATAAGAAATCTGATGTATGCGTAATAATAATAATAACAGTTGTATAAAAGTAAAGAAAAATAAATATTACATAAAGCAAAATTCAATAATTAATCTGTAGACAAAAAATGAAATTCAGTCAACTAAACAAATATATTCAATAAAGACGTGTTAATCAAATGGAATGTACTTTTTCTGAAAGGCAATTAATTAAAAAAAAACTTTAATTATAACAAGCTGCTGCACAATTCAATTTCATTTCCAATTAAACTTTTCATTTCATTGAACACGGTTAGAAATTCGAAGTAATGAGCATTTGGCACATGTTTTTTTTATTATATATTTATGTTCATAAATAATTTTGAATGGTTTATGGAAAATTATGATCAAACAGTGAACGCCGCTATTCATTCACAAAACTATTACATGGTTTGCTGCCCACCGACTTTCTTTACGCATTTCGAACACTGCGATAGAAACTACAATAGGTCAATGTATTATATTCAAATTACTAAATAATTTAAATTATTTGTTTTATTGCATCTTTTTTTATTAATTTTTTTTTTATAATTACACTTTTAGAGCTAATTATTTATTAAAATTTAACTAAATTAATTGTTATATTATTTTCTAATAGATTTTTTGTAACTATTGGTTCTAATTTTTTATTAACATTTTTTTAGTGATTCATTGCTTCTTTTTAGAATTGAAATTATTTTCAGAACAAATTATTCTATTAGAAAAGAACAAAGATACACTTATGTAAATTCAATTTAAAAAGATGACTACTAGTTTTTGCTTTTTCTCTTATTTTAAACCAATTTTTCAAATATTCAGGTGTAGCTGATAGTTAAATATTTTAATAAACTTTTTTTCTAACAAAACTTATGATTAAAATTGAATTAAAATTAAAGTATTTGTTAAAAATCATATTTAATTAGCTTTTTTTTGTTATTGTTCTTAATTAAAATTACATTTTGTTAAATAAAAATAATTTGTATTGTGAATAACAACATAATTACTTGTAAACTAAATTGAAACAGAAACAAAGACGTCTGACCTTGACGCGTAAAAACTGAACTAGTTTCTATTTTTTTCTCTCTGCATCTGCTTGCATATGGTCATAATGATTACACTTTCTTGATTTGTCTCCATATGAGTGAAATGCAATGTGTTTTCTTATTTACTTATGGAAGACATGTCGCATTTAGCATAAAGCAAACTGCAGTTTTCACTCCTTTTCCAATAAAACAAGTCGAAAACAACAAAGTAAAATGGAAATCTCTATTCAACACGTTAATTTTATGGCAAAATAAAAAAAAAGTGTAATACCTACATCATTATGTTCGTGCCCGTTTTTATAGCTTTTCTTTTCTTTCGAGAACATTTTAATGAATGACCAACAACAACAATTTCGGTAACGAAAAAAAAACCATTTGTGAACCGGAAATTAAAAACCGTGTAAGATTGCCTGTACTTAGTGTAGTTTTGTTTCGTGCCGAACTGTAACAAACGCTGCTTGAATCGTAGAAGGAAAAAAAAATGTTTTTTTTTGCTCAACGTAATTGAAAACTAAGAGTGACCGAGAGAACTCGAGGTCGACAACACCGTTTCAGTTGAAATAATAATCATAGGTAAATACTTTCTTTGTTGCCACCAAACTTTCACTCGCTTCGAATTTATTAGCGGCAATTCTACACTTTACTTTTTTTGTTAACGTATTCATTTTATTTTGAACAATCTAATTGATTTCCATTCGCACGTTTCCACAGGACTTAGTTTCTATGCATAAAGGATTTACTTTCAACCAAATTTCTTGAAGCATTTCCTTTGTTTATTGTTGAAAAGTGAATTATTTTTTCTAACTCCTTCTCAAGTTTTTTTTTAAATATAGTTTTATTTTCATATCTAATTGTAACGAAAACTTATTTTCGGGGATCATCTTGCTTCTTAAGCAAATACATAATAAATCAGTCCGTGTTATGTTATACGTCAAAATTTTAAAAATGAAGAGTCCAATTGTTTATTATGAAGTGTAAAAAGGAATGTGAAATCTTATAAAATGCAATTTTCACTTTCTCGAAAGGAAAGAAACATGCAGCAGTCCTTTTGGGTTAGGACAGGTCTCTCTGCATGTTATTTTGTACGTGAGTCACTTTGGTTGCGACATTGCGGTTACTACGTGTGATGGATGCGTTAGAAAGTGAATGAAACATTCTTCCAAATGTAGACTCGAGATCCCGCATTCCTCGATGATTTTCACATGGCGCGTAATTTAAATTAACATTAATGACGTGCCATAAAAATAAAATCAATTTCGCCGGCTTCGGGCGTCTTTCTTCCAATATTTACGACCAATTCGAATCAATAGAAACGAACATGCATTATTTTGCTCACATAAATAACATTTTTGATAGATGACTTCAATAAACTTTAACGAATAGAAAAGCAGTAGCCCTATTTGTTTTAGTACACTTTTTGATATTGAATTCAACAAATTTATTATCTACTTAATTAAATCTTTATTTTCTTAATTTATGTTAATAACATTAGTTCAAATCTTAAATAATCTTTCAGCTTAAATAATAGTAATTAATTATTACAGTCCAATATTTTCAAGATATCAGTTATATTCTGAAAATATTTAAAAATATTCATCAGAAATTTTGATCTAAATTTTTGTTTACAAATTTCAGTTTCAATAAATTCATCAAAAATATGAAAATCTTTTTGATCTTGTTGAATCATTGATATGTATAGTTTTTCACTGTTACTAATTATTCTTGTAAATCTATATGAACATAATAAAAAAGCTGTGCATAATTATATTCTACATTGAGATCAATAAGTCAATATCAAGAAACAACTTTCATATGACCAAAGAAAGTATTACTAGTATTGAAATATTGACAAATGAAACATGATATACACGTGTTTCAAATTTAAAAATGAAAAGTAATTAATTTGATTTGTAGACGCTATAAATATTAATGTATTTTTTATTTGTAGATTTTTTTGTAGAATTTTAAAAATTTAATTATGGATAAAATTAACATTTATGTATCATTTATTTAAATTCGATCAATTTTTAAAATGAAATCAATTTATTTCTAACAAACATCATAAATTCGTGATACATTAATTATTTATTTACATTTTAGTATTATAGTCGAAGATATGATATGATACATTAATTGTAATTAAAGATCATTATATTAAAAATATACAAATAGAAAGTAAATTAAATATTGTATTAGATACAAAATGTTAAAGAGAATTGAAATCCAATTTTTTCCAATAAGAAAATTCAGTTAGACTTTGTTTAACTAGGATGACAAGTACATTGGAGAAACTGTGTTATACTAATTGCCATATATGAGACTTAGATAACAAAGTAAAGTAGAGTAGGGTATCGAAGTCTTATTTAAATATCCGTTTTTTATTTAATTTAAGTAAGTATAACACCTCACTTAATAAGTTCGTAGGATAACATATAGACGGCGCCTTTATTAACAAATCCATATGATTTTTAGGAATTACCAACCTTCAGATGACACCTGTCAAAATTTCAAGGCAATCTGTCGTTTAGTTAACAAGTTACAGTGGTTTTAGCGACGCTACTTTTGTAATTTTTTAAAAACTGAATTTCAGCAAATCACCTCTCTACCATTTGTCTCGACGGTGAAGAGTCCCCTTAACACTTATCAAGTCATTGCTTTGCTTGAACGCTATTTTTTCCCATCATTATAACTTGTAAACTAAACGTCAGATTATTAAGAAATTTTGACAGGCGTCGTCTGAAGGTTGGTAATTCCTAAAAATCATTTGGATTTATCTATAGATGCGCCATCTATATTGAGTTGAGTGTTATGTAAATAAACTTCAGTTTATATAATGCAGACTAGCATTACTCAATCTATGGGTTGTGGTTCAAAATTGAGGTACAACTAAGAAATAAAATTACGTAAACTTAAAATATTATAAAACACAATAGGAAAAACTTCGATCCAAAGTCTTTTGGTTATGGTTTGGTATTAAACACAAAAAAGGTATCTTTAAATATAACATAGAAATATTGAAATTAAGTAATTCTAAAAGTTCCATTTAAGCAGTTAATGAATAAAATTGGAAAATAATGACTTATTATTTCTTATAGTTTCCTGTAAAGTAAAAAGTAATAGTTTCTATTTAAATGAAGAAAATTGAGCAAACATACTTAAAATATAATTTAATTGGATCAATTATAACAAAATTAAGACTTTAGTGCTACGTTTCCGCTCAAGAGCGATTAGAAAAGCCTGCGGTCGAATGGATCATCAATTTGTTGGCATGCGCAAGTAATTAAGAAGAAACGTGTTCAATCGATCCGATAGGAAATCAAATATCTGATATTAAATGGATGCAGTTCACAAACGCGAGAATTGTATTGGTTGAAAAGTTTAATTAATGATCAATCTTCTCGGTTCGGTACGGAAAAGGTAGTAATTTTCGTAATTTTCTAATTAATGGAATTTCGTAGAACGTCCGGCGATGCAATCGGATATTTGAAAAGTGTGCTTGCTTGCTTGCTCTCTGTGGCACATGTCCATCCGTGCCTGCCTCTATTACGGACTACGAAACTAAAGTGAAAGCATCGGCACATGCTTAAAAGTTATTGACTTTTCGCAAGACGGCGACTTTCTTCAAACAGAAATTCCATCCTGACATATGCAAATACGAGACCGAAAAAGGAAGAAAGAGAGACATCGAATGCGTATCAATCGCTCAAGGACGCGATCACCTCTTATTCAACACTCTGATTTAGTCTTGATATTAAAATTTGGAAATGAAAACTGAATTGTTTCTGGTATTTTATAGAATAAACCCATGAGAAAATGTGATTGCGTTTCGTATAATTAATGCATCCATTTCTATTATATGCAGCTCTTTCTCCGGAATTTCTCTTATAAATAAACAATGGTTGGCGTCAAAGGTCAAGTACACTGCATATTAAGCAGCAATTAACGGACAATATTTTAATTTCCGGTGCTATATGAAATCATAGGCAGTTAATTTATTTTGGTTTAAAGACATTTTTATAACTTCATTTCCATAACGCATTTCTTAAATTTCTCTACCACATGACGCTTCGTTAATTTCACACATTCATTATATTTATGTTTATTTACAATCTGTTGTTATAACTTCATTATTTTATTTTGGAACAAAATACTTTTAGTTCAAAATTTCACTTCTAAATAACACATGTTCACAAACATTTCAAATTTAAAGTTTCCAATTTTTATATAGTTATTACTTGAATTTTACCTTTTTTTGAAGAAGTAAATAATGGGAAATTAAATAAATAAATTTTATAAACTTAATACATAATAAAATAATTTTTTATACTTTTTTTTAAAAAATAATCCAGTTATAATTGTTAAAGTGTCCTGGTTAATGTGTTAGGTTAATTAATAATGATTTACTTGAAATTCATCCGTCATTAGTGCATTTAGTCATGGCCAATGCGCATGAAGTAGTTTTCAGGTTAACACAGCCCAGATCCTTTATGGAGCGGCATGCTTTCAATGGTTCAAATATAATAATCTAATGGCAATTGCTTTTTCTATATTCCAACGACTTGAGAATCAAGAAGTGAAGGAAGAAATATACAGAAAAAAAAAACAAGAGTTTAAATTTGCTTTCTAATTTTATTAATTGAAGGAATGTTGTTAATTCACGCAGTATTTAATGTATTCACACTACAAAATATTTAATTTAATAAATTGGCTTTTTTTATTTAACGAATCAAAATTAATTTGAAAAAGAAATTTTAAATATAAAGTTGAGGCAATTATAATTCAATTCCGTCAAAAAATAATAATTAATAAAAATATGAATATATTTATGTGTTTTTTGCTTCAGGTGCTTCAATTGCTGACAATTTTAGTTTCATTGTGTCAAGGTGAAACTAAACTTCCTGTAACTATAGCAAGGACTGAGCTTAAAGTTTCGCGAAGTCTCGATCCAGATTCTATGCAGACTCTTCAAGTGGTCACGAGAGATGGAGGAATTGCACATTTGATCGTGAAGAAGCGCGATAGTAAACCAACGAGTCGTTCGTACAATAATTGGATTCCGATTAATTCGATGGTTTGGAGCTCGGAGAGTACCACGAAACCAGCAGAAACTAGGGTGAAGAAAGCATCAAATATCATAGATAGTGATATGTAAGTATTTCATTTGTTAGTTTTGATTATGTGATGATGTGACATTGGGTATGTGTTTCAGAATCCCGTACGTTCCTCGACCTGTGACTATCCAGAGCGGAGACGTTTACGTGAAGAACGCGAGGGATGTGAAGAAAGGAAGATCCGTGGAGATTGGTAAAGATGGTATTCCGGTGATTCACGGTGTTCGAGTGCCGGATGATGAAAGTGACAAGCACGAAACTTGGAGGAATGCCAGGGTTATCAACGGAAAGTTGTATCCGTACGAAGAGGGATACAAACCACCAGCGGCTGTACCTTTAGGTGAATTGATCTACGCATCTAAAGAGAAACATGCCGAAGATGATGAAGGCGTTGGACCGTTCACCAAAGAGGATAATTTCAAGCCGCATACTACTAATGAACCGGTCGGACCGTTCAGTGTCAAAGACAACTTGGACGAACCAACTAAGCCCGTCAATTACATCAACTTCAACGGCGCCAAATACGGAGGACCGTTCACCAGGGAAGACAATTTAAGGTCGACCAACGCAAAATTAATTGACTACATCAAGGAGATTAACAACAAAGAGGCGAAGCGCGATTACTTCTCGAACAGGAAATATCGTGCCGTCGAAACGCCCCAATTGCAGAGGAGAATGTTGCAGTACCAAGGTCACAACTATTATCCCAATTCTCAGTTGTACACTCCGACAACTAAATTGAGTCCTGTGAACTTCAACGAGGGTGTCAGGACGCCGGTTCTTCAGTACGCTCATCCCGAGCTCGGCGTGCAACCGGCGAAGATACAACAAGAAGATGAATACAGCTACGATAAGCAAAATCAAAGAAACGGAGCGAGGCAAAGCCAGTACACTCCAAACAGCGTAGAATACTATAAGAAAGATGTTCTGAATTACCCATATAATTCTTATTACATTAAGCCTAAGCAGCCGGAACAACCGTTTTGGTTGAAAATTACAGAGAGCATCAAAGATAATGTGCAGAACGGTTTTGAAAGGATGCAGCAGTTGACACGACCTGTTTTCGAGCCAATCGTGGAAGCCACTCATAAGATTTCTTATAATTTGGGATTCAGCCATCAGCAACCTGCACAAAAGAAGGTCGGAATTCTAGCGCCGATCGGCTCGAACGCAATTCTTCCGGCTTTAGGATTGGTAGCAGGCGGTGCTGCTTTGGGCCTAGGAGCAGCAGCTGTTGGACGGTTTTTAGAGCCCAGCGAAATGCGCGCCTTCAATGAGGAACCTCAATACAACAACAAAATCCTCGTCCTGCTGGAATCGATAAACGATGAAAACAACAATAACAACAACAAAAAGGAGAGGAGGAGATTCGCTCGGGACTTGAACAGCGTTTCCGATGAGTCATTCTGCACCCAGAGGCAAGTTTGCCAAGACATCGTAAATGAACCAAACGAATCCGTCAAAGAATACATGGTGATGAGACTCCGGGTCTGGCTCGAGGATTGGTCACAGTGAGTAACAGCTTATTTTCTTTATTTATTTATTTACGGTCATTCCTGGAATTTCCACTTTACATATTTAATACCATGAAAGAAAAGATGAGCAAGAATGCTTTCACCGGCCTAAATAAGATTAAGAGAGCGAGAGAGATAAATAATATTAAAAAAAACTAAAGCATTCCAGCGCGTTTACTTTCCTTCGCAAATCGCTTCAAATGAAAAGTTAAGCTAAGAAAAATAGCTTTGCCAACATTTCGATTCGTCTCAATTACCTTTTCCGCGCAATTAAAAATCGAAACAACACAAATTTAATTACGCCGAGACTCGTAAAAGTCTACGAACATCAGTGGTATCGCTTTTAAATTGAAGCGGCAAATAGAATGTCGAAGAGAAAGTTAAAATACGAATTTCGCACTTTTGAAGTACACGTGCTAGGTAGTAGTAGTGAGTGTGTCTGGCCCGAGGAGAAAGATTGCATTTACTTCCTCCACCTTGAACAGATGCAGCCACATTCCGTGGCTGTTTCACCCGGGGCCCAAAAATTCCGATGACTTTCTCTTGAACGGCCACCGGCGCGGACCACCGGAACCGGTGCAAAATACACGTTGTTACCCAAAGATTCCCATAGACACGCTGTCTGCTCGAAAAACATTGACTAATTATCTTCATTCTTCGTTATTTTTCTAGCCTGAGAAATCCGGACACAGACATGGACAAGTCCTTCAAACCAATGGAACACCTATTGGATGCCATCCGCAAGGGCGATTGCTCTCAAGTCAGCTGCAAAAGATTCAAAACGCAACAAACCTTTAAACCAAAAAGATACTAATTAAGTCCAAATTTTAGGTATAAACTGCTATTTATTTTTATTATTATTTTTGTATTCGCAAAAGAAAAATGTATATATATATATTGCATTTTTGCACGTGTTGAAAACTTTTATATTATTATTAATTCTCTGTTGCTATTATTTTGTACATAGAAGACTTATTTAAATTAAATAGGATTTTTGTAATTTACTTCCCTAATTGACTTACTATAATAATTTATCAATAATACATATTTATTTTGTAAACTATTATTTAAATAAAATTCATTTAATATTAACATTACGTTTTATATCCACTGAAAATAACAGCCCTAAATTAAAATACATAATCTCAAATAAATATATATGAAATAAAAACACTGTATATCTTCTCTTCTATATAATAAATAAAATTATATAATTTATAAAAACATAATTTATTTCAATGATGCAATACAATGATTATGATCTGATATAATATTATTAGAAATATCATTTATTTCATCAATTATATTACTACTACAATTTCTTTATAATTTTAAAGTTAGATTCTAATATTTACAAGGACATAATATATTTAATATTAACATGTTATCTACAAATTATAAAATTTAGAGTTTTTAATTTCTTTATGATCATAATCAAGATTTTATCCGTTTGTGTATATTAAGTAATTCAATAATGTAACTTACGTAATATGGTGAAATTTAGAAAAATTTGTAGTAGAATTTTAATATTACATCTTCAAATCACTTATCAGTTGTGCAGATCTTATGAAGTTGTATATATTAGTAGGAAGAGGACATTTTTATAAAATATATAGGTTTGGCGACAATGTGGAATGTTTCGAGGCGGATGAATAACTTAAAGTTTGCTACACCCATTGCTATTTGTTGCTTAGTGCAGTTTTGACCCACTCATGTAAAATGTATTGCTTACATTGTTCATACATTTGTGTACACCCATATTATTATATTAATTTCCATAACGCTCAAAGTATATGGAGTTATTATAGTAATAAAGCATTTACATTCAAACAAACAAACAAACTCATGTTTATGTAATAAGTATTCCAGTGTACAATGAAAGAATCTGAAAATCTCAATTTAGGAATTATTTAACATAATTTGTAATTGTTTTCAGAAATTAAAAAAATATTATTTAAAACATTTTACCATTGTGTTTACTATTATCTAAAATTGCGTAACAAAATTATTATCATAATTTTTAGCTGTTTTAATTATTAATATTAGTTATACTAATTAAAATATATAAACTTGTAAGAATAATGTTTGATAAATGAGTTGGGTTATATAATAAATACTAAAGATATCATCTCTATTTCTACTAGTATTTAAATAAATTTAAAAAGCTAATGTCTTTAGTTCTTTTATCTCGGCTTAACGAGTCTATTAAATTAAATTAATGATGTGTTGGATGTAATTCTGGATGAAACAAGAAATATAAGAAAGTTTACGATAAAATTCTAAAATAAAATAATGTGTTTTGTAACTATGATTAATGGGTTTATATTTAATGACACTTTATGTGCGAGCAGAAATATGTTTTAATTAATGTACTTTACACGCAATTTTGAATGACAAATAAATAAATCTCTTTATGTTTTAAATACTTAATTATCACTTAATTTAATAGTGATAAATGCAACAACATTACATAACATAAGATTGTAGTTGAATAGAAATTATTAAATAAAATAAATGAGATTGATTAATGTTATAAATTAAAGTAACTAAATTGTTTTTGAAAATACCCAAGAATTAAAAAATGTGGCTTCCCGTAATTTTATAAGAAAATATACCTGTAAAATAAAACTATTTAACTTCAGCGAAGTTGTTTTTTATGACACAGAAAAGCATCATAATATGCCCTAATCACTGGAAAAGTACTGATAAGATATTCATCTCAATATTTCGCCTAGGCATGTATCCTGCTCAATGAAAAGTAGTAGCTCAACTCATAGCAATTCTCAAATCCGGAAAACAAATAGAAGAAGTAACATCATACAGACTAATTTACATCCGAAGTTACTACTGAAACTATAGGAAGTTTGGATTCCAGAAAGGGCATTCCAATATGGTACAAGTTCACTAGGTTGCTAAAGAGTAATTATTACAAAACAATACAGCTTTGCTGTATTTTTGGATATCTCGTAGGATTTTGAAACAGCCTATAATTCTGGATAAAATTAAGAAGATTCTTTCATATCCTTTTTTTATAAATACTAAAATATTATCTGTCAAATCTATCTGATAAAGTTGCCCGGATAAAGTTGCAACAAGAAAGTTCCAAATTATTTCCAAAAAAATCTGGGATACCACAAGAATGTGTACTCGGACCTATTTTGTATCTTATTTTCACATCGGATCTCCCAACACTTAATAAAATAATTGTTGCCACATTCGCAGAAGACGCAGCATTAATATCTTCAGATAGTAATTCAGAAGTTGCATCATATTAAAGGCAATGAAATCGAATCGACTCATGTCAACTTTACGATGATGAAGAATAAATGGAGGAAGAATAAATGTTTAAATACAGGAAGATTATGTACAATATCATATATGGATGAGGAAATAAGAAAATCAGTGGTATCGTTACATAACAAACTATTAATATATAAATTCAAGTAAAGTTTGATACTTTTATATTTTGCTATATTTTAAATTACGATGTTTATAATTACTAAATTATTTAATTACATTGCGCAAGATTAACAAAAATAATAAATCTATTTATTTTACAAATGCAATTAAATTAAATCTTGATTAATTTTAAGATATTAAAGTCTACTAAATATAAGTGCTGATGTATATTAAGTTGCATATAACAAAAAATTTTGAAAGTTGAAAAAAAAAATGTTACAGCATTAAGTAAGTAAAATTATAAATTACATATAAAATTACGTATTATAAACCATATATTCTAATTACAATTTTGTAAATTATTTATAAAATAAACGTTTATATTTTTCAAGATTAAATATTGCAATCATTTTTAGATTATAAAAGTAAATAATTAATGCAATTTAAAAATAATAAATTATAATATTCAGTTAATACTACTTAGAATGAGAAATAAATAAACTTATAACAACATTACGTATATTTTTTTTTAAACAAATTTATAATATAAATCTTCAATTGTATTGTCGTGTCCCGGGGATGGAATTTGAGATTATGGAACATTTTGTTGTTTGTCGTCGATTGTGGAGGTTTAGTTGTGGTTTTTTTATAGTAAATACTAGATTAAAAGTCTGTGTCTAAAATAATTGTTTATTTAACACTTAGATGTTTCAACTTTTCATCTAGCTTCATGTTGCTAAAAAATGTACAGCTAATTCTGTAGTTGGTCTGAACTTAACGTAAAACTAAATAAATTTAAATATATAATGTAAGAAAATGAGATGGTGCGGTTCTATTCGCAACTCTGCATTTCCCACCCGAATAGAATTCTTCTCTTATCCGCATCCGGTGAAATTGGTCCAGCTTGCATCTTGCACCTTATCTTAAGTAAATTAATAAATGCTACAATTGTAATAGATCACTGCATCTGTTGATATAGACACACGCATCTGTCGGTTGAACATTAATTGTTTGTCATTAATTAATTTTAATAAATTTGAAAAAATTACCTACATTTACTAACGCGAATTAGCTATAATAATATTTGTAAACGTATAGTTTTATTTCTAAGAATAACCCAAACCGATCATCTATTGGCTGATCTCGTGTTAATTATATTTAAATATGTTGTTGACATGATCATCTGTTTACAAAAAGTTACTTTCAAAACCAGATCTTTTTTCCCAAATTTTTCCATCCAATTAACAATTCAACAGACTTTTATAATATTTATCTCAAGATTATTAATAAAATTTCCTTTGCACCCTAAACAAAAATAGTGCCATAACCTTTTCTGACGATGGAACAGTTTTCAAAACTTTTCACAATCTTTTTGACACGCGACCCATTTGTTTATAAGTTACAGTATTTATTGTTTTGACAGAAGGTGACAGCTGTCATTGATTAATTGTAAATATTAAATGTAGAAAGTATATTATATAAATCAATTTATATGAGAATTCAATTATCTCAAAGTTAGTATAAATCAAATATGCAATAAATTTGCAACAAAATATATGTTTTATGCATGATTATTTAAAAATAGTATTCTTGGAAAATTATGATTCAAACTGAATGATTATTATATTCATTATTATTAACGTATAATGTGGAATTAATTGAGCTTTTATTTATTACATTTTTAAAAATAAATAACTACATTTTTTTAAAATTTATTTACATATTTTTGCCCAAAAGGTTATCGATCTTAGTCTTTCTGCCTGTTAATTATAGTATACTACACCAATTAATAAAATATATGTAAAATACATTTATATTTGTTTGTATATTATTTTAACAAATTTGCATATTTTTTCTCTGAATTGCATTTTTCTTCTTGAGTTTGAGTTTGACATCCTTTGTTCCAGGTCGAAAACAAGTTATTTTCCCTATGATCTTCAGGGAACATGTTGGTGATGGGTGGTTCGAAAATTTATTTCAGGCAATGAAGTTGCCCAAGAAAGGCACGTGATGTGAGGCCAGAAGTTCTTCTTGATATCGCAGATATTGAAGACGGTTAGGTTTATTTATACCTGACCTTCTTCAATATCTGCGTTACACTTCCTAATTTTTATTTTTTTCAATAGGTCATTGCGGATGATGCAAGTGATGAAAAACAACGTATTTCTTATCTGAAAGAGCAACGTTAAAATTGCATTTGCTTGAATTGATAATAGAACAAAACAAATTAAATAAGCCGAATATAAGATTAAATGTTGGGATTTGAAAAAAAATATTATGGTTTTGAGTATTACATAATAATATCACTTCTTTACATTATATATAGAATTAAGTTAATCTTAAATGATTTCAAAAATATTTAATTTTCGTAGCCGGATTATATAAATAATAATTTAGGTCAGAATTACATAAACAAACTTATCTAAAATTAATATAAAAATAAAAAATAAATATATAAATAAACCAGAATAAAGTTCTATAATTAAATAAAACTGATCAAATTATGGAATTTTTCTTTCAATAAATACGTATATAAAAAATGTGTATAACTGTTGCAAAAAAATACTGTAATTATTATTTCCTAGTCAAATTATTCATTAATTGTTTAATCTACAAGAAGGCATTAAAAAAAGTTATTTACAACGTGACTATAACTCAACCGAGTCCAACAATAATTCAATGTTGAAATTATACATCAATTATTATTAATTGCTTTCTGCAGTAATTATTTTTTGCATGTTTTTTTTGTTGTAAATTTCCTTTTTTTACATCTAACGTTTCTACCACTATATGTAATTATTTTTGAATTTTTGTGTCAGAATGATTGTGGTTTTATTAAATAATTAAAGATGATGTATACACGAAAATTAAATGTGAATAATATGTTATTAGTTCGGATTTAAATTAATAGAGTTTATTATAAACAAGTTTTGTAAATTGAATTTAATTCATGAAATTACAGAAATGTTCTTAATATTGGATAAATAATTTTTTAATTAAATTAAAAAATAATGTAACAGGTCGAAAAGAAATTGCATTTTGTAATGGAATAAACGTTAATATTATTACAATTTAGTAAATTTTGCTATAATTTTTTGACTTAAGTCAATATTATATATTTTTTATATGACGGTATTAAATAAAATATATTTGTTATGAGATATATAATTTTAATGAACAATAAAATGCTCTTTAAGATATTACCAAATAAATCGCCGTTGATTTCATTACAAAATTATAATTGGACAACCTAACCAGATAAGACTAATTAAGATTTGAACTCTAAAATCATCAGACGTTTAATATTATAATAATACATTTTATTTTGTAGATGGGATTAAAATTTGAAAATAAGTCCGTAAAGTAGAAAATATATGAGCGGAAAAGCCGTTTGTAACAGTTGTTGTGTTTTATTCTTCTGTTTGTATGAATATTTTTTTATCTGTTAATGTAATTTTTATAATAAATACTAAATATTAAAGAAAATATTATTATATTTTTTTAAGTAAATATTGAACTTGTGTTCTATGTTTATTTGATATATAAAGTAATGACAAATATAGTTTTTAATTGATAAATATTGTATTACTTCCATAAGAATAATAACAATTTTTACAACCATATAAAAGGTGAATCATTTTGGCAAAATATCTAAACTTCAGTAATTGTAAATCAAGGTTTATATAAGTTACGGTTAAAGAGTAAATCAACCATTTGTATATAAAGTATGCACTTAAATTGGTTATTTTCTTATACTTCCTTAAAAAGTAAAAAAAAAAGACCTTGTAGTTTTATTACGGAATTTTATAGAAGAGAATTTATCGGTCTATATATATTGTTGTTATTTTCTGGTGTTTTCAAGTATCGTATTTACAAGATTAACCAACGAATTTATGTGATGAGTTAAAAAAGATTTTTTTTCTTGTTGCCCATGTACGAAAATTTGAAAGAAATAATTTTCATTTCATTATGAATAAATAATGCATATATTTACTATTTTATTTTATATATAAAACTTTTATTGAAACTTAATAAACCATTTTAGGATGATCGGCGGATATATCCGCCACATCCTTAATACAGAAGATTACGCTAATGCAAAGCCATTGTTGTGGCGCTCGATGACTGCACTCACTCTTAATTAAACAAATCGATAAATGCAACTCTTAAACACGCAATATTCCTTAATACCAACGTTCTATAAGAAAATTTTTATTATTACATTGGGTTAATGTGAATTTGAACATAAAATTAAACAACAAAGATTGCATTTATGGATTTTTTACTGTATAAATAAAATGCAATAATTTACAATTTATCACAATTGATGTTAATTCCATATTGAAAAATAATTATTGCAACAAATATATTTACATTTATAATTAAAATACAACTAAATATTAACTAACTATTTTTTTTGTATCGACAACTATGGTCATTAGCATTATTTAACAAAAATACCAATATTATATCATAAAATTAAATTAGACAATAATTAAATTAGACAGAAATTATTTACATCTAATAAATAAATAAATAAATTAATTGTAGGTTTAATATTTTACATCTTTATAATTGGACATATATTTCAAATATAAATGAATGATTGAAGGTGAAGGTTGTATGAACTAGATCAGTGTTCTTTAACCTATGGTTTGCTGATTTCTACTAGACCAGATCTTGTGGATTGATTATCTAATCTATGTTTCTTGACGAAACATACTTACATAGAAATAGTATTTGCACATGTTTAAAGTATAGTAATTAATATTAAAAAGTAATTTTTAATTAGCACATATGTTAATATTCTTTATTGATAAGATAATTTTAATTAAATATGTTATTATAGGATGCATGTATTATGAAGAATTACCGAAGTAGTTCAAGGTCACCGATAGATAATTACGCAATTTACGAACATCTCGGATAAGATTTGGAGTGTTGATGAACCCGATCGTGGTGAGTTAAGTCGCTCAGCGTAGCGTCGTAGTGGGAGTCGTTAATAGTCAGAATGCTACAAATATTAGCAAGAGTTTGAAAGCAGTCACCGAGCTGCGAGGCGACTGGGAAAAAGTGCGCGAGCCAATTGATATATTTTTTATAATTAAATTAAATGAAATAAAATTGCAATTGCACGAGTCGAGAGAACAGAAGTCAACAGGAAACGACAGAATCGTGCATCCAAGTTGTGCGAACATTTGCTGTGAAAGAATTCAGAGGAAGTCCAGGGCAGATGAATGAAGCAGTAATCGCGATGGACGAGCCGTCGTGTCTGGAAAAGGGCCTCGTTCAAAGGCCGAAGGAGTTTAAAAGTTTGATGAACCTAGCGGATCGAAGACCAGTTGATATCGAGTTCCACGACTTGTGCTATACAATACCGCAGGGCAGAAAAGGTTAGAATATTATCCCTTTTTATTAATATTAATAATTCATTCATCAAACAATAACACTGCAGCAATCTTGTATAGTACTGTTCCGGACTGTTTGAAACCGAACGACTTTAAAACTGCACAAAAATAACTTGTTATTAAATTTATATATTTATTTTGCTGAAGTAAAATTTAGTTTAAAATTTTGTAATACTGAATTCGGATTGATCGAGTGGAAGAATTATTCAGTCCTTTAAACAAACACAAATAGTAAATAATTAAATAACTTGGAATACAATCGAACACTGTTATTGTTCCATTTCTGTTCTGGACGCGATCCGAAAAAAAGTCATCGTTACTTGTACTATTTTATGTTAATTGGAATTCACTAACCTTTGACTCCAAGTTCAGGGAAATCCGGTATTTAAAATCGTTTTCAGTCTTGAAATGAAATTGCAAGCAGAGAGAAAAAAAAACATATTTTCCTATTATAAATAGGCAAATTCAATTAAATTATAATTTGCGCGAAACACGGAATTTAAATTGCCTTTAATTATGGCATAAATTGAACGAAAAAATATAATTAGTATATTATTTTTGTTCAGAAAAATAACTGCCATTACTGTTTGTCATATACAATTGATTGACAATTTTCAAGTGCGCGTGTTTTATATATAATTTTCTTTAATTATTTTCTCATTGTTGTAATAATAACAATTATATTTATTGTAACTATACACAATTAAATAATAACTAAACAAATTTTCTGTTACATAAACTATTGACCTATTTGTGCGAATGATTTTATTAATGTTATAATTAATTAAAATATTAATATTTTATTAACTGCAATTTTATTTTCTTTGTTATCTTTGTTGTACAAGATGTATTTTATTTTAAATATTTAAACTTCATTGAACAAAATGAAATTGTCATAGAAAAAAAAATTAAATTTTGAATTGCAATTGAAAATAATTAACATTTATTTTTTTTTTCTATTTACAAATTTATTGAAATAATTTAAGAAGAAAAATCTATTTTATATAATATATTAGACAATGTAAAAAAAATATTATTTATGAATATTATTTAAGAAAATATAAATTATTTTAGTTCTTAATTTTTTCATTAATTTATAGATAATTGAAGTAAAATGTTTGAACTTATATAATTTCGTTTTTATACGATTTTTTTAAATGCATTATTTTGCAACGTTTTTCTGAGGGACTTATTTTCAGTATAAATCAGCTTTACATATTTTCCACTTTATGGAATAATCCACGGTTATTTTTATGTTTTTTAAGATATAATTCTTTTATTTTATTTTCGAAATACACGTAAACAATCCACGATTTTTAATTTATATGGGGATACCTATACTTTATTTTTCAATATTATGAAAATAAAATTGAAATATAATAGTTTGTTGTTATTGAAAACTAGTGAATCATAGTTTTTCTTAGAAAAACTACTAATTAATTAATTTGACACCTGCAATATTTCTCAGTCATTCTTGAATTATTTATATTTTTGTTGCACTTTGTTTGATTTCTATTCTTTGTAAAGAAAAGGGATCCAAAACTTTTCCTAATAATATCTAATTACATAATATTTTTTTTAATACAAATTTTCAATCAGTTTTATAGGAATATCGACGGAAATATTTTTTTGTAAATGCTATATAAAACCACTAATAATTATAATCTTTCATGCAGTTTTTAATTTTAGCCTTGGTTTTTAATATTGTTATTACTATTACAAAATATATGAATGATTATAGTAATAAAATTTAGAATTGAAAACATGTTAATTATATTTAGTAAATAAGTTTATCAATGGACCTGAACGAATTGTGGAATTATTTTATAGTGTCTGATTCAAGAAGTGCTTACTTTTATTTTGATTTATTAATCCTCATTGATAACATATTTTGTTTGTCTCTCTTTTCTCGGAATTGACTTATCGTGTTCGAGTCGTTGTTTATCTTAGTTTTTGCATGCTACTGAAAAATATGCTGAAAATATTTAAAATATTGATTATAACTTTAAATGTTTATATTTAGCAGCTTATATTTCATGGGACAGCTGTCACCTTACGCCAAAATGAGGAACTGTTGAAATACTCTTAGCTGTCATTTTTACATTATAAACTTTTTGCATGCTACTGAAAAATATGCTGAAAATATTTAAAATATTGATTTTTTTTTAATAATATCTTTTAATGTTTATATTAGAGAGTATGCAGAAGCTTATATTTCATGGGACGTAAAATGACAGCTTACGTCAAAGCGAGGAACTGTTGAAATAGTTTTAGCTGTCATTTTTACATTAAACGATGATGGGTCACGAGGCAAAAAGGTTGAGAAACGCTGATATAAAATGTAAATTAAATTCTTCTTTGAATTAGAATAATTAAAATTCTCAGATTAAAAAATATTATTGTTTACTTGAAGAAATATTTTTATTTTTATATAATCAATAAATAAATATGTAATCAATGTGTTGACTATGTCATTGTTTGTCCTAGAGAGACTAGAAAAAATATTATTGAAAAAAAACTTTATTGTAATATAAACTGCTGTTTTATCTGAAATTCAGACTAAATAAAAATAAACAATAGTGTGATAGCAGAAATAGGTTTGTCACAAATAAACAAACTAATAATAACTAAAATGTAGTTAATTAGAACATCTAGTTTATCTACAATAATAAAAACATTTAAATTTTCCCAATAAGTTAAAAAAATTATTAATTTAAATTGCGTCAGTGAGAACTGGATTCAGAGAAACAAAAAAATAATGGGAGTAGAACGGTTTTCTATTCTGTTGAGTAATTGAGTGATTTTCGATTTATTTATGACGCCGTGCGAATATCAAATTCAGTTATAAAAGTGAAAATCTAGGATGAATAATTGCGTTGTTGCTGTATATAGCTTTTAGGTGCGGATGGCTTGCAGAAAACGAAACTTGATACCGATTTTTCCTTTTTCCATACCAGTTTCAATTATTTATAGATGTATGGGATTCAACAGCCATGACCAACTTTGCTACGTAGAAATAATTACCGTTTGTGCGATGTAACGGCGATTCAATTGATGGTCTTGATTAATAAAATTTTTATTAATCTTTTAATTTTAAAACAATATTTTTCTCAACTTAATTATTTTTAATTACTGTGTTATTAATTGATTAATTTTATCATGCAATTAATTAAATATTTAAATTATCGGTTTATTTCAATAACATGGAAAAGTCTGGAATACAATTACAATTTCAATATCTTTTATGTTAATCTTTATATATGATGGAATATTTTGTAAAGTTTTTATTAAAAATAATTATTATTTTTACAAAAAATAAGATATAAAATTAATTGATATTTGTAAGAGTTGAATTGTGATTCCAAAAATAAATATGTTATGAATGATTTTTTTATAAATAAACAATTTATAGATTTCTTCATTTTATGAATGAACAAAACTTGTTTGTATTTGACCATTTAATATTATTTTAAGTAGACACAATAACAAATGTAATAATATAAACACTATGAAAAATAAAATTTAAAAAAACAAACTTTTCTGTTTAACTGAATAAAATACGTTAATTAAAGGAAGATTTTAGTGGACTGAAAAATTAGAACATCTAATAAAAAAGTTTAATAATTAGTAATAATTAAAAATTGATAGCTTTAATGGATCTGTAATAACATTATTTTGAGACTACTAAAAAGATCATGAGGGTTGATGACGCACAAAATACTTATTCACTACTATTTTTTTATAATTTTTATGGATAAAAAAGTTATGAGCGGAAGGGAATTAACATATTTTTCAAAGATCTTGAAAATCATAAGCCATAACATTAATTGGAGAACCTAGACTAACATTTTTGGAGCCACAGCTTCATACCTAGATGCGCTCCAAAAATAATCAAGAGCTGTAAATAGTCTAAACCGGCGTTTCTCAACTTGTGGTTATCGTTTTACTTTTCAAGTGTTGTGAACTGACAGCTGTCACTTTGTGTCAAAGCAAGAAACAGCTGAAATAATCTAAGCTTCCTATACTTTCCTGGGGTACAACTACATATAAATATGTTTGGTCGCACGACAAAATGGTCCAGAAACGTTGGTCAATAAAATTATAAAATTCATTAATGAGAAGAGTTACAAAATATTTATAAAAATCAGTACAAAATGCAAATTAAATTATATAGCTAAAAAGAACTTATTATAAGAGTCGATTGCAACAAACCACAAAATTGCAATAAAACGCAGATCAAATCGATCATTGGGTTTGGAAATGGTCACTTTTATTACTTGCAATAATATTTGCAAGCAATAAAAGTGCATATCCCTGACATATTTTTTTGATCACTTTAAAATACGATATTTTATCCAATTGGAGTGGACCCAGCAACAATCGAAATAAAATATTTTTAATTACAAACGAAATATGTAGTTATAAAGAGAATGCACTTAATTAATTTATAAATGCTAATTTTAGAATTTGATGCATTTCTTGTTCATAGTTTCATTCGCAATTTGTTTTCTAATAACATCCTGCATTTAAAGCAATTATATTATTACTTATAGACGTTTGAAATAATAATTAATTATTATTCATATTGTTTTCAATTATTTTTAATTTCTATTTTTTACCGTTTCCTTTTGCATCATTGCAAAATAAAAAGAAACTACACTTTATGAAATTTTCTTAAGTTTCTTGGAGATATTTAAGAAATAAAGGCTAATTAATTTAAGTCATTAACGATACTTATTTTAATTGGATAATGTTATATTATTTAACGTTAATGCAACTAATTTATTCGAGTTGGTAAGATGAGTAGGATATTGCATTTGTGCAGTGTTTCCAAATAGATAAGTGGAAAACAATTTTATTGGATTAACGTGATTGTATTTTGCATGAGACAGGAAGTTGCGTTCTGTAATGAATGCAAATGGGACTCTGGGATGGTTTATAAATATGCAATTGTATTGATTAAAAAGAAACACATAACTGGCACACGCTTTTTGTAAGCTCTCTGATAAAAGAAACGATATCCATTTCAATATTACCGTCATAAATATGTATAGTTTTTTTTATGTAATAGTAGATTACATTTTTGCATAGTCATTATTAGTTTTATTCGATAGAAATAATATAAACTAATTAGATGAATTAATTAAAATTTACTAAAACGATGATAAAGTTTTTTTATAATTAGCATAAACCAATTAAATCTTATTGATGCAAGCTAATCATATTTAATTTGGAATTTGAGTTATAATCAATAGATTTTAATAAATACTTTATCGGCCAACGCGAATTGATTTTGAACGAGGGTTTCAAATTGACAGCTGTCATCATGTGTCAACGCTAGGCATTGGTGAAAAATACAAAGAAATTCTTTGTGTCGCGTGGCAATTAAATAGAGAAATTCTGGTCTATACAATCATTAATTGCTATATTTAACACCTCACTCGATAAGTTCGTATGATGATTTATAGATGGCGAATCCATATGATTTTTAGGAAGTACCAACGTTAAAACGACGCCTGTCAAAATTTCATACCAATCTGACCTTTAGTTCACATGTTACATGTGGATTAATTGACGCTACTTTTGTAATTTTCAAAACAATGGGAAAATCTGAATTTCAGAAAACCACTTCTCTACTATTTGTCCCCATAACACTTATCGAGCCATTGCTTTACTTGAACGGTATTTTTCCCCTTCAAAAAGCAATGTTTTGTCCAAAAATTTATCAAATTCAGATTTTCCATACTTTTGAAAATTACAAAAGTAGCTTCACTAAAACCACTGTAGCGTGTGAATTAAAAATCCGATTACCATGAAATTTTGACATGCGTCGTCTGAAGGTTTGTACTTCCTAAAAATCGGATGGATTTGTCAATAGAGGCGCCATCTATATGTCATCCTACGAACTTATTGATTGAGGTGTTATATATGAATGTCGGTAATACCAACTTTTTTTTTCTTTAAAACCAGATATAATTTGATAGATTTTCCCATTTTATTGTCTGTCGTTTTTATATGAAACTGTTTAATTGAAGAACAATAATATTATTGTTTTCTTCTTAAATCTTGATTGGTATAACATTTTAATAACAAATTTTCGGAAAACAAGTATGAGTGAATGTTAATTATAATGCAATTATCAAATATAAACAAATAAAGTATTGTTGTTTTTAAAGTATTCTAAGTAATAGAAATTTTTTCTCTCGGAATTGTACCATCCTATTGTTTTTGCCATTGCAAATTCGTTTTAAATTATTTCAAGTTGCACGCGATTTGAATAATTTTGAGGATACTCCAAACCCAAATTTGGATTGCTGTCCTTGTACGGTTTACGCAAAAGGCCGATTTTCGTATTTTGTACGAGCCCGAAAATGCATACGTGAGTTCCATTCGGATCTGTTTCGTAGTAAAGATTCATGTCTTTTGTCGTTGCGTCACACGACTTGGATCAACTGAATAATAATGCTCAGCATTACAAGCAATTACAAATTTATTCAGTTATTATTTAATTACATAAGCTAATTGCTTTTGCATTCTGTTCGCTTCATTGCATTGACTCGTGCATATTGTTGGTAATAATTAATATCCTCTGATTTATTGCGCAATTTGCACAATTTTCCTGCATTTAATTTAATACGAGTACGAGTCTCTTCCATTCAAAATAGTATCTCGAGGGATTATGCAAACATTAACTAATTGGTGCATTATGAAGAATTACATAATAAATTTAGAATATTTCCAACAATTATATTTTTTGTTAATAATATTCTTAAAACTTTAATTAATTAAACTTAATTACGTTTTAAGAAATATTGATTTAAACATATTGTTTCATAGTTCATACTAAGCAGCGTTTTCCAAACTGAAATTTTTGGAAGTTGTTCATCACATAAGAACATCTTTAAAAATATTAAAAATGCAAGTATGTCAACTGTCAAATAAAAACTGACATAATATAAAAAAATGTCAACTGTTAAATAAAAACTGACATATTATAAAAAAATGTCAACTGTCAAATAAAAACTGACAGTAAGCTTCTTTCATGACAAACTAATGAAATTAAATGATAATTACGCTTTTTGAGTCGTATTTTATTGCAAGATAAATGCATTTGCAGTAAATCGAAATGAAATGTGACTTGCAAATTGAGATTTAATATGTGAGCATCTATTTCCTGAAACTTTAGTAAATGTAATCCTTTCTATTTGCATTAGATTAGTAGAAAGATTACTAATGTTGAAATGATTATTAAGGAATTACAACATGGGAAACCTTTTTTTCTGTGGACATTATGTGCACATACTTAGTTTTGGGTATTACATGTCTCTTGATGAAAAAAGAAAACTGTCTCTCAGTTAATTATTATTAACTGAGAGACAGTTATTTACACAATTGTTTACTTCCTTCAATAATTTATACATAATTCTATACTGTCTAAAAAAAAAATTCTTGTAATTTATTAAATTATAATTGTACTAATTATTAGAATTAATAAAAAAATATAAATTTTTGTTATATTTATATTTTCTACTAATATTGTAGTAATAACAGTGCAATTCTTTATAGTATTTTTTTAAATATTATATTTTTTCTAATAAATCTTATTTAAAAACTAAATCCGTTTTGTATATTTATGTACATAAATGAGATTCTTTGAATTATTTTTAAAATTTTCTCTAGAAAAGTAGTTTGTAAAATATTATTTATATTTTTCTGTAGTCTCAAATATATTTTTTTTAACCTTTAATATTCATTATATTTTAAATAGAATTAAATGTCATTGTATAAATGATTAAGTTATTAATTTTTATTAGTAGTTCAAGATTTTTGCAAGGAAATGTTCAAAGGTAAATTGAGAAAATAGCGAATTAATATCAATCAATTGAAGGTACTTTTAATTAATGTTAAATTAAAAAATATAATAAAATAATGAAGGTGATCAGGATGTTCAAATATAACGAGTAACAACGCCTCAAACGATGCACGAACAATAGCAATTTTTTCTACAAGGTTATCGAACGAGATAAAAAGCAAATATTTCAGGGAGATCTGGTGAAATTGTCTGAAGAAAAGTATAATTGAAATAAATTAAGTTACAAGTTCCAGCGTTGTACAGAATTTATTGATTTATACATTCATTTTCGTTGAATTTCATGCAAAATATATGTAAAATTAGAAAATACTTAAATTTAATTATACAAAAAAATTGTTTAAATTAAAGTAATTGTTTTTAGTATAAAAACTTTACATTAAAAATATTCATGCAATGCACATGACTAAATTTCACTTTATTAAATGCTTGTTAGTATTTAGAATTTATTTTTCTTAAAAAAATAAATTAAATACATAAATTAAATAAGAAAAAGTATTTGTAGAACTCTTGACATTTGCTAAAATTTCTTGTTTTTTAATTACTTCAAGATTTATAGTTAAACCATTATTTATTTTTTGTTGGATTATAAATATCTGGGCTATAATTGCGAAATAAATTATTCATTCATTTTCAATTAATTATTATTATGCAAATGGTTTTATAAATCGGAAATCAATTGAAACTATATTGTATGGATTTTTGTTGCTTCTGTGCTAATTTATGTTTGTTTTTATTTTGCAGGCGAAAAAAGAATTTTGAAGTGTATCAGTGGTAACTTCAAGGCCGGACAATTGCACGCTATAATGGGTCCATCCGGAGCTGGAAAAAGTACACTTCTAAATATCCTGGCAACATACCGGTATGACTACTTTATGCACTTGAATTGCAAGCGGTTATTTTACAGTAACTTCTAGACTTACAAATTTCTCAATTAAAGACAAGACAATTTTAACCAATTTTTATATAAATCTCGCATAGTGCGGTTTAGCTAATATTGCGAACTATTTGAAACCGGACTAATAAAATAAAATAGAAAATAATATTTAAAAAAAAAACTGCAGTATTTTACTATTTTTAATTTAGTTTGTTTTGATACTTGCCTTTTGTGAATCCGAACTGATCGAAGCCATACAATAATACCTTAATATTATTATTAAATTGCAAATATAAAGGAACTCCAATAATCGTCACTAATAGGATTTTGAAGGAAGGATAAATATTAAAAAGGATGAATATCAATCGATTTTTTTCCTAATAATTATATAAAAAAACGTTTCTTAATAAATATCTAAAGCCCCGAATTTTACATCACATTCTCTAATAATAATAAAAATCACTCGAAAATAGGTCTGCATAAATTACATTTAAAAAGAAATTTGCTTTACGCACATTTGTATGAAAAAATATGTTGTTAAAAGTTTTCAATATTTTAGAGGGGATAGTTTCTATATATCATATAATGTAAATTCTAGTAATTGATGTTTTGATGATTCACCAGCAATTCTAGACGAATCACCAGAACTCGGTTTTCTTAAAAAAGTTATTATTTTTTTTCTGTTTTCTTTAAATTCTCCGTATGTGTCCATTCATATCATCATCATATGATGAATGATTAATCGTTATATTGCTATATTTCGACGAAAACCTGAATTTCAGCACTCGGAACCGGTTTTTCATGTTTTTCCTCGTCTGATGAAATTCCTATTGTTCCTTCTGTATAATGTTTTTAATTTATGAAGTTCGAGTAGCTTTTATGTTATGAGATGCGTTTTATGATGTATTAATTCTGCACTATCAATCCAACTCAATGGATATGATATGTCACAATTTCAACAACAAACTGACCGGCCACATCGGTGGATGGACGAATCTTGACTTTTCGGGCAAAATCAAACAAAAATAGCAATGAAATACGTATATTTCTTTAACTTACGATCATTTCGACTTACGTGTTTTTCGAGTGTCTAAAGTGTAAATTAATGGAACTTTTAACTACTATAGTAATTTACATTAAGTATAATTATTTAATCAGAAAATTTTATTTTCTAGGAGATATTCTATCATACATGTTAAAAATATTAACTCAGTTTTTGATTAATGATTGAAATTTAAGTAATAAATATAATTATTTGTGGTCGTTCTATAAACAATATAAACTGACCTTTTCGAATCTTGAGTTTTGGGATGATATCAAACAAAAATGCCAATGAAAAAACTAGAGAAATTAAAAAAAGACGTGAAAAAATATGAAATATCCAGACTTACGTGTTTTTCGAAGTTGCAAAACGAAATCCCATCGAAAGTCGAGAATTGTCTAAAACTACTATAGTAGTCTACATTAAGCAATTTAATCAGAAAATTTCTAGGAAATACTTCATAATACATGTTAACAGTATTAACTCAGCTTTTGATTAATGATTGAAATTTAAGTATTAATTATAATTATTTGTGGTCGTTCTATAAAAATAATATAAACTGATCTTTTCGAATCTTGACTTTTCGGGCGATATCAAACAAAAATGTCAATGAAAAAACTGGAGAAATTTAAAAAAGACGTGAAAAATATTAGATTTCCACTGTACATAGTTTATTTAACTTACGGCTATTTCGATTAACGTGTTTTCCGAAGTTGCAAAACGAAAGTCGAGAATTGTCTGAAACTACAGCTTTTGATTAATGATTGAAATTTTAATTATTTTAATAAAAAATGTATGTGAAGTAAAACTACATATAAATAATGTATATTTTTATATGACATTTTTATAACTAATCATATTTTAGCAAACGATCAAAGTTATTTCGAATTACGTGACATTATTTATTCAATTTAATAATAATAAATAAATCATCATTGATGATTCAGCAAATTCCATTAAAAAGTTGCCATCATTAAAGTGATTAATTTTCATCCAGAAAGTAACAAATTTATTAAAATGCGTTATTAATAACCATTCACAGTTTTTAATTTATTTGAAGCATTAAACACTTTCAGATAATTTTGTTTATTTACGTTTTCCAATAGCCAATTATACATGCACGCACGCAACACACGAAGTTATATAATCGCGTTTCCAATTTCAGTAATTACTGTCAATTTTCAACTGCTTTTCACTACAGTATTTTTTTACTAAGTAAATAATGGTAATAATTATTTACAAAATTAACATTCCGAACAACTGTCTTAATATATACTATGACATCTCATATACAATTAAAAAAGTTAAATAATTCTAGCATATCAATAAAATTTTACAACAGGTATTCCCGATGTAATGACGCTACATTATAATGGCTAAAAAAATACTAATTGGATAATTTTTGCAATTACTCCGAATGATTCAGGAATATAAAGTGTTTTTTTATAACAAATACTCCAATTATTCTCACACACTTAAAATAGTAATAAATGACGAATATAAATGAGTATTGCAAATTAATTAATTCATTGTAACTATAAATTATTGTCTGAAACCAGTACTTTTTAATAATTTAATTGAATCAATTACAACAAGAAATTTTATTATTTTTTATTACATAATAAAAATATATTTATGTTTCATTAGAAATTTATTAATAAATATATTTTTTTTTTATTCCAAAACTAAAATTATTTTTTTAAAGTTTACAACTAGAATTATGAAAAATATTACTGTTGAGAATGAATATAAAGTAGTTCAGTAGTTTTTAAATGAATGAATTAATAATTATTTTACAAGTTGCATAAAATAGTTTTTCAATTTTAATCAATACTAATTAGGAAATCTTTATTGATCCTTGTGAATCAAAATAGTAAATAATATTTAAAGTTCATGTGATCTGGAATAAAAAATGCAACACTCTGTTAAAAGTGTATTGCTAATAATTATGCAGTAAAATAAAACTGGTTTAACACTTGCAAATGATTTACTTTTTTACCTCTGCATATTTATTACATAATTATTTTCCACTGCATCGTTTAATCATTTCATATATATTTACATAATATACTAACTTATCCACAGTAGAACGTATATACCAGAATTCATAATTATTATTATTAATAGTTTGATATAAAAAAAAATGTTGTATGCATTTAGTCCGGTTTCAAATAGTTCAAAATATTGGCAAAACTTATTTGAAACCTTGAATGCTTAAATCTTAATGTTAATTAAATCTAAATTAATGTTCCAATGCTTAGAAATATAATCTGAATTTGATTATGTTCGTTTAATGGAGATATGGGAAGGTCAGATTATAAAATTGTTTTGTTTATTATTAATTTTATTTCCTGGTAGATATTACAAGTGTTTTAGTAATAATAAAGAAGACGTCATAGATAAAGTACATAAATTTGGTATAACACAAATACTAATGTTTTAGTTGTTGTTTTATGCAAGGTATAAATTATGATGATGTTTCCATGCTATTTACTATACGTTTTTATTGGGAAAACAGCATTGGAAAGTAAAAAAAAAGTAAAAATAACTGAATTAAAACTATGCAACTTAAGTACGTTGGGGTAAATATATATATTGAAAGCAATAGAAATAATAATAATAATAAAATATAATGTATATTTTTTATTGTTTAATATCTTTTCAGTATATTTTTGTTATATTAAAGATAATTTAACCTAAAGTCAATAACCTAACCTAAATAGACGCAATTTAAATTAATCCAAGGATTTTCTAACTTAACCTAGCCTAATATCACCTATTCTGACCTAATGTCAGTTACATTAAATGGAACAAAACAAATGCAAGTTCATCTAACTGAAACTAAACCAAATTCAAAATAATCTAAACAAATATTACCTATTCTGACCTAACCTCAAATAAATTAAACCAATTTTATAACATCTACATCCACAATTAAAATTATAACCTAATATCAGATTAAGTTTCAACTAATCTAATATAATATTATCAGTTCTAACCTAAAATCAATCAAACCAAATCAATTTCAAATGAACCTAATATAACATACTCTAACCTATATAAAATTAAATAAAATAAAACAAACTCTAAGTAACCTAACCAAAACCAGACCAAATTTAAACTAACCTTACATAATATTGTCCATTATGACCTAACATCAATCAAACCAAATCAATGAACCTAATATAACATACACAAGTATATTTACAATTAAACAAAACAAAGGCTATGTAACCTAACCTAAACCAAACCAAATTTAAACTAACCTTACATAATATTGTGCATTCTGACCTAACATCAATAAAACCAAATCAATTTCAAACAAATTTAATATAATATACATTAACCTAAATATAATTAAATCAAGCAAAATAAATATTTGGCTTACACAAGTTATCCTAACCTAAACCAAATGAAAGTTAAACTAATTCAATCTAATATTATCTACTTCAAACAATGCAAACGAATTTTAAATGAACCTGATACAACATATACTAACATTTATCCATCTCAATTTAAACAAATATAAACTAACCTAAGATAATATTAACTATTGTAACTTAACCTTCAATAAAATCAAACCTAATAAAACCACTCTAACCTAACAAAATGATTGAATTAGTTTTATCAGAATAAAAAATAATCATCTAGTTCACAATCTAAGCAAATTTGTTTAATCGATAATATAAATTAACCAAAGTTTTGATATAATATCTATTTTTTGTTGTAAACTAGATATGTTCACAGTATAACTATAAATTATTCTACGTTAATAGATTTTTAACATTTATGAAATTTAATTAGAAAATGTTAATTCGATCAAAAAATATTTTTTTTCTATTTAAAGTTAGATTCCTGATTTTTTGTATAATTATACAAACACACACTGTTTAATCAAAACAGATGGCTAATGTTGTGTATATTTTAACGCAAGGTCAGTCATTTATTTGCGAATAATTAAAAACTAGTTGTTATTAAATATTGATACGATTAATTCAAATAAATGAAAACAACTAAAATTTTAAATTAAAATCGGAAAGCGTCGCGACGCGTGGATGTGCGCTGAGAGTTGAACGGAGTTTATTAACCCAGTTTTTAGAAAAACCAGTAGCGAGCTATGTTCGATGTGCGAATAACATGCAACTGTCGACACGCCATCGGCTCAACAATCTTGCATAATCGATCGAATGCAAATTGCAACATCGATATTTCCGCATATTCCCAACCTTTCTGGTTGAGGCACTTCCAGGATCCCACCATCATGGACCGTCATCAACTTCAAACAATAAGCCTTCAACCTCAAAATGATTTTTAATTGCGAATAGAGAAAGCCAAGAGGTATCCAAAGCTTTCCATCTATTGCGTATATGCAGTTTACTAACGATGATCTCTTGCCTTTGTACGTCGCACAACCTTCTATGTTATTTTTCGTCTCTTCTCCATTCCAGATTATCCGGTTCTACTGGAAACGTTCTGGTGAACGGAGAGCCACGCAATGTACGCAACTTCCGGAAGATATCTCGATACATAATGCAGCAGGATGCGCTGCAACCGCTGCTCACCGTCCAAGAAATCATGACCATTGCAGCAGATCTCAAACTCGCCAAAGACATCACATCTGAAGAAAAACAATTAGCAGTAGGTACATTAAATAAATATGCAAAAAAAAAACTTAACAAAAACAATTTTACCAAATAATATATTTTTAATATTTTGTATAATCAAATATATTTTTTAATTAATAACAACTTTAATATTTAGAAAAATAAATAGAAATATTCAACTAGACCAAAAAATCTTAAATACTCTCTCAATAACTCATGAAATCTAAAATATTTAATCTTATTTATTATTAAAAAAATAACTCTTAGACTTTAACATTTTTAATTAATTAAATAAATTACTTATACAATAATTTTAGTATGTAAATTTAAAAACCTGTTTTTGAATTGAATTTAAAAAAAACTAAATGTAATTTATATTAAAATTCTCCTTTTTTTTATAAACATTTTATTATCTTGAAGTATGATTTTATTTTTAGATTGACGAAATCTTGGACACTTTGAGACTCACCAAGACCAAACATACCATCACAAATTTATTATCGGGCGGTGAACAGAAACGCTTATCAATAGCTTTGGAGCTACTAAACAATCCACCTGTTATTTTCTTGGATGAACCAACTACGTAAGTTTTTTGTTCTTTGAACCTGGAATACTTGACTAAAGCTTCCTGCTTCATGTTGTTGTTCTTGCTAGAATAAATCTCCTAAAAAAAATATGCATTATAATCCAGTTTGTAATGAGTAATAAACATTAAACGGAAAAGTAAGGCAATTTTAGAATGTAATTAGTTTTGTTCGGAATGATTAATAATGAAGAACGAAACTTCCTTGTTGAGCATTTTGGACGCAGTCACATGAAACTGGTTATATACCCCACACACTAAAGTGTGAATAATGAGAATACTGTTTTCTTTCACGAAAGCAGTGTATTGACTTCGACTAATGAATATATTTACAATTAAAATAATATATAAATTCTTAAACTGGTTTTCAATCAGAGAAAATCATTTATTACTGAAAATTGGTTTATCCATTCACATTATGTTTTATTTTCTTTGGTTTTAAAATTATTTTGAATGAAATTCGATTTCATAAAAATGTATTGAGAATGTTATGCATAACTGCAGTATGTATAAAATAAAAACCTGATTCATTTATTATATTTACAATGTGCTTTATTCATTAAAAAAATATAAATACAGATTTTATATGACATGAAAAATATTTAATTGTTTATTACCTTCATAAACAGTTTTTTTCATTTTGTATAAATTTGCATAAAGTTTATACCAAAAAAATGTTAGGTATAATGGTCAGTCTACAGCACCTTTCAGGATCCCCCAAACAGTTTTATTTTTTTATGCAAATAATACTTATTTTATTGCACGTTAACCCTTCCTCCATCAGTGTTAGCCCATGGCCTTCAAATGGGTCACATACAATTTTTATTGGGTCACGAAATGACAGCTGTCATCAGTGAGGAAATGATAAAAATACTCACTTTTCAGGAGAAACGACGATCTCTAAACGAATTAGTTGATACTATAAAATGGTTTATAGCATATAACCTAAAATTGGGGCGTTTTAAATTTTGAGTAAATCGCAAAATGACAGCTGTCACTAAGTGTCAAAAAGAGGAACTATTGAAAAACTTTTATCAATTGGACAAACAAATATGTTGGGTTGCACGGCGTAAAGGTTGAGAAACTCAGGTTTTTATTATATAGTTTTGTTGTTAGAAAATATTTAACTTATGGGCATCACATAAATTGCTAATAATAATTTATTTCCATCTAATATAATTAATTACTCATGATGTATTTCTCGCGCTTTCGTTACTTTCAATTACATGAATGGGGTCATTTATGCAATCGAAAGTAACTTCATCCTAGGTTACTATAGTTTATTAACATTGTTATTTCTAATCTATTTCATTTAAAAATTCAATAAATTAATCTATTAATTAAAAAAAATACAATTTGTATATTTGGGAAAAGTGATCAGTTCAGACCAAAATATGACTAAAATTATTGAAATTTGTATTATTATCCTACCTAATAAATTAAATAAATTAATGAAATAAGGAAATTTGCATGAAATTGCAAGAATAATGCAATTACACTTCTCCTCAAATTAACACTAAAGTCCTAACTACTAGATACAGCCTTGTTAAATTAGTTATGTAATTGGTTATGTAAATTTAGAAAAAAAAAACATTGAATGATTCATTTCCTATTCATATTATTTACAATTATTATTAATTTTCAAATATATAAAATCGTTCATTACACATAACCGTATTTTTTCATCTCTCATAATTTCAAGGATAAATTAACAAAATTTAACGTTGTCAATATTGAAGTCAATGTTTGATTTGTCATTTTTTTCTAAAAACATAATGCAATTACCCATAACAAAAAAAATGTGTGAAATAGAAGATAAATCTTTCCACACGATTAAATAAAACACGGAAGAAAATGTAATGTTTGCTATTTTCAAACTGCGAGAATTTCCAAGGAATTGCGAAGTTAATTTAATTAGATTTTTGTTTATTGAGAAATAATTCATAGTTGTAAATATTATTTCTGTGTTTGCGGCGTAATTATCGTTTACTAATAAATGTGATTTATTGATAATTTTTTAAATTTCTAAAAACAACATATTATTCACACATTACTTTTCAATAAATTTCAAAAGTTTAATATTTTATTTCTTTTAAAATATTATTTCTTTTAAAATATTATACCAGACTAATCGATAATTTAAAACCACTTAAAAATGATAATTTATGTATAAAAAAAATAGTTTTGAATACTTTTTTTTATTAACATTTAATACGTTTTTGCTATAATGAATCCGCACTTATCGAAGCCGCACTATGTGAAGCATTGAGGTACATAGTTTAATTGAAAATTGAAATCTAATTTTAATTACGCAAATTGAAGCTATTAATTCATTATGTAATCACTCTATATATTCACACTCTTTGTACATATATTACTAGCTATAAAAATAGTTTTACCAATTTATCCAATGATTGATTAATGCGAGACATTTAAAATACTTTGACCTTGACCAATGCATTTAGTCACAGTCACCAGATTATAACTAATTACCAAGTTATGAATTTGCTTATTTTTTGCGTCTCGATGAAAAAAATCTTATTTCTAAAACATTTTGTTGTAACATTTGCTACACTATAATTACACACTTTAAATACAGCTTCACAAATATATTACAAATACATAGTTTAAATAGTCTCAATAAATTTTGGATTTTTATTGCCAAGAAAAGTTTCTCAATTAAAATAATCATTTTATAAAGCAACAGAATTTAATTAATTTTCTTATTTATATAAACAGTTATTAAAATATTTATTTTATAAATATATAGAATTACTTCTCTATCTTTATGCAGATGCCTTTCATTTTCAGTCACGTAACATATTCTTCCGCCTTGGTTCATTCTCACATTTAGTCCTCTTATTTTCCTCCGCTCTTTGTTAAATGCATTTCCCATGGTTGTCTATTTTAATGAATTTCTCAAACATTCTTTTCATATTGCCATTTCCTATATTACATTTGTACTCATGAGATTATTTCAGAACAGTCTGTATTTTATATATATTCAACGTTAATAACACTTTCCTATCTCTGTACGCAATTATCTCTTCCTCTTACGTATTACAGCTAGAACGTAATAACTGTTATCTTGTATTTTCACTTTACACTTTTCGTAACAAAATATGAAAACAACTTGACCTATAAATGTAATACTCCGCATAGCATTAACCAATTCAACAATACGATTTTTACTTAAGATTAAAATACTACAATTAATCTTAAGATTATAATAAATCTATTCATAAGTATAGCTCAAAATTAATCGATTTTAATGAAATGATTGTAAATTATTTCGATTTTACTTAATATTGATACATTTAGCATCAATAGATTGTGCTTCCACTTTTTACCTATGACGACTGGTTTTTGAAGGTTAATATAGACCACATCACTGTAATTAAATTAATTCAGTATTCATATACGTCACTTTAACTGTTTAGATAATTATATAACAAATTATATTGCTTCAATTCTCAGATTTTCAAACATTAATACGATTGAATTATTGAATTTCACTTTGTTTTTTTATTTAGATAATTGCATGTTAAACTTGCCAACAATTTAAAATAATTACTTCTTAAAACTAATAATAGCTTGTAAATAATAATAAATTTTTATTTTTTTTTAGAGGATTGGATGATCTCTCCAGCAGTCAGTGTATACAGTTATTGAAGTCTTTGGCTGAAGGTGGTCGCACGATCATTTGCTCAATCCATACACCTAGTGCAAAAATATTTTCAACTTTTGATAATGTGTACATCTTGGCTGATGGACAATGCGTTTATCAGGGTTATGGACCTGACGTTGTTGGTTATTTGGATAACGTGGGATTACCTTGCCCGAAGCACTACAACCCCGCCGATTTCAGTAAATATAACTTATGAATATAGTGAAACTGTACTATAACTTAATCTGTTTTAGTTATTGAAGTTTGCAGCGGAGATTATGGTGATTTTCAAGACGTTTTGGTGTCACAAGTGGAGAATGGTCAATGCAATAGTTATTACAAGAGGAATATACTGGACGAATCTATCAAATCCAAAGAAAAATATGCGAGCGAAGAGACTATCCGATCAGAGAACGCCTCATCAATGGCACAGTTTAAAATTATTTTATTTAGGATGTGGTTACAGATGTATAGGGACAAGGTATTCAATTTTGGATTTCAATTTTGCTTTGGTATAAACTTTTTTTTAATTTACAGACATATTTATTGCTACGATTCGTGGTAACTTTAGCCATAGGATTACTAATAGGTAATTTATTCTTGGGGATGGGACAAGATGGGTCCAAAACGATGTTCAATTTTGGGTTTTACTACACGTGCATCATCAAATTTCTTTACATTCCCATGATGCCAGTTCTTCTCTCATGTAAATACTTAATTTATCCATTTGATTCGAATGATTGATTGTGTTCTTTAGTTCCAGTTGAAATTAAATTATTGAAACGAGAATTTTTCAATAAGTGGTACCGCTTGGTCCCTTACTTCTTCGCCTTGACACTATCCACAATTCCAATAACGCTGATCCTCGGTGTGATCTACGTAAGTCTAGTCTACTTCCTCACCGATCAACCCTTCGAGTGGTACAGGATACTTCAGTTTTACGCTGTCTGCATGATGACCGCTTTAATTTCAGAAAGTATGGGTTTACTGATATCCTCCACTTTCAATATTTTGGTAAATAAAAAATGGTAAATTCAGTTAAGAATTATAAATAATACTATGTTTCATTATTTTGTAGAATGGAATGTTTCTTGGACCTGTGCTGGCAGTTCCGTTGATGTTGCTCGCCGTATACGGAATGGGTTACGAAGACGACACGCAGATTCCGATCATCTTGAAAATCGCCATGCATTTCAGCTTTTTACGATACTCCTTACACGGAATTACCACAACGATGATGAAGAACAGGGCGATTTTACCGTGTCCGGAAGACGAAATTATCTGTAGTTTTCGCGATTTGGACGAATTTGCTAAATTCATGGGTTTATCGCACGGGATTTACTGGCTGGATTTATCCGCTCTCATCCTGATTTTCGTGATGTTCCGTTGCGGTTGCTTCTACTTGCTTAAGCAGCGCCTGAGGCCGAACAAAGCCTTCAGGACAATTCACTTCCTCTTGAAATCTCTCAAACTACAGTTTAATTTACCGATTTGATTCTTGCGAATATTGTTAGACTATTTAAACGAACTTGTGATTGTAATATTATTTTTTTCTGTATAATTGTTTAAATAAAGCGTATTTTATAAATAAATAATCGTGCTGAATTTAAAACCTAAAGAACGGAACGAAACGGTCACTCGAGTTGGCGACTTTCAGATCTTTTCCGCACAGCGATTTGTATTTAGTGTAGCCGCAAGGTTTGTGCTTCGGACAACCGCTGCATGGACTTCCTATATCATAAAGCGGAAGACCTATGTAATTACCACCTGGAGAGTAGTTGCAAACTAAGAGCAAATGGTGCCACTTCTTGTTCACTTCAGGTTGCACCCAGATTATGTCGTAGAATTGTCCGTGTTCCGTAATATTTGGTTTCCTTTCATCTGACAATGGATTGTCTGTGGTATAATAACTCATTGCACAGCCCAAGGCGTCAGTGTCTGCCCAAGTCATCTGGGTGTAATGACCAACTTTAATCGGACCTCTAAAAACAGAAAAGTTAAACCAAATATAAAATAAATATTTCAAGCATTATCAAAAACCTACCTGTCTTGCGTTTCTCGAACCCATTCCTTCTTGAAAATGATAACTTCATCATACCAATATTCTATAAGATCGTGCAACGACTCCTTCACATTTATATTGTCGTGAGTGCTGTTGATGAATCCCAAATTTTGCCCGACGTGTTCATAATTCTCTGTAACAAATCAAAACATAATTAATATCGTGTATGCAAAAATATCTATAAATACAAAAAAATCCATTTGAAATTAGTGAATAATAAATCTTAAATTATGCACAATTATTGCGATAGTTAACAAAAGTGTTTGTTATGAATGAAAACACTACATTTTCAATTAAAGCAAATATATGTTTATTTTTATTATAAAATTCCAGTCATAACAAATGATTCAACAAGTCTATTAGTTTTGATTGATTGATGCTCATGATGAAAATATTGTTATTCTTTATTATTGAGCTACTGTTATTATAATAGTAACATTTATTGTAACAACTTCAAAATTACATAATTACAAAAAAAAAACTTATTTAGAATTTAAATTCTGTAGATTTATTCATATTTTTGGATGGTAATGCATATTTGATCTCTCAAATGGTTTACCTTGGAGAAAGAGTGTAATATCGTCCCGGATATCATTTTGAACTTAAATAATTCCTCTTATAATAACAGTAAACATAATAAACTTGATTGGAAGAAATTGAAGTTTATATAAAATACGCATTTACTTTGTAAATTTCAAGATGAAAATATATCTTTTGAAATAACTAATAAATTAACTTGAAATATTCTAAAATTGAACATATTTAAATTTTAATAATAAATATTAATAGTTTACAGTTAGCACTATAATTATTATTTATATTATTTTATTCATCCTAAACAGATTGTGATCAAAATTTCCAATCATATAAATGCAAATTATATTGAATACTATATTTTTCAATATTTTAATTATTTTTTTGTTATTCAAGGATGAACAATACTCGTTGTAATCGATACCCAAAACGTAAAATAACAGTTATTAGTTATTTCATATTTTCTACAATCTCTACAAAAAAAAACATTTTTTGTATAAAATATGATATATCTCAGATACTCAAAAATACTTTCATCAATTAAGCCCAAAACGTATAATAAAAATAACAGTTATTAGTTATTTCATATTTTCTACAAAAAAAGCATTTTTAATAAAAAATATGAATTATCTCAGATACTCAACAATACTTTCATTAATTAAGTTTAGATGATTCTAAATACCCCGAATTATGTGATTCTTGATCTCGGGTGTTTGTTTTCTGTGAAATTCATTGGACGCGCAAAATCTAAGTTCACAATTACGATTTTACGATCAACAAAAGTTTAAATTATTTTGATATACATTTTCACCTAGAATGCAAATTTGTACCCTGACTTACGCAAATTTTGTCGTATTTATAAATAAATTATAGTTGCAGTTTTCTACTAAATTAATTTATACTATGACTAATATACATTAGAACACATTACTATTAATAATTCTTGGGATCATTATGTAATAGATGAATTATTGAGTATTCTCGAAATAAATATAAAAATAGTTAAATGCTAATGTAAAAACTGCAGTTAAGTGCATTTGTAATAATTATTCTAATAATAAAAAATTAAAGTAATCAAATCTATCAAATTTATTACTACAATAAAAACAATGTTTGCTACAAAATTGATATTATTTAAATGCAAATACTGATTTTAATTGATTAAAATGAAATTAACACGTTCGCTGCAACAATAAAACAACATTTTCAAAAACCATTTTTTTTCTACGAATTAGAAAATGGCTTACGCCTAAACATAAACTTCGACCTACGAGATAACTCGTTGTTAGCAGCGAATGTGTTAAATCATAAACGTTAAATAATTGTAGTATTTCCATAATTATTATTTATATTTTTAAAGTCCAAATTATTTGTTGTTTGCCTGTGACCTCAAACGTTTGAAGGTCAAAAGTATCGAACTTAACGGATCTTCCCGATTGTGAATCATCTTCAATAAAGCGAAGAAGATTTATGTTCTAAATAAGTTTACGTACTTCCGCATTGCAAATCTTCTAAATAATATTTTGATTTTCTTCTAAACATTAAAGTTATACTTTAAAGCAGACGTTGTCTCGGTGTAAAGATGTATTTAATAAATATTCAATTTATTACTCAAAAGTAACAGTAGTGCTTATTACGTATTGTTGTAAGCTAATTACAGTTGGCGTTATTATGCGCAGCTTCAATATTTATTACCTCCTCTGTAATTTCTATGATTATTAATAATCTTTGTCGGCGTTACTTAAAAATACGAATGAATGGATGAAATTTGTTTATTTTCTGAAATAGTTTCGTTATCAGTCGAGTTGCGTATTTAAATTGTTTGGATATTTGTGATATTACTAATTGTTGTTTGTTTCAAATAATAAATATAACAGTTATTAAAATTACTTTAAATGTGAATGAAAAGAATAAACTTTTTTTGATGTTAATAAAATGATTTCCACATTATTTATGTTGAATAATAAATGGAACAATTATAAATGACAAATTATTTGTCGATCTATCATTATTTTTAAATACGAACAAATGGAAGCAATTTTTTATTTATGAAATTCAGTCCAGTTTCATATGCAAATTTGTTGCATATTTTCGGTATTACTGATTGTAGTTTCAAGAAACAACTATAATATAAATGTCAATTTACTTGATCTGCCATTAACTTTACAAAAAAATGACTTGTTAAATAATAAAATTGATATTGATATAAACTGTTTTGGATAATAAATATAAAAATTATTATTGTGTACTTACTCGTCGATCTGCAAATATCGTGATTTAAAGGATCCCCGTTACATGCATTGGCCCAACATTGCGCGATGAATTCCAACTCTTTGCTGTATTTCTAAAAGCAAAAAAAGAAAACAGCAACAATTAGGGTCATTCGATGTAATACTTTTTATAGTTTTCATCGTTGTTTTTTGCGTCGCTTTGCTCCAATCAGGATGTAAACAAGTTTTGTGGCATTCCTATTTGGTAGTAGAATTGTATATAATCTAACTTTACCAATGTCATCATCTTTTTGGCCGGAGGCTGTCCGCCGTTTCTTTTCTCTTCTCCCGAAGCCACTTTGTTCCTCCACTGGTTGTGCAGATCTAAAGCGTACTGCCTAAGCTCATCGTTCATCGGAATTTCGCGAAAATCTGGGCCGCATTTACCAGCTGGTCCGCATTTCTGGAATCAATCCCATTTAATAATTTTAAAAAAATATTTGGATTATGAAACTATACTTTATTGTCCCTCTCGCAGACCGTATGAATATAACTCATGTCCGTCCCGAATCTGCATGGCATCGAGCAATAAGGATTCCTCAAAGTGTTAACAAACCACCAGACATCAATGATTGCAATCACGAAAACGTAATATTTAAAGACGAACATGTCTCTTGAGGAATTCAAGTTGAGCGCACAAAGTCCTGCTACGTCTTTTTGCAAACTTCCAAAATGCCGCAAACGAATTTACATTTATATACGGAGCTGCTCTTTATTGGTGGGGGCGGCCATCGTTTTGATTAGATGAAGGAATGCGAATGCGAAGCGCACAGAAAAATCCGAGACGAAGAAGAATACTGTTTGGGTTTTTTAGCAAATTTGTGCCAAATCAAAGGAATACATTTTTTCTTAAATCTAAACGTTTATTAATTTATGCGCATATCATACATATTTAATCAATTCGGAATTCCTAAAATGAAAAAAAAAATATAGAACAAAGAATTAATTCCAAATGAAGATAACTTAAATATAATTAATGAGCAGACATTTTGCTAGAAGATATTTTTATGACCCAATTGGAATGATCATGGGAAACATGCATGTAAAATGATTTAAATGCCAAAGTTAATATTCGCTTAGATTATTAATCGTTTATTAGTAGCGAAGAAAAACATCTCTTTCATTAATTATGCACTTAAAAATAATTGCAACATATGAAATATGTTAATTATTACAATCAATGATTGTTGATATTAATTAATTATTCATTATTTTCAACATTAGTTTCTATTCATTTATTAATTATTATTTGACCAAATTTAACTACTTCCGGGATATCCAATAATAAGATAAACGTTATTCAATAATTACGCAATAAAATTCTTAAATTCTATAAAAAAAATCATTAAACTTATATTTTTATATTATCTGCAAATTTTATGTACGACACAAAGAAAAAATATAATAAAAACTTAATTGAATATTGCTACTATCTTCCTTCAGATATTTAATTGCAAAAAATATAATGAATTTTAAATGTGAATTAAGGGTTTCATTACCGGTAAACGATTAATCATATTAATAATTTTGGCAACAAATACCGGTAATATTTTAAAATTAATAATATAGATAAACCAGTTTGTAAACTACACTTTTACGTTGAAATTCAATAATGTTGAAGCATAAAGATGTAATAATTATAAAATTTAAGAGACGAATATAGTAACTATGAATATAAAATGAGATATATTTATTTAAGAAAAAATATATGGACTTGGAGGAGGCCGAATCCTTCTGACCTCTTGTTTAATAATCACGGCATGTCAATCGATAGACGAGGTTAAAATATATTGGAATACAATCAATTGCGAAGAGATCCACCAGATAATGAAAAACAGAAACATTCAAAACACTGATTTAGAATTCTTATCATCTTCAATTTGTACTTTCTGTTTATCGACAAGCTAGATTGTTTCTTTCTGTAGTTCTTTATTATTTACATTCTTCATGAACATTCAACAAATTATTTCGATGTAGATTTTTATCTACAAAATTGCCTTGTTTTCAATGATTTTCTCAAAGATTGTATACATTTATAACCCGATACACACAATACTTTATTTACACTGATTTTTAAATTTATCTATTCCCCGATTTACACGATACTTTATTTAAAAAAAATTCGTTTTTACACGTTCTTAAATATTAAAATCCAAGATTTAGATTTACATGATCAATGTGAATCGAGGGCTAAGTTTATTTATACCTTTACATATTTGTCATTTTATAAATTTACTGTCAAATTAATTTTTTTCAAGATTGTTTTCAATTTACAAGGTTTTATTAAAATCTATGATTTCGATTAACACGGTTTTCCGAGGAGCTTATCTTCAGTGTAAATCGGTACGGTAGTTTGTTATGAATTCAAATATATTTATAATATCTTTAAAAATGAACTGGGTTTCTTCATATTAATGTTAAAAATAATGTATTAGTAAAAAAATGAAAATGACAGCTGTCATCTTATGTCAAAATTGTATGTTAGGAAGAATTATGTCGCAGTTCTACTACAAACAAGTATATTGGGATACGCGGCAAAAAGGTTGAGAAATGCTACTTTTGAATACTAACTATAATAGCAGAATTAATCAAAAACGCAAATACTTCATACTGTCGTGTCCCGGGATTAAATAATCTCTGGACACCGTGGATTATTTCGTAATTACGTAGTTGTGGAGTCTATGAATATGAATATTAAATACAAATATTCTAAAATAACTTTATTGTTTAAAGTAGGGTTTTTATTGAGAAGTCAACTAGACAAGTGTTGATCTCAAGGTATATCAACTAAGAGGTAATTCGTCTCTTAAAGTTAATAATTAGGTAGTACTAAGACTAACCTCTTCTGTTGGCCCTCCAACTAAGACTAAATTATATTATACAAAAATCTGTTCATTTCAAAAAGGGGATGAGTGGGGAAAGGAAGTGAGTTTTGACTACGTGGGTGTACAAAAGGTTTCTTTATCTGTGCAGACCCAAATGTTTACGACCTATGAAGTTTCAGTTTGTGTTGATAGTCACATTCTTGGAAGGATGTACAGTCTATTCAAAATAACGGATGCGCAACGATTGGGTTCCAATAATTAAGTAGAATTTGGTAGGTATGGTCAGACATGACAATACGATGGTTAATTAGGAATACAAATATATTTATAATATCTTTAAAAATGAACTGTGTTTATTCATATTAATATTAGAAATAATGTATTAGTAAAAAAAATGAAAATGACAGCTGTCATCTTATGTCAAAATTGTATGTTAGGAAGAATTATGTCGCAGTTCTACTACAAACAAGTATATTGGGATACGCGGCAAAAAGGTTGAGAAATGCTACTTTTGAATACTAACTATAATAGCAGAATTAATCAAAAACGCAAATACTTCATACTGTCGTGTCCCGGGATTAAATAATCTCTGGACACCGTGGATTATTTCGTAATTACGTAGTTGTGGAGTCTTAGAGGGGTTTATGAATATTAAATACAAATATTCTAAAATAACTTTATTGTTTAAAGTAGGGTTTTTATTGAGAAGTCAACTAGACAAGTGTTGATCTCAAGGTATATCAACTAAGAGGTAATTCGTCTCTTAAAGTTAATAATTAGGTAGTACTAAGACTAACCTCTTCTGTTGGCCCTCCAACTAAGACTAAATTATATTATACAAAAATCTGTTCATTTCAAAAAGGGGATGAGTGGGGAAAGGAAGTGAGTTTTGACTACGTGGGTGTACAAAAGGTTTCTTTATCTGTGCAGACCCAAATGTTTACGACCTATGAAGTTTCAGTTTGTGTTGATAGTCACATTCTTGGAAGGATGTACAGTCTATTCAAAATAACGGATGCGCAACGATTGGGTTCCAATAATTAAGTAGAATTTGGTAGGTATGGTCAGACATGACAATACGATGGTTAATTAGGAATACAAATATATTTATAATATCTTTAAAAATGAACTGTGTTTATTCATATTAATATTAGAAATAATGTATTAGTAAAAAAAATGAAAATGACAGCTGTCATCTTATGTCAAAATTGTATGTTTGGAAGAATTATGTCGCAGTTCTACTACAAACAAGTATATTGGAATCCGCGGCAAAAAGGTTAAGAAATGCCACTTTAGAATACTAACTATAATAGCCCAATTAATCAAAAACACAAATACTTCATACGATGGTTAATTATGAATACAAATATATTTATAATATCTTTAAAAATGAACTGTGTTTATTCATATTAATATTAGAAATAGTGTATTAGTAAAAAAAAATGAAAATGACAGCTGTCACCTTATGTCAAAATTGTATGAGTTTGTAATGTATAAAATAAAGCAAATATCACGTCTTACGTTGCCATGATTTACATCGTCGTATGTGACAGTTTGTGAATATTTAATGCTTGCTATATCCGAAGATTCTTTGTTCTTTGAATATATAAGAATATTAGTACAGTAGAACTTATATATTCATCATAAAATCAAAAATAGAATTTTAAAAAGTAAATTTACTGTACTCACCTTTTCTTTAAAAAAATGTTGTTAAGTATGTTTAATATTTTAGAGGGATTAGGCTATTATGACATCAGGTAATGTCAATTCTATTGATTGATGTCCTGATGATTCACCATCAATTCCAGACGATTCATCAGCATTTGTATTTTTTTAAAGAAGTTATCCATGTTGTTTGTTTAGTTACATTTTTTACGAAAGTGTCCAATTGATGACTAATCATCTTCAGTGATATTTGGGTGCCATATCTCGACAATATCCTGCATTTTTTGCCAAATGGATAGCCATTCTTTAATTTCAGCACTTGGAACCAGCTCGTGTAACTCTTGTGATGTGAAATTCGTTCTTTGACGCACCACCAATTTTTCTACATCTTCACTATTAATCTTCAATCCTATTGATATGTCCAGAGCCACAATTTCATCCACAAATTCGCCGCTACTTCAGAATATAAACTTTTGGGCAAATATCAAACAACATTTATGAGGATGAGTATTGGAGTTCTAATCTACTCTGATTGAAGATCACTGAAGAAGGAGAACCTAAACAGATTAATACCATGACATTGAATTGTTTGAGGCTGGTCAGCTCCTTAAACTGGTGAACTTTTATATTAGTTTACTTAATATGTATTTATGCAAAGCAAAATCTGATAATTATTTTATTAATATTAGTCAAGAATATTTTAATCTTGAATTACGCAAATATAACTTATTTCTTAAATAAATATGAGTTATAAAATAACTATAATAAATAATTTTAAAATTAGAATTATTGAATTTTCTTTAATAAAGATTTATTTTTATATATAAATATATTCAAAATTGTTACGCAAAGAATAATAATAAATGGATTTAGACAAAGAGTATAATTTATATGTCACCTTGAGCATAATTATATAATTAACAGTCAAGCATTATAATAATCCATAAATCAAGTTTCAATAGAAATTTTAATTATGATTATATATAAATAAATGTATAATTAATTTTAAGTTACAATATGGATAATAATTACATTGTTTGCAACTTGAATTAGAACAAAACAAATTAAATAAGCGGAAATAAGAAACGCATCATTTGATAATTTTAATATAATTGTTGTGCTTTGTTTATTTCTAATAAAAAAAATGTCATGAAAATATTCATTTGAATAAGTAATCTCGGATTAAAAATTTCGTAGATTATCTCGTAGTTACGTGGAGGGTTTTTCTTGAGAAGTCAACTAAACAAATATTAGATTAGTTATTAATGACTGTTAGTTACTACTGAAGACTATTTAAGAACTTGGAGAAAACTTCTTATTTCATAGTAGAAAATTGGCTAGTGGAAGGACAATATTTGTAAGGGAAGATATATTTCCCTAATATTCGTGTGTCTAGACGAATGTGCTTATTTGTAGTAATTATAGAATTGACAATAGTCATTACATAATGATTATGAATAGTCATAACACATTGATTAGTTTGTAGAAAAATAGATATAAAAGTACGTAACAATTACAAATACAAATAATACAAAAATATAAACAAGATGATTGGGCACAAAATTACAATAATACATAGTGCAGCTTTGATCAGGCCGAATTCTCTACAGTAAATTAAATTATTACACAAAGTTATATCTGCATATATAAATGATTTTTTTGACTTTGTACAGATAAGTTTCTTTTTCAAACAATTCAAGATATTGGATTAAAATTTTTGAATAACATAAAACCTTTTATATTAAACGATAATCAACGATTTCTAATTTTAAAAATAAATAATTCTAAAAGAATAATCTAATAATAACATTTAAAATATAAATAACTCATGTTGATGTAAGAGATTTTACACGTGAAAATGATGAAATGATTTTTGTTCGATAAGTATCTTTCATCCTTAGCGAAATACCAGCAAATAATTTTACTTTATAATATTGTTATTGTACTTCAGATTATAATTTGCACGTGGTGGTAATTAAGTTTTGATTTATTCCGCAGACGAAGAAGCAAAAACATTCACTATCAAAACGGGGTGTTGTACAACTTGTACAAAGTCAATTTCGATACAAACATTTCTTTGCGTAATTGTTATAATTATATCTGCATTAGTGAAGTAGGAAACGGCACGACCTTCGGAATTGCCATTACTATTCGGTGTAATCTCTTTTCTCCCAAACACATATCATTTTATTTATAACCTCACGATCCGCCAATAATTATTCTTTATATGCAAAATTGCGGAATTCTCGATGCGATCATATACACCTTCCATATTAGTTACACCTTCTTCAATTTTCATCGCACCGCAGTCACGTTACAGAATAAAACACAATTTCTCGTGCAATTAACTCGTTTTTTTCTTTTTTTGCAAAATTGCAGATATTTACAATTAATATGAATCATTTATTATACAACTGCGTTGCTTTTCTTTTATTATTGAATGGACGTAATTCAGAACCCATAACTTACAAATCCAACAATCATTTCCATTTAAAATTATAAAGTAATTATTTTATGTCTGTTACAATGGAAAAAGCTTTAAAAAATACATATATTCTATTATTTCAAATTAATATTCAATTTAATTTTATAAATTATTCAATTCGCTTCAAGAAACCACAATATAATATTTTGTAAAAGCAAATTAAAAACTTAATTAATCATATCCAAATTATTATATTTGTCAGGTGAATTAAATTGAATGAGTTGATTGAATTTCATACGTTAGAAAAACAAGTTAAACTTTTATTTTTTATTAAGTTTATAGTTATTTCAAATCTATCGTTAAAAATATTTTTAGTTGACTTGTTTATTGTCTTGATGAAAATCTATTGTTGGTAACTATTCTTAACCTTTTTATCGCGTAACCAATATATTTAACTAAATTAGTACATGTTCAAACATTAACACAAAAAAATAGAACATTAAAAAAACATAACACGAATCACTCAAGTGTATTTCACCAGTTCCTAACTTTGGTACATGACATCAGTTTTTTGGGGTGTAAAAGGAATGTTGTTCATAAAATTTATTGAGAAAGGTAAAAGAAATAACTCGGAATGTTATAGAAGCGTTTTGCATTAATTGGATGGAAAAAATCTTCTAAAAAGACCTAGTTTCGAAATCTTTCAGCCCAAGTATAAGTTAGAATCTATCTTACTTTTGACGTATATATTTCAAAAAGAATTTTGTAATTGAATATAATAATATTAAATAGTAAACTGAATCATTCTATAATATTCTGAATATAAACTTCCTTATTCTTTTGAAAAATGTTGAAATTTACAAATGTTATCTTTTTCCATAATACTTTTTGACTATTTATTATGATTAATTAAACAGCAATTTAAATGATTATTTAAAACAAAAATATAAAGTTGCTTCTTGTTTCTTTTTTTGTTGTATTTTTATAGTCTTCAATAAAATAATCTTGTAGCGGCATGCAATAAAGGTAATTCTAACAACCGTTTATTACTTAAAGATATTTCCCACAGATTGAATATAAATAAACATTTCTGCGGCAATTTGTTTAAGAAAAAAAAGAACCACTCATACGTATCGTTGCGCAACACTTTAGATTGCATTGGAAAAATCTCTTTTGCTACGTCGTTTTTTTTTTCTTATTTGTTATGTCCAAAACTTCACTTCAAATATAAATAATTTACTAGTCATATCTGTTATTCAAATTTTATAAGAGTATTTTATTTTAATTATTTTTTGCTTAGGTGAAAGGATGTATTGATTAATGTCCCTGAAGGAATCAGATTTTTCTCACATCCGTTCGTGTTATTGTTTATTTGCTTTCTCGTTCCTCTCGTTTAATCATAATTGCTTAAGTGCTGTAAATATTATTATTTGTTAGGTTCATCAGACAATTCGTGAGTTTGTTATCCATGAAGCAGTCATTTTAATTTCTTCTTCTTTAATAATCGGACATCGTGCAAACCCGCTAATTATTTCCTTTTAATTAACGACTCGAGCATTTATAAACGTTTAAACAATTAACACCGACACGCAGTTTGCATTTTATTCAATTTCAAATTCCTTGAAGCTTAGTTTTCATAGTCTTCCTCTTCTTGATCGCTCATCCAAATAATACTTCTTTTCCTTTGATGAGAAGGTATCCTCTGCTTCCCTCAACACACTTAGCAGCAATTTACAAAGAAGAACACACTTAGCCTGTGTCTTACAGACACAATTTCGCCAGTCTCGGTATTTATAATTTATACACAGTTTCTATCAACATAGGATTAGACAAGTCGTGCCAAGGTTCTTCAAGTTATAGGCAACTTTATCTACATAAATTTTTTACTTGAAAATGTGCACTTTATTTAAGTTTATACAGTTTGTAACATTGTATAAAGTAAAGTCGTACATTGTTGACTACCAAATTTTTATTATCATAAAGTATTCAGTTAGCAGTCAACTACACGTGCTTTTGTGAGATCTTCGTATTAAATAGAAGTTTAGAAGTTGAATAATACAGTAAGTACAAAATTTATAATAACTAAACGTGTTTCATCATATTACATTATTTTAGTTATGGATTTCACGTGTATTTGTTGTCGTGTGGCTTTCAAGGATGGTGAAATCCAAAGGCTGCACTACAAAACTGATTGGCATCGATATAATCTTATGCGTAAAGTCGCCGATTTGCCACCAGTAACAAGTGAAGAATTCCAGAGGAGAGTTATAGCTCAAAAGGCTAGTGACAAATTACAGCAGCAAGACACCAAGCAATATTGCAAGTGCTGCCATAAGGCTTTCAGCAATTTCAAAACATATGAGAATCATTTATCTTCCAAAAAACATAAAGAACTGGCTTCAAATTATGTGGAGCCTGTGGAAGAAGTTAATAATATGGAGGTTGATAAGAAAGAAGTAGAGAGTGATGACGATGAAGATATTGAGGAAGTTGATTCGGATGAATGGGATGAAGACATGGAAGTGGATGTAAGAAATTGTTTATTCTGTTTGCACCATAGTAAAAATGTGGTGAACAATTTGAAGCACATGTCAGAAATCCACACATTCTTCATTCCTGATATAGAATTTTGCACTGATATTAGTGGCCTAGTTGAATATTTGGCTCAGAAAATTGAACATGGTTATATCTGTTTGTGGTGCAATGAGAAAGGCAAGACTTATTATACAGCAGCAGCTACTAGGAAGCACATGCTGGATAAAGGTCACACCAAAATGTTACATGAAGGTATAGCTTTGGCTGAGTATTCAGATTTTTATGATTATTCCACTTCATATCCTGATGAAGAGGAAACTGATTCTAACCAGGAGGTGGAAATTCCTGAGATGGACGGGAATGAATATCAACTGGTTTTGCCATCTGGATCCGTGATTGGACACAGAAGTTTGATGAGATATTATCAGCAGAGTATAGATCCAAATAGGGTTGTTGCAGTCAAGAAGAAGGATACGAACAAATTCCACAAAGTTTTGGCCACATATCGCGCATTGGGATGGTCTCCAGAGGATAAGAAAGCTTCTGCAATGTATGTTGATTTGAAGTGTTTTATAACAATAGATGTTAATTTCATTTTTTTTTTCAGGAGAGTCAAAGATATTCACCATATGAAGAGATTGATTTCCAAGTACCGAATGAAGTTGGGAACCAAGGCAAACAAGTTGCAAAACCATTTCCGGCCACAAGTCAACTTTTAGATAATTGTTTTATTTATGTTATACTATATATATATATTAAATGTGTTAATAAAATGCAATTAAAATATATACAATAAAGTAATAACTGAATTTTTTTGTAGAATCAATGACATAAAAAAGATCCGATGTATTCATTTTAAACTTAGTTTTCATAATTGTTAAGAGATTTAAATATCTGTTAAATATGTAAATTATAAAAACGATCAATACAATATCTACTATATTTAAATATTTATTTGTTTAAACATTATTATTTTCTATTGAAAGGTACTTCATTCTTGGAATATAATAAATTAAATTGCATTTTATAATACAAGATTGTAACTATGGTTATCTACTTAATTTGTCACGTAGGTGATTCAGGCTACGTGTTTTCTGGTGATTTCATAATATGGTTTTGGCCATAACTGTTCAAGAATGTTGCACAAAGCCGCTCGCCCACAAAAATTCAAATTGTTAAAAAAAGTTGGTGTTGGATTAGTTCTAGCTGAAACAGCTGCATTTTTCGTCTCATATTTAGGTTGGAACAAACTGAACTCCGATCGAGGTACGAATATAAATCGATGTCATAACCTAACCTAATGTAACAAATGTCGCATCTCTTTTAAGAATTCCGATATTACATGAGAGAGAATTATCCACCAATTTTGGAACTTTACTACACGTTGGGTGAAAAATTAAGTACTTCAAATATTCGCGCAATTGATAACAGTTATTGGGAAGTACAAGAAAAGTAAATGGACCGCATTGTTAAATCAGTTCTTTATTTAGCTGGGTTTGGTGGCCTTGGTTACACATTACTAACATTCTGCAGCCCAAGCAGTAATAAAGATTTAACACAATATAAAGTAAGTGACTCATTTAGAAAATCAATATCATTGTGACATATGTCACAAAACTGTATCCATTTATAGAACTACCCAGGCTTTGAGAAGAACCCAGCAGAGAGAGTCAAGGAGAAGCAGAGATTCGTCAATATAATACAATCAGCAAGTGAATCTGAGGAACCAGTTTACATGTCAAAGGAGCAGTTCCAGAAGCTATGTCAGAAGTAACCATGCAGGACAAGTTGGATTTCTTAAATAAACGCGAGACTGAGCGTAAATTGAAATCCAAGCAAAATGAGAAGCGATCAGTTGAAAATGAGAAAGTTGATTACTTTGAAAAAGTATTTGCTGAGAAAAAATCTGAAATTAAGGAACTAATAGAGCAATCCTCACAAATAGCACAAAAAGATAAACTCGCAGAGCATTTTAACAAAATTTCCAATAATATACTAACGTTGCAAAAGTACATAGCTTCAAATAATTTGTTCCTCAGAACTTATGACATTAAGGTTTATCAAGAAAGTATCGCATCTTTAAGTAATGAAGTTAAGGAGTTGGAAGATAAATTATTACCTAAAAAAAGATTTAATTTTAAAAAGAGATCAGATGTGGTTAAAGCGACTCAAGTGCAGCCTGTTAAGTTGAACAAGGTGGATATCGATGTTGGTGATTGTGGTTTCAAGGATCTGATTGATCAGGAACTCAATTTGAGTCGAGATGAAGTATTCAAGAAGGATATTGCTTTATCAAATCTCGAAAATTGTACAGTTAAGATCTATGGTACACCATCCACTCTACATTTATCAAGCATCAAGAATTGCAAGATTTATTCTGGACCAGTTTCCACCTCAATTTTCGCTGATGAATGTACTGAATCTACCTTGGTTATAAGTTGCCAGCAGTTAAGATTACATAGTTCCAAGTCTGTTAATATATATTTGCACGTTACTAGTCGCGCTATCATGGAGGACTGCACTCGCATAAACGTGGCTCCATACAATTTGGAATATGATAAACTTGCTGAGGATTTTGAAAGGGCTGGTTTGGATCGAAATGTAAACAACTGGTTAAGCGTAGACGATTTCAATTGGTTAAATGTTGCAAAGGATTCTCCCAATTGGAAACAAATGGAAGCAGCTGATAGGGTTTCTACTTTTTTTATTTGAGTCTCTTACATAATACAATAAAAGCTTTTTAAAATGTACTTTAGTATTTTTAATTCATTCTACTTTATATAATATAAAGAACCACCATTTAAACATCATAACCAACAATGTGGCGTTTACCAATACATTCTCCAACATAGAACCAGCAGAGCACTTCAACAGTGATCATGGTGTTTAACCAGACATCCCTGATTGGCATTTCCTTCCATTTGCCGGTCTTAGCTCCCCTCATGATGTTGGCTACAAAAAGTTGATAATGAATTTACTGAGATTCAAATAATTTGCCAAGAAACTTACCAATGCCAGCACGGATTTGTGGAATATCTCCTGGGCTTGGGGGTGTCAATTCAACCTTCGCATATTTAAGGAAAGTTTGCAGCTTTGGTCTGCCCTCAGACAGCAACTCTACAAGACATATATTTTGGAGTTATGTAATGATCTTAAATCTTTTTCCTATATTTTTGACATTTTGACCCAATATACAGGTTAAGTTACGTAATTTGTACAATCGAGTAAATTCTGAGAATCGTTCGGTAATTGCCATGAACGATCAGCATTTTTTATTTAATTTATGTAAGAAATTACTTACGTTTAACAAGTCCTGAAGCCTTCGCTGCCATTTTTCCTCCCAGTAATAATTTCGCCTAAAGCTGAGATAACAGCGAGGAAATTGATTTGACACTGCGCTTAAAGAAGTTGTACCAATAGTATAAAAGGTAATTGTATAGGCGCCATCTATTGGTGATTGAGATGATAAAGTATAAAATACTATAAATGCATATACCTCTAGATGTATTTTATAAATAAATAGTGGATTAATATATATTTATAAGTATTAAATTTTCTAATACATTTGAGTTTAAGTTTTTGGAAGAAAAAGCATTGGTAATCCTGGCATGGTTATGGTTAAGTTCAATATGGCGGATGGCGACCAGGTGATTTTACCAGTGGAGAAGAAATATAGTGAGTTGCAATTTCGCAAGTGTAGACGCAGTAAAAATCGCCGACTAAGACGAAAACGAAGTAATTTGCGTTTTCGTAGAGACTTGAGTATTGGTAGAATATCTCGCGCCAGTTTAGAAGTAATCGATATATCCAACATGGAGTGCAATCCACATTTTGGACATACCATCACAGAGGTCGCTCAATGGCAGAGCCAGCATACAGCATCCTACTGGAAGTCGAGAGCGATTAGCTTGGAATATGAAAATCGTATGTTGCATGAACATATCAAGAAGCTCTACTTGGGACAGATAGAACAATGCAAGGAGTTAGAACAGGAGGAAGAACTAGAACCAGAATGGAATGACGAGGAAGAAACACAGCAGAAACGAAGAGGTAAAAATAAGTGGCACGACGATAGGGATGCTGATGTACCCCGTGAAGAAGAGAAAAGGGAACAACATTTGAAGCACATGAAAGGCCTGTATGGAGACAATGCATCGAAGATCAATGGAATGGAAGTTGCCGTTCAATTAAACTACGATTTTCATTCAACAAAATCAGTGTATTGGCCTAATTTACCTTTAAATTTATAATTTATTTGTATTATACTCCTATTTTTATACTCCTTTTAGCATAAAGTATTATTTAATATAATAAACTATAAATACTTGCGTTTTATTAAGATTTTTCAAAAACGCTATGGTTAGAAGCTATATTAATACTATTGCTGTGTAATTTCATATTAACAACACGGAATTGTCCATGCAACGTAAATGAAAGCTAATATTATTACCACTTTCACTCAAGACATCTATAATTTAATTAACATGTTCAAAGTCTTACAGAGTTTGAACGAAGATTGATTTTACCATTCTAACGCGTTTCGGTAATTGAAACATTGGTTCGGTGATGAAATGTGCACGAACAGCACAGTAAATATATGAGTTGTTGAATAGAGCTAGAGTTAAAAAGGGCGTCCATCCGAAACAATGAAAAGACAATAATGAAGCGCATTTTTATTGAATACAAGCCAGAGGAGGTACTATTCATGGGTTAATTGGAAGATGCCCCAAGGTCAAAAATGTAATTTTTGATTTATTCTTCATACAATACTAAGTAATCTTGGTGTTTATGTATTGAATCTGCATTCAAGCTTTAAAGTATCAAGATTAATATAACGAGATGATTCTAGCTATCAAACGAGTTTAAAGTACAAATGGGTTCAAGTTTTAGTAGAATGAGGACGATTAACAAATTTAACACCATGAACATTTGTATATACTTTGTAAGACTTCGTAGTCAATAAGTTAAAGCATATTAATATATATTTTAATAAATTTTATACTGTTTTATAAATAACCAGTTGGATGAATATTACTGTTTACTAAAACATTCGTTTGGATTCTATCAGTTGAGAGTTGTGGTTCATTAACATGATTTTTTCTGAGAGTGAAACCTGTCTAATGTTATTTGTTTTCGTCTATTAAAGTGGAGAAGATTTTCGGTTAGACATTCGAGTTTTCGGTTTAAACTTGAAACCGGATCTTTCTCAAATTTGTTATTCGAGTTTCAAATTGCGTGGATTCTGTGTAAATAATACAAAGCTGAATTATTCGATAATATTATTATTGGTATTAGAATTTAGGGTAAGTAAAACGTATTATAATAAGTCAGAACAGGTCCTCCTAGATCGGTCATTGAGTCCGGCCGTTCGTCGCATTCGGCCGTTTCGATTGTGCGTGTTTTTTGTTCTGGGCGCGGGAATTGTTAAATGATAAAGAGTTAAAGGAATCGAAGTGTCAGTGTGATGACAATAAATTGAGGATAACGTTTGGTGCGGTTTGAAATGTATATTATATGAGCGAGGCAATCTCTTAATGTGTGTATAATATATAGATGCGTGTACGAGACGGTGGTTTTGCTTGGTCTTTAAAGAGGAAACTAGTGGCTTCGTCATCCAGGCAGCAGCCGCACAACGGACAGGACAATGCTCAAAATATAAACAAGGCTCGCTTTTGAACCGAAGCTCCCGAAGCCGACGTTACATTTTATTATACATATTATGTGGACACACCAAGTCGCCATCGCGCTCTTCTAGACTTCTTACCGTTGGTAGGAAGGCATTCCGCAAACGAATGGTAATTGTTTTGCCAAAATAAACCCCCATTTGCATAAGCACAGAAAGAGCATCCTCTTTCTCTCCTCTCTCCATCTCATACATTTCTCACTACATCTCTCTTTCTCCATTAGATTTCATATAAGCCATCCGTACGCTGCATTCAATAATATGCCTTTATCTTTCCAGGAATCACGCGTATAAATAAACATCTAATTAAACAAGATTCCTCGTACCATTGTGGCTATACAGAAAACTAACCAGCGATACGAAGCAGTAGTGGATTTTACAGAAGGAATAATAATAATTTGTCATTAAAATAACTTTCGTAAATTTAACAGTTAAACGTTTTACTATCAGATGATCAATTCTGAAACCCGATTAAATTAGAATCTCTTATATATATATTTATATAACATTTATTTATCATGTTCAAATTGTTTGTTTTATGAAATAAACAATTTTGGTTTATTGCAAGTAATTGATGATTACATAGATGGCATCCGGACTCAACGCAATTTAAGAAATTTTAAAACACTAGAGCGCATCTTCACTTAGTTTAATTAAATGAGAAAGTTTAAATACGTTGTTTTCGGATTCCGGCATTGTCATGCTTCAAAATGACTCCTTTCAGGTTAATCAAGATAACTGTTTAATGTAACTAGTGTTTTAAACCAAACTTCCACTCACAATTATTTCCCTAGTTTTGGAATGAAATTGGATGATTGGAAAACCTACCACTCTTCAATCAACGTAAAATCTTTACTAGAATGTTGAAGATCTTCAATTTATTAATTTCAAAGTGTATAAATGAGTATTTCTATACAATTCCTATCGATTATGTGTAATGCCTTGTGGAAATTGGCATAATATCAACCATGACGTTATATGGAATACTTAGACATTTTATAATACTAGTTACAATATATAAATATATAAAAAAAAGCAATTATGCAATATTTTAGAGCCTTTTTGACTGCAATAAGTTATTCGTAATTCGTTATTATTTGAATTTTTATTATTTTTTTGGAATAATATACATTTAAATATTTATTTGGCAATTAATGTTTATTAAAAGTAAGATGTTAGCTGTTTTATTAGTTCCAACGAACATAATTCACTGTTATTAACAGGAAAAATAATAAAGTGGTTTTGAAATTTTAAATCAATAATTACTTAGCAACTTCTGCATCAGGTTCAAATATGGAAGGCAGGTTACGAACAATGGAACAAAATTTGGCTTGGTCATGAATTGAAATAACTAAACAACATCTGATGCAATTGCTAGAACATCGATTTAAGTGTTGCTATTATTTCGGTTAGGAATTCGGAAATAATTTTAGTTTCTTATTTAATTTTATGAAAATTAATTAATATCATAGTAGAAAGACCTTTGATGATAATTGTGGTCAAAAAATATATATTTAACTTTAAATTTATAGTGGGTCGCAAAATGACATCTGTCACTATGTGTTAAAATTGTAACTAAACTGAAATATGTTGGGCCTAGCATAAAAAAAACTTTTAGAAACGATGTTTTATAAGAACATTCAATATATATATTCGAAATTGAAATAACTAAATATATTACAATTAGTACTAGTATTAAACTAGTAGATGACATAAATAGAAGAATAATGATTTAATAAAATAACTTTCAAGGTTTGTATTTGTAGCTGTTTTTATTTCAAACCTGATTATTCGTTCAAAAGCTTAATATTTTGGATCGTACTAAGTGATTTGGAGCATAATTAGAATGTGTTTATTCTTTAAAAATTAAGTTAAGTTTTCAACCAATGCTTGTGACAACTGTCACCTTGCGTCAAAAAAATATATTATAAACAAAATGACAGTTTTTCAAAACGTCAAAAAATTTATAAACAATTGGGCCGCGGAATGACAGTTTGTCAAAAAAAATGAGTAATAATTACAAAGAAATATTATTATTTGCTTGAAAGTTTCGTTATTTGTAAGTTTGGATTGGATTATTAACTGATAATATTTTTTTTTAATTACTGCCGAAAACCATAGAAAACATTTACAGTAAAATTGAAAATGTGACATTACTTTAGATGGTTTTAGTTGGAAGATGAATATCTTTATAAGATTTGCTTAATGAAGTTGTAACTTTTGTATTAACATTTATGCAATAACCTTTTAACAAACTGTCGTGTGCAACATATAATCACGAAAATGATGTTATTAAATAATTGATTTATCTTCTATAATTAAGTTGGAATTAATCTGTAGACAAATAAAAATGTGTGCATTCGATTCACTTTAGCGCAACGATGCGCTAGCGATAAGTTACGTTTATGTAAAGTAATAGAAAACTGTATACGAGGTGAGAGAGATGCGTGTGAAATAATAAGTGCTATTAATATCAACGTGGTCATACGATATAGGAGATACCGCGTGCTTTTTGTATAAATATTAGTATTACATACAGTTTCACACCGGATTACAATTTTGCAACACATCGATTTTTACCATCCACAAATATACAGGGTGTCTATTACATAATTATTATTTTCTCTCTTCTAAGCATGTTATGTTACATATACAAATATCTGCAAATTAATCATAACCATACGATTATCTTTACAATCCAACTCATAATTATTCCGTTCTAACAAGAACTCATTATGAGTACATACTAAAACTTAATCATTACCGTTTCACACGGCTATGCTCATTTATATGAATGTTTCAATGGAGATAAAAATAATGATTTCCTTGCATCGTGAAACAAGTATAAAATCACGATAATTGATATTACTTTACTGTTAATAAGTCGAACAAGTTTAGTATTCGTTCACTCGGCATTCATTCGGAGCATCTGGTATATCTAGGACGAAATGATAAATAGAGAAATACAGGCAATAAAATTTCACTATCGGCGTCTTTTTAACTTTAATTTTGAAAGGATTTAAAGAGAGAAAAAAATATAATAACAACAACACGTAATACGATTTTAATCTTTAGAAACAACAAGGAAAATGTTATGGTAAAGAGGAAATTAAACGGTTAATTTATGTGTCATTAATAAATAATAAACTAATTAATTAACTTCTGCAGTTAAGGAAGAATTTTAATAGAAAAAGAAAAATATATAAACATGAGCTATTGAATAGTCGGAACTTTCCACACGCATCAATAATCTTTATTACCGATTCATTGGCGAAATGTCAAGTTGTAGATGCTTTCGACATGATTTTGTAATTGATTACATTAATAATCTATTAATAATTAAAGTTTGTTTTAATTATTTATTTTATATCCCCGTGAAATTAGTTGAAAATTAGTTATACTTATTTCAATTTTGTTTTCTCTTTTATAGTTCCTTACATAATCCTTCAGTTGATGTACAAAACTTTTCCAATTTACGTAACATCAATTTAAAAAATGCAATAATATTATAAACAAATTGAAAAATATCATTATATTTTTAAAATTGAAAAATTAATTTGTATTCATGCAAGTCTGAAACGTTATGAACTTATTTCTGAATTAGTGTCAGTGGTAGATTTAGACATGAGGATTCTTTAGAGGTCAAAATAATAAAACTGAAGTTTACCGTCTGCCCCTGATTGGAGGCATTAATGATGTCATCATAATATTTAAACCGATTTTTCAAATTGAAATTTTAAAATTTTCGAAGGATTTAAATTTATTAATAGCTAATTTAACTTCAAGATTATTAATAATTAATGGCTATTATTTCTCCAATGCCATTTTAAATGTTAAGTAAATATAATCATTTAAACATTCTTGTTTAACTACAAAAATCAATTATTATAATTATTTTGTATGTTATTTGTAATTATTTTAATATTATTCAATAAATAATGAATTCAATAAAATAACAACACTTTAGGAGGAAAAATCATTTGACTCGACATTTCTTATTATTCAGGTTTATTTATGAGTTTATATTATCTAATAAATTACAATTACTAAAGAGTTTAAAATTTGATGTCATTTTCTCGTTTCTCTGAAATATACATTTGATAATTATAAAAAATATATAATTTAAATAAAAACTCGTTACACTTAAAGAGGATGGAAGATTTGTCTTAAGCTTAATTTTCAAAATAAAAATCTAATATTATTATAGATTAGATTACTTAATTTTATATAACATAATAAAGAATATTTATTTATAAATAAAAGCGTCATACAATAAAAATAAAGCTGTCAACTTTACAACATGATCATTAAATATTATCTAATCATAATATTTTTGTAATAAAATACAAACATATTTTTTGATCTAAAATCATATTCTATATAGGATGGATAATCTGGATGTTTTGTTAACATCATATAAATATTACAAATTTTCAATCTTCTAATGATTTCTTCATCAGTGTTTACTTTCAGGAAATTTGAAATTGTAGCTTATTGAAGAAGTAGAATTAATTTTCCTAAAAATGGTATATGTTGTCATTCAAATAAGATAATAGTCTAAATAGTTGATGCACAAATGGTTCATTCGCAGTATCCCAAAGGCATCCGATTGCATCGCCATCTATCGGTTTGTTTTAATATTATATGCTGTATATGGTTTATCCTACTTGTATAACGTAATTGTAGGAAATTATATTGAATAATATAGCATCTGGGCTTAAGGTAAATTCAATCCAGAAACAATCGATTTGAGTTTATTGGAGAAGGTGAAAGTATCCAGCATCCTAAAACATCTTATTTACCATTTAGTGGTAACGTTAATAGCCTTCGGTCATTATGTTTTGTCTTATCACGAATTTAATTCTCTCTCGTTGCCGTTTCCGCAATGCAACCGTTACGCAACAATCCCATTCGGAATGGTTTAAATGCGATATCGGCTATTTCAATTCCTTCTTCTGCGCTCGCTGCTTACTATAAGTATTTCACTTTTAGTGTCGTCTCGTCGATTGGTCGGCCGGTAATTAAATGCCTTGGCTAATGGCGAAAATTAAGAAAAATTATAATACGGTATTAAACCCATCTTAATTGCTAATTGTTTCCGGTAAACATAAAAAAGGAAAGAAAGAAAAGCCGGAGAGAGAAGTATTAAATTTGTATGGTAAAGGAACGTTGCTCAGGTTTTATAAAGCTGTTAATTGCGAAAGAAAACGATAGATTGAATTTATTTTTTCTGGCTCATTCGGATCTCTTCGGATGGATTATATAAGTCACTGCTTTTTGACCTAAGGGGTAACTCGGTGTATTTGTAGAGTCGCCAGTGTAATATGAGCTTTTAGAAGAGTGCAACAGGAGAGTCGTATATCGATTTGTGCGTTGAATGCATGAAGTGCATAAATAAAATTAATAAGTGTATATGCACATTTAGAAAGCGTTTGCATATTGCCTTTTAATGGTCTCGCTTATGAATGTAGTTGATTTTTAATTTGAAATTGTCCAGTATTCTTATGCAACATTGTCGTGCATTATATTATTTAGATATATTTTATTGTTTTTCAGAAATGCTTAACTACATTGTAATTTCAAATAGTCATCCGTGTCGAAAATTACGTATTTTTTTCTAATACTTCTACAGTGGCGTAACACAAACTTAAATACAATTTTAAATAAATTATTTAAATATCATTATTTCGACTAAATATATTCCAAAAAGAAAATATAATTATTGTTTCGTCAATGTCACCTATTAGTGCTTATTGATTGTAACTGCAATATTTTTTGGAAATTGGTCTAAGTTTCGAACTTACTACATTCGTATCGGATTTTGTGATACATTTTACACTAAATGAAATATAAAATATCATGCAGTTGGTAGTTATGAAAATTTATGACAGCTATGAATGTAAATCTGATGTATTTGCACCATTTGGGGTTATGAATAAAAAAATACTTACTTAAAAAATGTTGAAATTTGTCTTTTTTGAAATATTCTTAAAAAATATATGTTGTTTTTTATTTAATAAAAAAATCGTATATTCGTATAAATTTCTTTTGATACATTTTACACCAAATGAAATATCAAAAATTATGCAGTTGGTAGTTATACAAATTTATGATAGTTATGACTGTAAATCTGAAGTAGTTGTACCATTTGGGGTTATTGATTAAGAAAATACTTATGAAATGTTGAAATTTGTCTGTTTTTAAATATTCTTTTAGTTCTCATCGATTGTCACTGCATTATTTATTTAAAAATTAGTCTAAGTTTTGAACTCACTACATTCGTATCGGATTTTGTGATACATTTTACACTAAGTGAAATATCAAATATCATGCAGTTGGTAGTTATGAAAATTTATGACAGTTATGACTGTAAATCTGAAGTAGTTATGAGTAAGAAAATACTTAAAATTAGTCATTTTATAAACGTTTGTTATACATTTTTTTATTTTATATTTACCAAAAATAATATATAAAATGTTGTACTGACATTTCTACAAACTGAAAATGAATTGTTATTACCTTACTTAGTTCTAGACCTCGTTTAGCGCCTCCTCGATTAACACTAATTCCATATAACACAGTTTATTCAAAGATTAGAGAATTTCTAAATTTACTATAACGTTGTTTCGTTTAGCGTTTATTATCTACAAACGCATACTGAACGCTAAATAAGGCAATATTTTATATTTAAAAGAAAGTTTTTGACCTAATATATTTTTACTTCAATTATTATTTTAGATATAAATTAATTCCGTTTTATTAAGAAAAAAATATGAATTTAATACATATTGTTTAAGTTTTCAAGTTATGTCAATTAGATAGTTGATTATAGAAAATGTAGTATAATAAAATACGTTTCTTTGAAAATCAACACAAAGTCTAAGAAGAAACGTTGTCTTCTTGTTAAGCAAACGTAATAAAAATAAGTAAATATGTAAGTTAAAATCTGTAGCTACTGTATTTATTTTACGACAAATTGCTTCATGTCTAGATTCAATTAATTACATAAAATACTAAGCATTTTGAATTCGTTTCTAATAAGTTTATACATGTATTGTTAATTAAATTTATTAATTAAAATAATTAATTCCTTTTGACATAGAAACACGTATCCCAGACGTCTAAAGATTATTATAGAATTTCTACTTTATTACACGGTAAAAACAATAATTAATAAAATTTTAAAATTGCAAAAAAAAATCTAACGGTATACTTAAAATATGTTTGTAGACGTGTAAAACTTTTTTGACTGATTTCATTTAGAATAAAATTTTACTCATCTTTATGACTTTCAATTCATGAATGATGAATTTTCAGAATGATAGTAAAAGAAACATGTAGCGAAGAAAGTAGCGAATAATAAAAAAAAAAAAATGCTGAAGAAACTGTTAGAAATCAACATAAAATATTTTCTTCTAAAATTTATATCTAGTCATATTTCAAGTGGAAAAAAAAAATGTATACAAAATAAATAAAAATAGAAAAGCACCGATGAATGAATAAATTGAAAAAAAAATATTACCGACTATAATTTATAAAAGTGTGTAAATATTATAAATATATATAGTAATATATTGCCATTCATAAAAAATAAACTTCAGAATGTAATATAAAATTCTAGTAATAAAAATCATACAATTTATAAAAACATATTTCTGCTCTTATCGTATAGATTTTATTAAATATAATATAATTTTAATTAATACTAATACTAATAAACTATATTAATTAATTAAATTAAAATCTTCTGAACGACGATGTTGAATGAATAAATTGCAAAAAATATATAAAACGACTAAAATTTATACAAATTATTATCCAATAAATATTTCCTAAAAGTGTATAAATATTATAAATATATATAGTAATATGTAGTATATTACATATTGCCATTCATAAAAAATAAACTTCAAAATGAAATATAAAATTTTAGTAATAAAAATCAAAAAATTTAGAAAAAACATATTTCTGCACTTATCGTAAAGATTTAATTAAATATAATATAATTTTAATTAATACTAATATGATATATTAATTATGAACGACTGATATGAAATAATGATTGACATGTTAAAAACATATTTAAATTCAATGAATTGTAAACGGGTGTTAATAGAACAGCTGAATGAGTGGAAAATCTCGAACGGAAAACTATGGAATTACCGTATCCGTGCTATTGTGATCCTCGAAGAGAGTCCATTACACCACAACAGAAGATTCAGAGAAACTAGTCTAAGTATGGTTACGTGCCGGGAATAAGAGGCTACCGAAACAGTTAATGAACAGTAGGAAGAGACCAAGTTCTTACGGCATTCACTATGTGCACTTCACAGGAAAATAAAACAGAAATTTGCTAAATATAATTAATTTCGTTGATTGTAAAATAAATTAAAACATCGTACGTAAATGCATTAAAGCGCACCGCGAAAACTTAATAAATGCACGCATTGAAATATGGGAATGGATGATTTGTGAGAAGTGCCAGGTAAAGGTTTATTATTATTAATAAGATGCAATAAAATCGGTTGTTGATAATATCTTAAATAATATTTTCATTTCGCGATAAATTAAATAAGTCAGAGGAGTTATGGCTCAATGTTAATGATAAATATGAGCCGATGAAAAAGAAAAACTTTCGATTATAATTGACTATCGGACCGTCGTCCTTCGGCCTTAATATATTTTTTATTGAATCTAATATGAAGAATTGCTACCAACTGGGACAAGTTTGAGACCTTAACCGGAGCGAGTTGCACGACAAACGCACGGATTTTTCCAGTTTCTCTTTGGATAGGTAATTCATCATCGCGCGGAAGAAAACATTAACAAATAATGCTTTATTTGCTATTGTTTAGTCGCATTGCATTCCGCAAATTATACTGGTAATTTTCATACTGCTCAATGAAAAGGTAAGTTGAAATACAACTGCGCTAAGCAAAAACTTTACTATTTACAATAAACATAAACATTTTATGTTTAATATTTTAAATACTTTACCTCGTCTACTAAAATAACAAAGTCATTTCAATTGTAAAGAATCACCCAGAATTATACCATAGTAAACACCTGATTCAATAAGTTCGTAGGATGACATATAGATGGCGACTCTATTAATAAATCTATATAATTTTTAGGAAGTACCAATCTTCAGACGACAGCTGTCAATATTTCATGGTAATCTGACGTTTAGTTCACAAATTACAGTGGTTTTAGTGACGCTACTTTTTTAATTTTTAAAACAATGGAAAATTCTGAATTTCAGCAAACCACTTCTCTGTCATTTGTTAATAATTGTAAGTCATTACTTTATTTGAACGGTATTTTTTTCCCATCAAAAAGCAACGTTTTATCGACAAATTTATCAAATTTAGATTTTTCCATTGATTTGAAAATTACAATCACTGTAATTTGTGAACTAAATCTCAACTTGCCATGAAATTTTGACAGGCGTCATCTGAAGGTTGCTACTTCCTAAAAATCATATGCATTTGTTTATAAAAGCGCCATCCTACGAACTTATTGAGTGAGATGCTATGATATTTCTAGATTTGCTAAATAGTACTTGTTAATTATAATATTATTAATCTACAAATCAATTAATTATAATTAATACTAAATAATAGTTAATAAAATGGGATAAATTTAATAACTTTAAAAAAAATAACATGAATGTAATTAATTATTTTAATTATTATGTGTTTTTTTACTGAACATTAACTTTATCAAAATTGCGTGTACGCCTTGTTTTCACAGTAAATTTACTTTTAAGTTATACAAGTGCTTCCGAGTATTTACTATTTACGAGCATCAATAAAACCAACGAGAATTGTTATAAGCAAAACATATACTCTAATGATTTCGTTTTCACAGTCAATTTATTTTTAGATATTCAACCGTTTCCGCTTGCTCACCATTTTCTGGAAAGCACTCATGTATGGGATCAAGAAGGGATGCGGTCTAGAATTAAAAAAGATCCAAAGAAAAGGTAATGATGGGTTTGACGGTTGGTTCATCAAGTAGCGAGAAAGACGAGTGTTGTTAGGTAAATATTGCTTCTAATTATATTGATGTAGAGTAAATTACAAATAAAAATATTGTTAAATAATATTTTTAGAATTGAACGAACGAATGAGACTTATTAATAATTTCCTTAATTTGAAATATTATATAACAATATTATTTATAAAAATGAATATTATTAAGAAAAGAAAATATTATTATAATTTTATATAGGTTTGTTTTCTATCCACTTATTGATTTTTCTTCAAATCTTCTAATATATTTGATAAAATATAAGTTTTATTTTAAATTAAATTAATAGATATAGTTAATTTATTAAATGTAACTATTTTCTGGAATATAACTTATTTTATTGCTCTAAAAGTATCACAAAAATCTGTAACTGTATTAAGGAAAAAATGCAAGTATGAAATTTAAATTTAAAAAAGTTTACAAATTAAAATTATTGGGTTTGTAGCGCATGCGAGCATTGAATTTTATAAAAATATTGAGTTTATGATCTATTTCCATTTTTGCTAGTTAATAATTATTTTCAGAAAACTGTTGATACAAAGTTCATGTTTCATTTTTACTAGGCAAAGTATTATATCAATTTCTTTTAAAATATTATTATGTAAAAGATAAATAAATATTTACCTTTTTTTTTCAAATAAGAAAATTGTTTAAATTATTGTAATAATATAATATATTAATTAATTTACAATTATTATTTTATATTGAATTTTAATAAGGGTTTTGTGTTCTGTTTGTGCATTTATTTCTCGTAAGAAATGTGATTATTTCAAGACTTAAATAAATTAGAAATTCTGCAATGTACTGCCTCGAAACATCATTTTTTTTATATACTTGCAATGATTTTTCCTTGAATGTTGTGAATTAAAAAAATTGTAGCGAAAACGGTTTAAGTGATAATAATAACATTTAATTTCCATTCTATGCGGGTTTATAATCCTTCCATTTACAATTTGCTCTTTTTACTATATTTTCATTTATTTAATTGAAAAACTAGCTGTAAAGAGCTTACAAAACATAACATTTGTAATAAATATATGGTTTTGTTTGAAATGATGTAATTAAATGGTTTTTAAGTTAATTATATAATTTAACAACATTTACTGTTATTTTTGAAATAACGTAAATGGGTTTCTCGTCTATTCAAAATTAATTCAAGTTTAACGTTTATAACGTCTATAAATTACTAGTTGATGTTTTTAATATATTTATTTAAAATCTACTTAGATATATTAATTATAATGATTTATAAATAAATTACATTTTTTTATTTAATTACTTTATGAAAAAATAAAGCAATATTAAACATAAATTGAACGATTATGTATGTATATTTGAGTAAATAAAATAAATGGGTTTGTCGCGTATCGTGCATTGAATTTAAAATATAATTCAGTTTATTTATATAAATTAGTAAAAATGATTTATTCTATTATATATATATTAATTAAAAGGTGTCATTATTGATTATTTTTGTTAATAAAATTATTTATTTTGATTTTTTTTTCTGAAAAATTCATAAAATACTGGAATTATATTATAAAAACAATGAAGATAAAACAAAGAATTTCAATTTATTTTAATAATTTCTATTATTACCCGCTTACTTTAGTAAAATGAATGAATTGGGTTAGTTGTCTATACGAGCATTAAGTTTTTAATTGATTTTAATTTATTAATGTTTTTTATAAAACATATGTTGATATTATTAAAATACTTATCTAAACGGATAAAAAGACATTATTTCTATATTATTGTTTTTTGTTATTATCTAATTTTATGTCTGGTGCAATAAATATAATAATTATTATTATTACTTATATAAATTCGATTTAGATCTTAAATTAAAAAATATATATTTTTAATTATTTTGTTTTGATAATTTTTATATTCCTTATATTTTTTCTAAAATATAACTAAAATCTGAAATTTTATAATGAAGAAATAATTCTGATCTTTAAATTAAATAGTTTCTTCTAAAATTTAATATTAATATTAAGCGCAAAATTATTTTCGTAAATAAAATAAATGGGTTCGTTGTCTATACGATCATTGAATTTTAAATATTTTTCCTAAAATATAATTAAAATCTGGAATTTTATAATGAAGAAATAATTCTGATCTTTAAATTAAATAGTTTTTTTTTAAATTCAATATTAATATTAAGCGCAAAATTATTTTCGTAAATAAAATAAATGGGTTCGTTGTCTATACGATCATTGAATTTTATATATTTTTCCTAAAATATAATTAAAATCTGGAATTTTATAATGAAGAAATAATTCTGATCTTTAAATTAAATAGTTTTTTTTTAAATTCAATATTAATATTAAGCGCAAAATTATTTTCGTAAATAAAATAAATGGGTTCGTTGTCTATACGATCATTGAATTTCTTATATTTTTTCAAAAATAAAATTAAAATCTTGAATTTTATAATGAAAAAATAATTGTAATCATTAATTGTATGGTTTCATACAAGAATGCTATATCATTTTAAGTGCTCGATTATTTTCATAAATAAAATAAATGGGTTCGTTGTATATGTGATCATTGAATTTCTTATATTTAAAAAAATATAATTAAAATCTGAAATTTTATAATTAAAAATAATTCCAATCATTAAATTAAATAATATCTAATAAAGTTCAATATTATTTTTAAGTGTAAGATTATTTTCGTAAATAAAATAAATGGGTTCGTTGTATATGCGAGCATTGAATTTCAAATAATTTTCCAAAAATATAATTAAAATCTGGAATTTTATAATTGAAAATAATTCCAATCATTAATTTAAATAATTTCTAATAAAATACAATATTATTTTTAAGTGTAAGATTATTTTCGTAAATAAAATAAATGGGTTCGTTGTCTATGCGAGCATTGAATTTCAAATAATTTTCCAAAAATATAATTAAAATCTGGAATTTTATAATTAAAAATAATTCTAATCATTAAATTAAATAATTTCTTATAAAATTCAATATCATTTTTAAGTGCAAGATTATTTTCGTAAATAAAATAAATGGGTTCGTTGTCTATGCGAGCATTGAATTTCCAAATTGATTTGCGTTAATGAAATTATCACTATACATTGATTATAAAAACTGAAACAAATAAATAAAATTTTCGTATTAATAATAAATATTACTGAACTTAGTGAATATTGTGATAAATAGTATTACATGAAGTAAGAGATTTTAAAATAATGGCATATGTTGAATGAGTATGAATGAAGAATGAAAACAAGGCACACATAATCCGGGTTTTAACATATTCAAATTTCACATAATGGCATACATTTGGACGTTAGGTAGGGTTATTGTTTTCCGTAAATATTGTTATTTTGAAATGCAAATACGCGTCTATTTTCGGAATTGCCATTTAAACATTTAAAAGTCTACAAATGCATCAATCGACGGGGATCGCGGCGTATTCGGACGAAGAGAGTCAAATGAGCAGCAGCCCGTGTTTGATGATGGATTATGTAATTAAGTGCGGAACGCGGGGAAATTTGAGTTTGCAAATTGTATTGTTTCGGGTCGCCGGCAGGACGAGACCAGGACGATACGATGATGATGATGATAATAATGATGATGATGATGATATTCGCGTTCTCGGTTCTTGGAAATAGTTTTGGGGAGGTGTGTTCTTCAGGATTCTTTAGGAGTAAAAATCTCGGAGAGCGCGCGCGTTTGTGTGTGTACGTGTACGTGGCGAGCGGTGAACGTGTGCATGTGTGTGTGTGCGAGTGGCGAGGCGAGTAGTTTTTGGTGAGTAAAAGGTGCGCGCTCTGTTAGGTTGGTATTAGTACAGGTACTCAGCAGGTTAGTTCTTCGGGGCTTCTGGGGGGCAAGGAGGGGCCCGTTGGAATGCAGAGACTCGTTCAGTCCGACTTAAGTAACGAAGCTGGTTGATACGTTGGCGCGGCCATCGCACCGCACATGTGTGCCACCGACCAACTCTTTGCAGAACAACAAAAACAGTACAACCTCTGCATTTGCAATTGATTTTTCGTTGGAGGAACGCGGATTTTTCGGGCATAGCAGCCAGTGATCGCGCGCGACACCTTCCGCAGATTCCTCTGTCCTCCGTGTCCATCGCGTAGTTAGTTAGTTTGTTTGTTAGTTAGTTAGCAGTACTACAGTTCAAACGCGCGCGTTTACCCCCATTCCAAGATCCATAGTTGCCTTCTGTTTATTGTTTAAACCAAATGTGCGTGCGTCTGCGATCCCAGTGTTTGTTATTCTTAAAGGTATATATCATCGATGGTTTTCAAGTGATACAGTGCATAATTATTTGGAGTTACAATTGATTTTGGGATAAGTACAACATAGTACTATAGTCGGTCTTTGCGAATTTAGGCCCGTTTGAGCGAGCAACTTAATAATCACGTTATCAAAGATTGCCCAAGAGCGCTCGGGTTTAACGGCTGATTAAGAATCAACGCCGGATTGTAAATTCATTTGGAGAAGTACATACGAAATGTGGATTTTATAATATTATTCGAATCGTGGATAGATAGAGATTCCGCCTCCTCTACGACTCGTTCCTCTTCTTATTCTTCTTCTCCTTCATCTTCTTCGTCCTCTTCTTCCTCATCTTCTACTCCTCTGGTGCTTTTATAGATGTACACACCGAGGCGACAATGCCATTACCTGTTTCGTTTTTAAGAGCCTTGGTATTCTTGTGTTTTAATGGACTAGTCTTAACTTAATTATTGCCACATCGGCCATAAAATGAGAAATAAATATATTGATTTGAAATATTCTTAGAGTCGAGGCTGCAGCAGCAGCAGCACACGCATTCGTCGTGAGACGGAGAGAGCGGTGCATACAGAACGCAGCAGCAGCAGCAGCAGTTCCTTCACTTCTTCCACCCGACATCAGCCTTCTTACTAAGCAAGGCTCTTTAATTATCTCCTCTTGCACACACGTCGTTCGACGACCATAAAATTTACAAATTGCAAAACCACAATTACTAAAAGTACTAAAGACTTTTGGAACAGCGAAATAGAAAAGAGGCGAACGAGTAAAAAAAAATAAGCACCGCATGAGGAAGGAGAATGTTTTTAATTAAATTTTAAACTTATTCCTTCGAATGCGCCGCGAGAGAGGAAGCCTCTCCTTGACCATCCAGCATCGCGCCAGGTAAAATTCACGGCCGTGAAGACCCTTCGTAGGGTGAAAAAAAAGCTGAGATTAGATTATGATGGAAAAGGGCATGAAATATGTGCCGAACCCTCCCCGAAAAACTAATGCATTTCGTCTGTCCGTGTAGGGTTGTTCCCTTCGATAAAGCTGGATGGATGTGTTTTAGAGCTGTTCAACGAGCCAGTATAAATTACATATCAAATTCTATAATCTAAACACACCTTTTAATCTCTATTTAAGAGTAGTTATAAATTATTTTAAATACAAAGAAGAACCACGAGAACAAATAAACTCTCAGCGCTCAGTGCGTCTCTCTGAACACAGAAAGATGAAGGAAGAAAGAAATAAATAAAAAAAATAAAAATAAAACATCCTCAGCGTCGGGGCTGGAAATCCTCTGCTAAATCTCCCGAAGCCATTTAATACGATGGAATTATTCAAATTGTCCCAAGCGAGAGATACCATAAATTTAACATAATTAAATAATCTAATACAGTTTTTTTCCATCATCCACAAACGACCATAATTCACCGTAAAATCTATCAATTTATTTATTTATTTTTCCCAATCGAATTAAAATTCACATAATAAAAAAAAAACACGAACGTCCGAGCGTTTCTTTACGGAGGAGAGATCGAAGAACCGATAAAATTTTTGAAGACAGAAACCCATATTTTCTACACGATTTATTTCCTTCCTATAAGAATACGTAATTACGCAATCGGTTTTTCACTTGCGCCAAATCGTTTTTTCCACCTTTCGGCCGCTCCGTTTAATGTTATTCGCCTCGAAAACATTTTTCTCTTAAATATTTAATTACGAGCTATAAACTTTTTCGAAACGAGTTTTTATTTTTTACAGCCGCTTTTTATTATTGTATTTTACGTATATATATAGATATTTCTGTAAACTAATTAATTAAGCTTTACATGCGTGCAGAAGATCCAATTAGATTGGTACATTTTTGAAAAAAATAAGTAAAATCCGAGCTTCACCTTATCACCAAGCGTATGGCGTTTAATATACATATATTTCCAGTCGGTCTCTTACAACATACACACATCATATTATCTGTAATCTTCACGAGAGCTTTTCGAAATTATACATTCAAACCATGAATATATCTTTATGAAACACGCATATTTAAATGTGAGAATTATTTCTGAGGCCAAAAATAAAGAAAAAAAAATCTGTTTACTGTTATGGAAAATAGAACAATGAAATATTAGTATTACTTGTAATTCAATTCAGGATTTTCATTATTTGATTGAAATTGAAAGTAGATTTACATAAAGCAATAAAATAAGTATAATTTTTTTTTTCTACCTGATGATAATATTAAATTAATAAATTGTTAATAAATTAATTTTCTAAATATTAATTATTCTTAAGTCTTGAATATTAATTTCTTTCTATTTCATTAAATGAATTAATTATTTACATTATAGTAAATTATTTTTCATTAGGGTAGATAAAATTTTTTTTTTGTAATTATGAGATTAAAAAAATATATTTATAACTGAGAAAATACATGTTGTATAACTAGAATTTCAAGCATCAAAATCCAATTTAATATTACCTAATTAACGTAGAAATGACTTACTTACTTTATTTTCTGAAACATCTGCTGGGTAAAAACGATATGTATCTTAATTAAGTTATGTTTTTTTTTTGTTGTTGGATTTCTAAGTTTTCTTAAAGAACGAAATTTTAAATTGCTCATTATTTAGTTCTAGGTACACACGCTCACATACAGCTGCTTTGGTTTGAAGAAATAATGACGTGTATTTGATCCCAATAAAAAATAAATAGAATAAACTATTATATCTTAATGGTATAATGTGTCCGAATTAAAGTTAATCTTAATTGAAATTTTAAATACAAGCTTATCTTAATTTATACCTAAATATTATTCATTTTCATAATTAATTAAGTTCGTATGATTGATTGTATTTCTATAATTATAAAAGCAGTTTGTTAATTAAGAAAACTCGTATCTTCGAGCAATAGTTTTATTTTTCAGTATAACTTGTAAAGTGTTTACAAATGTAATTGTTTTATCCTGATGTTGAAAAGAAATAAGTTATGTTTATTAAACAATAAACAGTTTTAATGATTATTGTTTTGTAAATTGCGATTTTGAAATGTATTAGTTAAATATTATGAGCGGCAGATAAATTTTCAGTTTGTTTCGTTTTCAATAAATCGAGTTTAATATGTTATGGGAAAATCTTGGCTTTAATGCGTTTCTTGCGCGATGATGCAGTTGGCCGATTCGTTACGTGAATATCATTTCCGTTTAACGTTTTACTGAAAATATGTATAATGCATTAATTGGCGCGATTAACATACATATGGATAGAAAAGAAAAGTAATGTAAATAGATATTCTTTGGGAAAATAATATTAAAAGAAATAATCAAACGGTTAATTTAATGATAACAATTTGATTTATTGAGTGAAAATGTTAATATACAAACGTAATGATCGCTGGGAGAGTTATTATATAATTAGCGTCGTGAATATTCTTGAATGGTTTTAAAATTGCTTGCAATAATTTCAAGTGCTCCGGACATGGTGAAACGCATTCGGGAAAAACGTGATTGTCATATAAAAAGGCTTTTAGTTCTAGTTACTTGTTTATACACAATTATATACCTTGATGCAATCAGAACGCAGTTTGTGGTAATCTAGACAGAATAATAAATTTATGAAATCATCTTTTTTTTTTCTTCTCTCTTTCTGTTTGTTGTGGGTCCATCTGATGCGTTCCCAGAACGTGATTTCCATGCACACACACACTTCTCATCTCTTTCTGTACCACAACTCTCTGCCTTTTTTTTGCCCTGTTGATTTTCTATCATTTACAAGCAAAGGAAAAAAATATATATATATATATATGAAGGGAACAAAAAAGGTAGATGTTTTGAGGGAACCTTTTGTGAGTATTCTCCGGGGGGTTATTAGCGCGGCTGTATACGTAATATACCTGTCCTTTCGGTCGGGATTGCTGTTGGTAGGGCATTATTATTATTAGCCCTGTCTCGAGTCGAGGAAGTGGCCAAAGAAAAATATGTAATAACAACGAAGGGAGGCGAAGGAACGGGGAAGGGATTACGAATGCTCATACATGCACATACATACAGTCAGACGAAATTGGAATAAGTGCCCGGATGTGTTCCTCATATTCTCTCTCCTCTTAGCCGTTGCATGCGAATATAATTAGTCTGCAAGAATGAAGAGGATCAGAGGTTCTCAACATTTTTTCCAGCATACACATATCACCGTTTTTTACTAAAAGATTAAATTAATTCCAATTATTTTACTTTATTTAAAAAGTTGTAGTCATTAAAATAGGATTACAAATAAAATAAATTAAATATTTACTTAGTATTATTTTCTTGAAGTTTAATTTTATCAAAATACATTAAATTAATACTTATTTTGAATTGAAATAAAGTAAAATGAAAATTATAATTACATAAGAAAATTTTATAGTCAAATAATTTTGCATTTAATTAGATCAATTTCCACTATTTCAAGCAAATTTAAATTCTACAATATTTAAGAATCTAATAATTAATTAATAAATTACACATTTTTGATTATTATTTATTTTTATATAATTAAATATTTAATTTAAGTTCATGACTTAACAACATTCCTGTGCAATTACTATTTAAAACATTTACTATTTAAAATTCAATTTAAGATAAATTTTAAAACATTTTATTTATGAAATAATTTAAAAGAATTAAGCTTTTTCTATTTAATCATTAATTGGACTTTTCTGCTAATGAATGATTTTTTCTAATTTTTTAGTTCTTAGTTATGAATAAAATGTCTCTAAATAAATCTGAACAAATAACATTAGATAAATTAAAATTTCGGTAATTTTACAAAAAATTATACAAAAGTTTCGATTATTTAAAAAAAATATTTATTCGTGTTGAAAATTTAGAAAACTATTTTTTTTTTAATTTTCTATAGATTTTTTATATTTGAATATTTTTGTCTGTAGAGAAATTGTACGTTTTAATTATAAAAATTATTTGGATTCAAGTTCATGAGTTAACAACATTCCTGTACACAAAATTTGAACATTTACAATAAGAAATTAAATTCAAGATCATTATTTAAACACTAGTTGGATTTAACGGTTTTTCTGCTAATGAATTATTTTTTTCTTAATTTCTTAATTCTGAGTAAAATATATTCTGAGTCTATTATAAATAAATTAAAATTTCAGTAAATTTTTTGTTATACTAATAATTACAATATTTAAATTAAATATACAAAAGTTTCGATTATTTTCTAAAACACTTATTATTTACAATCTATTCGTATTAAATATTTTTATAAATTATTTTTTTCTTAATTTTTAGATCTTAGTTCTTCAAAAATGATTGATTTCTTCTTTATAGCCAGAACTGATGCTTATTTTTTTTAAAGTTCTGTTATAAAATAAGTCTTAACAAATAATTATATTTTTTAAATGAAATATACAAAAATTTCAATTATTTTCTAAAATGTTGTGAAATTTTAGTAAAATATATAACATTTATTTGAAGAAAATTTACTGAAAAAATGTATGCATTCTAAAGAAGTAGTGTGTATGTGAAAGGATTAAAATATGTACAAGTTTGCAAAGCAGCAATCGACCGAAAATTCAATTGCATTCTATCGAGAGGAGCTGTGTCCATTCCGAAGTTATATAACGTTAGATGTTAAGTTATAGAGTAGCTGCGGGTTTTCTGTAATAATGTGTACGCTGTGTGCGTATATGTGGTGTGTGTGTGTGTGTTTGTATGCGGCGCTGAACGCTCTCGATCTTTTCTGAGAGATGGTGAGGTTGAGGCCGGGTCTCTGGTAGTTGGATGAAGAGAAAGAGAGTCCCGGGCAAAGACCGCTTCTAGAGTCGAGCTTCTAGAGGGGGGACCGGCAAACATACACAAACACACACAATCCGTATATACACATACATACACATATATATACACTAAACAGCCAGCGGCGTAAAACGGAGAGAGCCTCTGCCACAAAAAAATAAGGATGGAATGTAACACAGAGAGCTACCAAATTCAGACAGTCTATTCCACACCGTCCGCACTCACAACTTCTTCAAAAATTTTAAATATGTGACAGCTAGCATTTAAATTAAATACACGATACATACCCAAACGCAGCGAGTGCGCGGATCGAGTCGGCAAACATCGCTGCACTGCAACGTTCTGCACTGCAACAACGCATTGCGATGCACGGTTACACGAATGCGCGTTCACATAAACAGCAATTTCTATTGCGACATTTGTCTAATATTATCGTCGCAATTATTGCAGTCTCGGAGCAGCACTAAAAGCGGGCAAAAGGAGTCGTCCCCCCATTTGCGAGCCACGAGCAGAGCAGAGCAGAAGAGAAAGAGAGATATGCTCTGGCACTATAAACTTCCAGATAATAGAGACATTACCGCCAACAGCAACATCTTCTTCCTAAATAACGACCAAATCCCATTCAATTCCTTATCAATATCGATACGCGAAACAAACCGGGACGCGAAGCAAGGATTAAACATTAAAAATAAATAAACTGAAACGAACAACCTTAACGATGACGACGACGACGTTTTATTCCCCTGCGAAATTTCGCATCGCGTTGCCATGCAAATCTCATCATGACCCTAGGAATTCTAATTGCCACCAGATTCCCGTATCCAAACGCACATTTTTTTTAACTGCAATTCTTCGAACCTCACAGATTCTTCCTTATCTTCACTTGCTAATTGTAATCTATAATACTTATAATCCCTTTCTTACAACATTTTACCAAATTAAAGTATAATAAATGAAACGATGAATAAAATTAATTGCAGCATTTTACACAAATATCTTTAATTAAATTGAATGTCATTAAATTAGTCTAATATTAACGTTGTTGAACATGAACTTTTGATGTAATTGTAAGCATAAATTATTTATTTATAATCCATTGTTTGCTTACCTAAAAGTCTGTTACCTTGGTAATAGGATAAACATCAATGTCGAGTTAACCATTAGTTTAATGGAACGCCATGTTACTAAGCAGTATTCAAAATACAGGAAAAAATAAGTGTCTGGCAATTAATAACGGTAACTGAAATAACTATATGAGGTTGAACAGTTCCGCGATCTATGGATTGTTAAATGAAGTAATACGCTGAAAAAGCGTGGAGAATCGTTCAATTTGATTTCGGTGTGCTAGAATCCATGTAAAGTGTAAATGATTGTTAGGACGTCGGTAATTGCTAGAAGAGCTGCAGGCACGGCAGGATACAAAATCGAACGGAATATAGTCCTAATTTATATAATGTAGAAGCAACATCAAAATGTAGAAATTTTTAGAATTAAAAATGTTAGGACTAACAGAAATTATAAAGATCTTTAGGTCTTTAATTAGGAGGGAAATAAATATGATTAATGTGATCAAATTATATTTTGTCTAATAAGCTAAGATTTTGTTTAAATGATATTTTTAGAGTACGCTTAAATAAAGCCATATGAGTATATAACATTTATATTAATATTCAATTATTACAAAACTAAACAGCATTAAAATTCATTAATAATTAAGTGTTTACATGTTAAGTAAATAAATTAGTTTTATGCGCGCCGGTGCCTTGCAATTTGCAGTAAAATCGTGCAGTTCTTTTATAATTTAAAATTGATTTCTGCAGCGTCGAAAGCGTGTTTTAATTAAATCCCACGCGTCTCAGTGCGTTAAATTTTAACAAGAACCGCTTATTCTAATGCGGCATTTCGTTAAATTTCCGTGGGAGTGGTGCAATCCGGAATAAATGTGTTCAAAATGGGACGCATGAATTATTCAAGTTTGAGCGACGTTCCAAGTTTCTGTTGTGGGGAAGGAAAGGTGGAGGAGAGATTCAAAACAGAAATTGCAATTTGCGGAATGGGACCTACGCTCACGTGTCTACAAAATAGAACGGGAACACACCCTTCGCGTTTATGAAATATTATTATTATTTATCGTTCGGGCATATTTACGGGCTTCACGACTTCTTTTCGAAAATTGCTTCATTCCGAGACTTTCACAATTCAAATTTACCGCCGTTTTCGTGAGGAGTTATCGTTTCGTGGATTCCATTCATCAAATAGTAAAAAAATATAGACATAGAACAACAGTATTTGATGTGCAACGTCGCTGCAAAAATAATGATATTTAGAAGTGTTCGTTTTGTCGCTGTGAAATATCATTCTTCGCCATAAGTCATTTCCTTGATATTTACGAAAACGCGTTCTTCATAATTTATATAATATAATATATACAAGAGAAAACGATGATTTATTTGCGTATTTCGTAAAAATTGCAGTATGATATGTTTATTCAAAAACTTTTTACTATTTAATAATTTTGCATACAAAACATTAATTTATAACAAAAAGAATTTTTTTTTATAAGAGGACACGTTTTAAGTCGTAGCAAATTAATCGGATCACAGATTAATTTGCTCATGAGTTTATGTGATTTTGCTTCTGGGAAGCTGAGCTAGTAACTGAAATTTACTGCGATTATTAATTCATGAAGCTACTTAGCCATTATTAATTAAATACTTTAATGAGAGTCTTGAAGACGGTAATAAAAATAATTTATGCCGGTTACGAGGTTGTCCGCTGAAAGATTCTTATGTTAATGATTGTTCTACGATTATACATGTATGTATATTAAAAAAAAAACTCCTGGTTTTTTAAAAATAAAACTCTACCACTTTTGTAACAGAATTACTAAAATGGAAATCGTAATTATTCAAACGGTGCATGGGAAGAAAAATTGAACAGAATGTTGTATTAAGAACAATTGATTTAATATTGTAGTAGTGAAATGTGGATTGAAATTGTATTGATTTTTGCAGGATGTGTGAGCCTCCGCGGTGATGATTTGCTGGATGTGCCGCACGATGTCCTTCGTGTGGTTGGTGTGGCTGTGGCTGTTGGTGGGAGTGAGCTGCAGCGAACACCTCCGGGAGATGCAGATTTCCGAGGGGGTTCCGGTTGGTACGAGGATCGGTTTCATAGGAGACGGGCTGGACTGCTCTCCGCCATACCTGATTGTGTATCTTGGAAATAATGCGAAGACCGATTTGCTGATCGACGACCTAACCGGAGAGATCAAGACGAAGGTTCCTCTGGACAGGGAGACGACTGCGAGTTACTCTGTGATAGCGGTGCCGAATGTCATGTTCACCAACATTAAGGTGACGGTAAAAGTGTTGGATGAGAACGACAACGCGCCCACGTTCCCCACGGACGTGATGTCCATCGAATTCCCGGAAAACATACCGCGCGACGTGAAGAGGACCCTGCATCCAGCGAAAGATCTGGACTTGGATCTGTTCAATACACAAAAGTATAATATAGTTTCTGGGAATTTGAACAATGCCTTCCGCCTGTCATCGCACCGGGAAAGGGACGGCGTTCTGTATTTAGACTTGCAAATCAATAGGTATTTGGATAGGGAGACAACGGCTGCCTATTCCCTTGTGATCGAGGCTCTGGATGGTGGAACGCCTCCGCTGCGGGGCGAAATGACGGTTAACATAACAATCCAAGATGTGAACGATAATCAGCCGATATTTAATCAGAGCCTGTACAACGCGTCGGTGCCGGAGAACGCGACCGTCGGTACAACTGTGCTACAAGTGTTCGCGAGTGATAATGATGTTGGTGATAACGGTTTGATAGAATATTCTATAAATCGAAGACAGAGCGATCGGCATTCCATGTTCAGGATTGACCCAGCCACCGGAGTGATCAGTGTAAATAAACCTTTGGATTTTGAAACGAAGGAGATGCATGAGCTTGTGGTCGTGGCCAAGGATCGGGGATTACAACCGCTGGAGACGACTGCCTTCGTCAGCATCAAAGTCACGGATGTGAACGACAATCAACCGACGATTAACGTGATCTTCTTAAGCGAGGATGCGACGCCCAAGATACCTGAGAACGCTAAAAACGGGGAGTTCGTTGCGAGGATTTCAGTCAACGATCCCGACTCCAAGACTGAGTACTCCGATATAAACGTAACCCTGAGCGGCGGAGACGGACACTTTGGGCTGAAGACGCAGGATAACATCATTTATCTCGTCATCGTCGCCCTGCCTCTGGACAGGGAGCAGAAGCCGAATTACACGTTGAACGTCGAGGCTACGGATACGGGTACACCCCCACTGCACGCAACTCGTACCTTCAACCTGGAAGTCACAGACATCAACGACAACGCGCCCAAATTCGAAAAAGAAAACTACCACGCGAACGTGATGGAGGTTTCCGATCCGGGCACCTCCGTTCTGCGCGTTGTGGCCAACGACATCGACGAGGGCAACAACTCTATCATAACCTACTCCCTTCTAGACACGCCGGAGACTCACTCCTCGTGGTTCCAGATCGATTCCCGCAGCGGTCTGATCACCACCAAGGGTCACGTGGACTGCGAGACAGATCCAGTGCCCCAATTAACGGTGGTGGCGCAAGATAGTGGCTACCCGAAGAGGCTCAATTCTACGGCGAAAGTTTTTGTGATCATCCACGATGTCAACGATAACGAGCCAATCTTCGATCAGAGTTTCTACAACGTTTCCGTCGCCGAGAACGAGGCGGTCGGTAGATGCATTCTTAAGGTAAATGAACACGACCAACTAGAATACTCTTAAGCGTTTTAGATTAGTTTTTGCGCGACCTCTTTAACTTCGCTATTGACTTTAAGCATTCCAGTTTAATCTGCCATGAAGTTGTTTTATTGAAGTTCCGTCGCGGCTCTGGATTAGTCGCATTGATTGGTCGTTATAAAACAATGTGTACATTGTTGTTCCAGTACATATCATATATATACACACACACACTCGCATACAAAGATTTATATACACACACACACATATATATACAGCGGCGCATACATGCACATAACCAACATCCGTTAGTCCGTTCACTCTTCGGCCTCTCCGAGGTGTTACACAGATATTCTTTTTTACTTTGCCAGCAACACAACACGCGTTCACCTCACCGAGAAGAAGACGAGAGAAGAGAAGATCGTTGTTCTTGTGAACTGTTACATTACACGAAACGACGAAGCGGCGCGGGACGCACGGGGGGCGCAAGTAAAAAAGAGCGGCAGGCTGTTATTACCGAATGGTTAATAAAGTTTTCGTTTTTAATAATCCGCAGAGCATCGCGTGTTTCCGCGGTTCGGTAATTGCGTGAAGGAATCGGACACGCGTGCGATCGATTTGCCCACTAAATGCAAATACACATCACAAACAATTAGCAAACGAAAAACAATTGATTACCAACGGTCCGATGATTCTCTTATGATCTACGTTCGACATTTCTATTTCAAATCATGCACAGTGCGGAGGCAGCATTATGATATAAAAAAAAAAATATTTACTAAATCTAAGAGAATCAATTGTCTTCAGCTGCACGGGCCACGTGGGCATCTCGCAAGAACACACCAATTCTCTTACGCCCCTTGCGCAACGAACATTATTATATGGAAATAGATCAAAGTCAACGTAATTTATCGACAAATATAAATCAAGTCGCAATTGTCGCGCCGATTCTATTTAAAATATAAATTGCGCAATTTCTCTTGGCCTCAGTCATCTCTTGATTTATGTCAACTCAGATAGTCAGAAACACAGGACGAAATTGTATTCAATATTAAATCCGTTTATTTATTCTTTATTCATTCAAAAAAGAAAAGAAAATTATGCTTATTAATAATTATACATTAATATACTAATCATACTCGAGAGTGATTCATGATAGATAAAATCTAAAATGTGCAAATTAAACAGAAGGCGAAAACATAAATTTTACTTTAACTATATGGGTTGACCTTTACTAAATTTGCAAATGGAATATTCTCTAACGTTAAAACTCATGGATTATTCAGTAATAAATAAGTATTTATTTATTATTGAAGTTACTAAGTGCGATTTATTGTTTTAACAAAATTTATTTGAATTGGCTCAAAAATTAATCTAGAAATGTTAATATATCCTGTTTGTACAGTGAATAATGCAGATTGTTATTTTTACTATGTGTTTCTTGTCTTATATTTAATGAGTTTAATTAGCATGTATGTAGTTCATGCACCTGAATTAAATGAGTAACGTTTGTTTTTCTTCAAATTATGTCGCATGTCTACAACCTCCGGAATGTTTCCGCTTTATTATTATTATTTTCCTTAATTAATTTTATTTATTAAGTTACGGTCTGACCTAGGCAACAAAAATTGTGCTCGCACCTTCATGAAACGTTAATTGAAAATTATATTATTAAAATTTATTGATTTATTTTGAAATTATTCAATCGTTTGAAACAAATGAGAAAGGAAATTTTGCAAAGGCGAGTTGAAATTGTGAGTAACTAAGTGAAAATAAGTGTGTAAAATGATGGTTTATGCTAGGTATAATAATTTTTAATGGCTCGTAAAGTTGGGCTTTTTCTTCCGGTAAGGAAAACACGCCCGTTGTTAAAATAGTTGCAAATAAAAACTCGCAATTTTCCATTTTTTTTACAACAACAACAAAAAAAAACATAATTTAATATTCTAACTGAAAATTGTTTCCTTTTGCCTGAAAATTAATTCACATTAAATGCAGTAATTAAAATGATTACCATTAGATTGAAACGAAAATGCATGTCATGTTGCTTCTTGCTGCGAAAGCAAACACAAACAGTTTCCTGGCGAACTTCCTTTTGCCGGAGATTTTTCTGGAGATCCTAATTTCGTCTCCTAACTGCAGTTTGATTGCAGCGCGTTTTTAATACGAAAATAATAAATAACTTCCTTATCTGCTTCCTCCGCGCAACATTTCCCCAACAGCCGACCATTAAAACCTTACTTATTCAGTATTTTCGTCTCGTCCTCCTCTTCCATACGAGATTATATCAATTAAACATGAATTAAGTTTCTTTTACGTTATTAACGACATGCGTGCAGGTTCCAAAGACACGCCGGAATTTAATTGTTTTGCCTAATTTTCCTTTGTCTCCTATGTAATTGTTCAGCTTCTAGTTTTATGGAATATAATTACATGCTCCTCTTCTAGAATATAAATTTTTATAATGGTTTTTTTTTTATAATTATCCATCGATTATCTTTTTGTAAATTATATAAAAAATTGTCATATAAAAAGTCTAGCATTTAAAAAAATGTTATTGCGCATTTACAGAATTAAAGAGAATCCACTCATAATAATTAATAACATAATTATATTAACTTTAATATATCTGAAAGAATAAAAGTGCAGTTATAATGAATTTTTACATCTTGTTAGTTCCTACTTGAATATTTAGAATCGTCTAAATAAACATTTTTATTCACAAAGAGCAAATTAATGCATTTTCTGCAAAGATAACTGCTTATATAATTGTTTGGTCTATATACGACCTCATATTCACAATATTCTCCTTACCGGCTATCATTTCTGTTAATTGCAAAAAGGAGAAGCGACGGAGCCCGAGTATGCGAATTATTAAATATTACAGTTAGGTTAATTGCGAGAATATCGCGCGCTTTGTTTCAGTTTAATGGCTGGACAATTTTTCCGTGAACGGAAATGCGATTCGCGAAAGAAATTGTTATCACAAAAATGGTATTAATATTATAATAGGAGAGAGAGGAGGAAAGTGAAAGAGAAGGAGAAGAAAAAAAGAAGAAAATCACGTCTCGAGATGGACAGAGAACGGGATTAGCAGTTTAATTGCGTTTGAATTAAATTAAATTCCGGAGAAGTAAATAAATAAATTCCGTGCGTTCCGTTTGGTTTTATCTGCATTTACTTCACGGTATTCCATTAAAAAAAATATATATAAGAAGATTAAGAAGAAGTAGAAGGCATATTTGATTTCGTGCGACGTACTAATGAAATATTCTAAATGTTTTTTTTTTTGTCGTGATCTGGGTGAATCCGTTTGGATGATGTCGGTGATGAAATTCAGAGCTGCTGATCTATGGTATTTCGGTAATTGGCGAATTCAATTTACTGTTACGACAAAAGCGGATTGTTTTACATGTGATTTAATGTCCTGCAATATCAGTATTTAGCTTTATCGTAGATTTATGACGATTAATAAATCGCTTCGGAGCGCGCATATAGGAAGTTGGGTCGATCATTTCGATAGGAGCAAATACGTATCTTGTGTATGAAATAGTGAGTGTATACAGGCATAAATCAAGTATTGAAGAATGAAGAGAAGAAAAAAAGGTAACCGACGAAGAAACGTATCGCATTATCCGTTCATGTGTTGGGATCATATTGTTAGGGGCGATGGTAGCGGGATTCTAAGTGGTCCCGATGGCAAATAACTCGCTTGAGACATCATGCTATGTCACACAACTTTTGCGCTGCGAAATTATTTTGTATGAGCTTCACAGAAATTGGATATTAATATTATTGTTAAAATTGTAAAATTAAATTTGTTGTGGATTTAAATTCCGTGCACATTTCAATAAATAAGAATCGGTAAGGGTAATCCTTTAAAGCCAATGGTGGAAAGAACAAGAAAACGTAAAACTTGTTGCTCTTAAGAAGATTACGAATAAAAATGAAGCATTTCGCGGAGCGTCTAGTCTAGTTTATGGGAAGATTGGGATTAAATTGCCCAAAAAAAAGTGGAGGATTAAAAATAAAACGAGGTAAGGATCAATAATAATAATATGCATATATGTGGTGGGTATAGAGATATGCCAAGTAAAACCGCAGAGTCATTCAAGCTGCAATGATTTTTATTATTGCTCGGTGGATTATATCGAATTTTATCCGTCTGTTGGGCGAAACAAAACAGAGCAAAAAAGGAAGGAAGAGAGAAGAGAACGATGGAATCGAAAATCCGAAAGGATGGGTAGAAGAAGGCGCACAAATATTTCTCCGTGGTGCGAGTATCTTAAGCCTGAATTATTTCGAAAATCGGCTGGACGCGGCGGCGTCCTTGAAACGGGAACGCGAATTAAGAAATGCCGCTCGAAAACCAACGTAGAAATCTTCCTCAAGAAAAACGCGCAAAAAAATCTAAAGCAATCCCGCGGGAGTATTATATGATCGAAGTGAGCTGCAACGCGTTGGTGTGTGGGATCCTTTACATAAGATATCTGGTAGAGCTATAACGATTCCTCCAGCATTCCGATCGATTCATTCCGCTGATTCAAGGTAGAATTGAACCATAGACATGGGCTTATACTAATAGAGCACACAGCGAAACAAATCATCTGATACACACAAATATACCTTGAAAGAAAATTAACTGTGTAACTACTTGTGGAGAGAGTACTGCAATTCAACTGCCATTCAACTACCACGAGATAGTATCACCGTGTGAAGCTACATTTAAATACAAGTGAATAAGTGCAAATTAGTCGATATTAGTATACCGTTCCAAATCGCTGTTTCTTATTACACGAATGCAATATGGTTATTTATGTAATTTTCTCAATATTCGTGCTATTCAATTTATACTTAGATATGAATCTATTTTTAAAGAAATAAGCATACAATAATACACAAAAATTATACTACTAAACATAACAATTACAATAATTTATTTTCGAATCGAATTAAAATTATGTCCGCATCAATTTTTTTTTCTATTTTTATTACTCAGAATATCTAATGTTACCAGTTTATATTTATCATACTAAAATGCATGAAATTATGTGAGTAATCTGAAATAGTAGCGACTACTGAAAAAAAAAATTAAGCGTTCATTAAAATGTTGAAATAAGCTACTGTTTTTTTTGTACTCAAGTTTCGAAATATTCCATTAAAATGATGAGTAACGTTGAACTTGAGTTAAAACTATTTTTGTTATTATTGTTGTTAAAGTAGATTATCTGCCAAGTTCATGTGTTAGGTGAAAGTAGCAGTCAGTGAACGTTCAGGGCCTTTATTGGGTGCTAAAACCGTATATGCGCGGCGCTTTAGTGACACCGGATTTAGTGCATCTTAAGGAGATTTCGTAATGGATGTCTGTATACCGATTTTAATTATTTAGATCTTCATCGGAGGTCGGCTAGCTCGAAGATGTACTCAAATATATGGGGCAATTCATTACAACTATCGTAAATGCAATAGGTTGTAACTCGCGTATTCAAGTGTTATGTGTATTTAGTTTTATGCGAGTAAACACTATTATAATAGTTATGATGTAACAACGATTGTATTAAAATTTGATGCGCTATTATTATTAATTTAATGATTATTCAATAGGTGAAAAGATTTGAAAATTGATGAAAAATCTTCAAAATTTTGATTTCATATAATATGTTTGTGTTTATTTGGTGAGTCTGTTACAAAATACTTGGAATTTGGCGGCACTTAAAAATGAATAAATCCATTGAAATGGTATTATCGTGGGGGCTATTGAAGGTCCGTAAGTTAATTAGATTTTTTAGAATCGAACCGGAGGCTGGGCAGATCGAGCCGCGAAACCGGGTGATATTATTAATGGATCGACGAATGCGAATGTATGTAGCTCCGGTAATTTGGTTTTAATCGCTGCCGATCAATTAATCGTGTTAATTAGCCGGTGCTATTGTGTCGAGGCTCGGAACATTAATTTATTCGAACGCGTAATCGACTTATTATTACTAATAAAATCAAACGAGATGAAGATGAAGAAGCGAAGAACCGGGACCAGTCAAACGGTTTGAAGGAAGGACGTCCTCAACGCTTTTGCTGTTTGCTGCTGCTGTTGTTGTTATTGAGCGATTTGTAAAAAAAAATCCCCTTTTATAAACACACACTCGAGAGAGAAAGTCCGGACGGGCTGTAACTCTCCGCATAGCTCAATAACTACACGTTTTATAGTCACCTGGAAATTTTAAATTTCCGCGTTTGTAAATCATCGTTTATGAAAATGCTGCCTGCTTTATTGTGTATAGGAAGTTCCTTCGACTGTCCTGTCTGTACGCTGCGTATCACACACACACACTCACATCCATGCACCTATCCATATACGCATACAAATGCACATCTTAAGATGTGTGCATGACTTTTTCCCGGCGGACTTGGAAACTTCTTTTAATCGCTCCTTAACTGCATTTCGATTGTGCACTTTCTTCGATACACACTTGCGCCTGTAATTAAAATGTCCGTGTAAATAAATTATGCCCAGATATTTACGGATTACATCCTTCAGCTCGGAATACTAAACTCGGGTCGTTTATACCTCGAGGAATTTCGCATCGCTCTCCGCTGGAATCCCCGAGTTTATAGAAGATCTTAATTGAATCGTCAATCGGCACACGCATTTTTTTGGCTTACTTTTTAATTTATTCTGATAATTTCAAATTCCATTTAAAAAAAAATAACTGTAGACTGAAATTATTTACTTTTTCATTAGGCGCAATGTCTCTGATCTACTGACTTAAACCTTGTGTAGATGTATGACTAATTTAATTATTCAGCTCTACTTGGAAGCCGTCAAATTAGAAGTGAAACTCAAACATATTAGACAATTTATTAAACTTATTAACATCTTACTCACATTTCTTATACATTTATTTTACACATTTAGTAATGTGTTCCGTAAATCCGATAGGTCTGGACAAATATTTAATCGCATTAAAAAAATATTGTACAACTGTAATTTAATATTTAGTCATATTTGAAGAAAAAATCAATTGTAGTCCAAATTTGTTTCATAATTAGCAACAATAATAAACTAATATAAAATATCAGAAATGCATTAAGAATTAGTTAATAAATTATAAAAGCAAATTAATATTATTAAAATTAATTCAGTCAAAATTTAAAATAAAATTGGATTAGTTAATTTATTTTTACTAATTTTCATAAAATTGTAATAAACAGAAATGCGTGTGAAACGATTTTCATCGGGTAATTTGCTCCTATGCTGACGCCATCATTGTTCCACCCGTGATTATTTAACGAGCAAAAGCTTTACATTTTTAATGGGTTCGTTAAAAAGCGAGCTCCGAAAATACAGATTACAACTTAATTAAGGTCTCAAAGGTCAACCGCACGATATATTTTTTTATATATATATTTACATTGTTAATTTATGTGAGTTTCTAGTTTTGGTAGGAATGTTTACAATTTGAAGCTTTTTTTTAAGTAAATTGATTCATAAAATAATTTATAAAAAAATAAATTGTGGATTTAAATTCGCTATTTCAAAAGAGGTGTGTATTTTGGTGTGAATAAAAAAATGTGGTTATCGTTAATGGGTTCGTAAAAATACAAAATAAAATTATATAATCTGAATAGTATTATAAAAGCGTCGCTCCGAAAACGTTAATCCATATTAGTAGCTCCGCGTTAGGTGGAAGGAAGAAATACGCTGATTGCGTTATATAAGCTGGCAGATAAGAGAATTATTGAAATGATATTGTAATGAAGATCGAAATTCCAATACGAACTGTAGCATTGACATTTAACGTGAATTAATTTCGAACAATAAAGCGAAAATGTCAAAGTGACGTACGGCAATGATAAGACATCTCGAGGATAATGAATGAGACCGCGTATTTGATGGAACGCGTAACATAATTAAGAATTTTCTGCTCAAGTTGCGTGAAAATATTATTAGAGTATTACGTGTGCGTAAATGGTGAGGAGAAATCGATAGGAAATCGTGGAATGGAAAAACTTATGTGTATAATTGAATGATCATAATTTCGGTTGAAAGATGTACCATAAAATTAAATATTAATTTATTTATGGCCTAAACGGTTTGGAATACATGTGTCAACATATTTATTAATATGATAAATCCGTGCGCTGGGAACGAAAGAGAGAAGGAAGGAGCCGTTGCATATGTAAATTCGGGCGACCTTCCTCGAGTTTCGACAAAGCGAAAATCACTTTCGAAATGAGTGAAAGATTGGGTTGAAGAAAATTGTGTTTTTCCGAATCGATTCCGAAATCTCTGGCCGTTGGAAATTCGTTGGTTCGCGTGCACGAGAAGGCCCTAACTATAATTTTTAATTGTGCAATTTCGCAATTTCTTAGAAACTAACTGTACGCATTAAAAATAATTTACAATAATCATAGGCTTCGCTCCTTTTGCCGCTGCTTCAATCCCGAATACTAGTATCATTACCATACACACTCTCTCGCACTCTCCATGCTGACCCCGATTATTATTATTATCATTACCGCTCTTCGATGCGGCTCTTCGACGGATGCAAGACGGAGGATCGACGAAAAAGTTAAGGACACGTCCGGGCACCGACTTGATTTAATTAGCTCGAAACACCCTTCGATACGGTTTCGAGCCGACTGTGTAAATTAAATATATAATATGGAGAGAAAAAAAAGAGAGAGAACAACCAGAACAGAGCCGAGAAGAAGAAGAACGAGAAGAAAACGAAAAGAGAAGGACAACCGATGGTAGTAATTTCACGCCAATAGCGTTAAAATTTATTAAAGCGACCCGGAAATCGATTCTATTCTAATATAATAACTTCATAGAAAAACAGCGCTCAGAACAAAAACAATTAAAAACCAGGACGAAATCGAAAAGGACGAAATCGATCGGCTCGAAATTGATTGAAATCAAGTTTTACTTATTGCCAGATCGGAATTTCAGAAGGAAAAAAAAATATTATAACGTTATAACGAAACCCATGTTCAAATCTATAATAATGAAACGTTTTTTCACTTCCAAATTATTATTTAATACAAATAATAAATTATTATGAATAAAATGAAAAAGAAAATAAAGCCACGTTGCCACCTTTAGCTTATTTTAAGCTAGATTCAATAGACGAGTATGCTTTTAATGCCATTGAATGTTGCTTGTAATTAGCAACATTGCTGAATAGATTCGCTTCTATGCGAGCTTTTAATTAAATTCGAATCATAATCATCCGGTAAAACACAATGAAACGCAAACGAGCAACGCGCGATCAATCATTATTATTTTTTTGCTAAGCAACGAGATTCATTCAATTAATATGTCTTTAGCGAAAACATAATCAGTTTTTTCTCTCTCTTTTCTTTTAATTCGTTTCATTGTTTTTATATTCGTTATTAGATTGTAAATGTTAAAACGGGTTATTTCATTTTGCCAGCTGGTTACAATACACAATTAATTATTTTTATATCAAAGATAATAATTTTAACTACATTATTTGTATTCAATTACTTTTAAATATTCATGAAGAATGTTTGTGATGTAAATATTATTATATATATATAAATGATATTTTTAGTAGTGAAATGAATTATTTTATTATAGTAATGAATTGTTGAAGAGTTGATTATTGGAATAAGTTGAGATGTAGGATGGATGTAGAAGTTATTTGCTGAAGAGCAGATATTTTTCCGCAGCGCAAATAATTAACTCGGTGAGCGGCGTACGATGAGTTTATGGTTTCGTTTAATTAAGTTAATGCGAGTTATATGACTTGTCCCTTTTTGGTTCGCCCCACACACAAACACGTACGTCAGTACATGTATATATAGTTACACACACACACACACACATCTTCACCGACATCATCATCATTACCATCATCATCATCATTATCATCATCATCATCATCTAGATGAAAACAATTAAAAACTCGAAATTGATCGCATTTTTTATTTATTTTCGCCGAACGCGCGCGCCGCTCTTTTTGGGTGCCTTTTAATCTTTCGGTGTGAAATGTTGTTGTTTGCGTTTCCGCATTGACCCAGATCTCTCCCATCCCCCCGGGGGACGCCGGACGATTGGGGGGCTGTTGAGCGGCCGCGGGGGGTGCAAGACGTTGCGTTGGTGAGTATTTGCGGCGCGCGCGATAAAACGCGACGGGGGGCTGCGGCCGATGCAGCGACCCGCGGCGATCACTGAATAGTATACAGATTGATACAATTAGCCGTCACATTGTCGACAGCCCCCGAGGTCGCCTCCCCCCTTTCAGCCCCCCAACGGCCACCATCGTTCCGGCCTGAACGGAATCGAGAGAAACCCAATAATAATCGAAATGCATTCGGACAATTAATGGTCAGCCGCCCGCCCCGCGGCCCCCGCATCGAGCGTACCCACCAAATAATGAATTGAATCAAAAATCGAAATGAAGACGAAGCGAATAATAAAAAAAAAATCGAAATGCATGCAGTGGAGGAGGATGAAGGATGATGAAGAGGTGGAGGTGATCGAGAGAAGAAGAACTGTGGAAGCAGGCGGTAATAATAATAAGAATAACAACGACAACAACAACAACGAGGAATCATAATAATGATAAAAAGGTGGCAAACTTTAATTTAGTTTTGATTGGTGCGAATGTAATTATTGGACACAATGGGGTTTTCTGCGGTGCGAGATTTAATGCCCAGTTTTCATGCAAATTATCTGGGACCATCTAAAATTAATAAGGCTCGCCTCTACCGCATCCATACTATTATGTTAGCCTACCGACGAATTTTATGTCCCATCCCAAACCAACACTCCAAAAAACCCAAACTATAATTCAACTTAAGAGAATACCATTATTTATTACCAATCATTTTCTTATATCATTCTATATTCATTGAAATATTTTAAATATACCTGTTTTTATTTATTTTTTAATTGTGAATTTGGAAAAAAGATACGTTTCATATTATTTTAGGTTAGGAAAATATTTCCTGATTTGATTGCTCTATTAAAAGTAAATGTTACAATTATAGTATTGTAGAGGTCCTAAAATATTTTCCTGTGGGTATTGAATCGGAGTTTCTTTCATCAAATAACATTTTTTGAAGAATTTTACTATTCAAAAATTATAATTTCAATTATTGTGCTAAAGATTATGACATTTTAAACAAATTTAAATTCAAAATAAGAATTTGTTGTAGCAAAAAATATATATTTTATTTGTTGATTTATAGTAAAATTTCGGATAATTGAATAAATCTCTTTCTTGATGTAATATGTGGTGAATACCTATTGTTATGTGTTATAATATCAATGGATCCAATAAAAGCTACGCTATGATTAGTAAAATTAAACGGCATATACTTATGTAAACGCAGATTAAATGCGTTTATTGTTTTCATAGTAACTTGAATCAGGCACTCGATACAAGTGTTTATGAATATAGAAGCAAGTCAGCAAGTTTTTCTCAAGTACGAAGCAACGGATTCCTCTTATTAATGGTCTAATCTGAAATGTATACTGTTTTAAACATAATTTTCATTTATTTTTTCAATTTTGATTTTTTTTTATAGAATTGGAATAGTTAAATGTAATTATAAAATATATAATTATAGAATGAAAAACCATAAATAATGGAACAATTGAAATAAAAATGGAGAAGTAGAAAATCGAAGAAGTGACGTTTGAAGAATCCTTCGGGCCTTGGAAATTGTCTGGGCCTTGTTCTTTTTGCGACCCGGCCATTATGTTCTGCGTTCGATATTGATGCAAAGAAACCATTTTTCATCTTCAGTCATAATCTGTTAAGAAACGTGTTCGACGCGCGAGTAGAGAAGAGAAGTTATGCTGACACGTTGAAGAAGATTATCTGCGTGGTGAGTGTGAGAGTGCTGTGAGATACACCGTACACCCTCTGAAGAACATAATTGTCTTTAAGAAAACCATTCTTAATTATTTATAACTTATATTAATCTAATAAATATAAGTGATGCATACTTTCCATTACTCTTCAAAATTTATCCGAACAAAAAAATGTGTTATCTAAATTAAAAATGTAAAAATTGATTTGTTTTTGTTGATGATAATTAAAATCTGCAAGTGTGTAAGAATAACAATGAATAAACATGTGGAGGTATTTGCCAAGAAACGCCTATCATCGTTAATGTTCATCGATTTTCCATTTCGTAATTCGTTCTTAATTAATAATCTGAATTCTAGGCGACAGTGTCTCGGGACAGGCATCCAGTTGTAATGTATCTTTTTCACCTTGGAAAGAGCCCCGACGCAAATTGCCGTCCACGGAGAGACAGAAATGTGCGAACTTTTATCCGTGCGGCTTAGATTACACGTACACGACCACCGACCGGAAAACAATTTTTCCAGACACCTAAGACTAAAATACCCTTGCGCAGAAATCAGAAATAGAAGGAGACAGCTGAATTCCTCGCATCGAAAATGCGCGAGACGAAGAGGAATAAATAACGTGTCGCTGAATAATAATTAATCTTATTTTTATTTGGAGGAAAAGCAAAAACAATAAATCCGCTGCGCCGGCTGATTGAGATCTCTACCGAGAACTAATTTCTATATTATAATGACCTGCGGGCTGAACGCTTGTTTGTGTGTATGTGTATGCACGTATACATAAATACATACCTGTGAGTGTGTGCGTATTTATCTTTCTATACAGTATGTTTCAAAATCAATGTTTCGAGTGTGGAAATCTCCTTGCTCCTCCATCAAAAAGTAATTAGCAAAATTAATACTGCATTAATTACTCTTTCGTATTGATAAATTACACGCTTTTTTTGCTACGCGATATGATTGCGCCTTAATTTAACATAATCATAAATCACTTTTGAAGACATTCAAATAATAATTATATATTTGCATACATTAACTAATGATTTAAATTCTTCTAAACATTGAATTAAAATAAAATATTTTGAATTTAATGATTTATTTGAAATATTTAAACAAAGATTTTGAAACGCTCTGTATTTTGAAAAGTATTTGTTATTGAGCGTGTATTTATTTAAGTAGTGCAGTACCGGAATCTAAAGTTTCATGGCATTGCAGTGGTCAGGATAACGGAATACTTGTATCGAGAATAACGTTGAGAGGCTATTGAATGATAATTTTCGTATACATGTATATAGTAGATATATTGTACAAAGGGAGTTTCATTTGTAAACAGTTTTTCTTCGATTCGATCGCCAGCATTTCTCACGGATTAGAGTGTTAGCTTCTTGGTCCGAAGGTTACACGTTTTGATACCATATGGCCCATGCCTACAATACGGATCTGGTGTGCAGAAGAAGGGGGAAGGGCACGTAGAATGTCGGGCAGGGAAGTTATTATTTCATACTTCTTTTTACGCTGTGTTCGGTTGCAATGGGAAAAAGGAAATTAGTAGGTGCGTGATGGTAAAGAGAGTTCCTCCGCTCCTTCTCCAACTTACCAGCAGCCACAGCCGTTCTGTGACCGTACCAGTGCATATACACACACACACACACACAGAGATATTTATTTAATGATATAATTCGAAAACACGATCCGGCAGAACTAGTTTAACAGAAAATAGTAAATGCAGGCCTCTCTTGTACGCTCTCCTTGTACGTATCTATCAAACACGGCTCTCGCGCACACACACTCATAACCATGTTCGTATATACATGCACATACACTTGCGCACAATATTTGTATGTGTGTACAATTACATTGAAATATTAGCTGTGTGCAATTATTATGCGCGCTCTCCGCGCGCACATGATATATAGCAAACAGTCCACACACTGCAAACACACTGAATATTAATTATTGAATTTCATAATCAAGCCTGACAGGAATGTTTCGCCTTTGTTTTTTAACTAAATGACCGTCGCCTTTGTTGCTATTGTCGTTTGTTGTTGTTTGTCGACGTGGCACAACTCAGTCGAGAAATGCGCTGCAGCAGGACAACTATCTTGGTCCACGGTAGATCAACTAGTTTGAATGAAAATTGACTATTATTCCCGGATAATGTAAAACGTCGACCGTAGAGAATATGCAACTAACTTGTCAGTTACCACGTATACATACATATATAAAACGACACGCATTTATTTAAAAAGCAATTTCACTTGAGGTTTATCTCTGGACACTGGACAAATTAGCCAATTACCTAAGCAAAGCCTCTGGTTTATCCTTGTTAATCGAGAGCGAACTGCGGCGACAACGTTTTTAGTTTGCGTGATTGCATGCTCTTCAACACATTTTATTCAACCAAAGAATACATTTACAAATGTTTTCCAAACTTTACATATTCTAATACATTTTTATTACCTTCATAATAAGTAATTCTATAAATTAAAAAAAAAAATACAAAACTTTTCTTATCAATCTATTTATAATTTATTAAATCTTAAAGTTATCATTATTATGATATAACTGAAAATAGACGAAAGCTAAAGTTTCAAGTCTTTTCAGGTTATTATTCCATATGCATTCTCAGGTATTTTTCTTTGTCGGATGGCGGTATTATTTTGTTTTTGATGGTAACTAGTGGACAGGAGCCTTTTCTCAATGTGGACGTGACATGCAACGATATGGTTTCGTTTACCCTGATACGTCATCTTTTTAACCTTTCCTTGATTTAATCAAGGTTTTCTTACAAGTTGTATGATGCCACATCATGTGCAGAATGTAATTGTTGCTATTAATGTACTAAGTAAATATCAAGAAGTTCTCTACAAGTGTATTTTATCATCTATTCAATATCTTGCATTGCATTAATAAATAATCTATTTAGTTACTCAAAGTTACTAAATTTTAATGTAGTCAGTAAATATAAACTTCACTACAAAATAAAATATTCAGAAATTCTCTATAAGCGTATTTTGTTAGCTACATTGCATTCATAATCTATTTACTAACTTAAAGTTACTAAATTTTAATGTAATCAGTATATCAATTTCATTATGAAATAAAATATTCACAAATCTAAAGATGTTCTCTACAAGGGTGATAACAAAATATCTCTTGAATATCCAACATTGCATTAATAAATAATCTATTTACTAGCTCAAAGTTACTAAATTTTAGTGTAGTCAGTAAATATCAACTTTATGAAATAAAATAGTCAGAAATATATAGAAATTTTCTATAAGCGTATTTTGTCAGCTCTTCAATATCCAATATTGCATTGCATTTACTAACACAAATTTACTAAATTTTAATGTAGTCAGTAAATATCAATTTAATTACGAAATAAAATAGTCAGAAATCTAAAGAAGTTCTCTAAAAGAGTATTTTGTCAGCTCTTCAATAACCAGCATTACATTAATAAATAATCTATTTAGTAACTCAAAGTTACTAAATTTTAATGTAATCAGTAAATATCAATTTCATTAAATAAATAAAATATTCAGAAATTTAAAGAAGTTTTCTCCAAGCGAATTTTGTTAGCTCAATATCCTATATTGCATTAATAATTTTATTTACTAGCTCAAAGTTATTAAATTTAAATTAGTAATTAAGATGTGATGGAATGGGAAGTTTTTTTAATCTTAGTTGGAGAAACTGTATTTTATGAGTCATTTTCCATTTGAAGAAAATATATTCTATTCCGAGAAATTAATTAAATAATATTTTTCTTTTAATTAGGTCGTTTTCTAAAGTTGTCATTTTTTTTTATAAAAAAAGATATAAATATTATGGGAAACAAATATTTATACATTTTGTGAAATAATAAATAAATTTAAAAAAAATATGTGCAAAAATAAATAAACGTTATATAATGGAGATTTACACGGTTAAAAAAAATAAATAATCGGTATTTTGTTTCAACTTCGTTGTGCCATGAATTATTTATGATTGTGGTGGATTAGATTATCGAGAAACTTGAAATAGCGTTCCTATGGAAACCATTAATCATTTTCCACTATGGCCGAACGCGTTTAGAAAAAAAAAGTAGGAAAAATAATAAATGAAAATCAATTATCCCGTAATGTCTGTTAAACGTTTATTTGAGGCGTAAATTAATAAGCTAAGCGCAATTAAATTCCGAATAAGCGATTTTACAGTATGTTCACATAATTTATTTATAAATTTTCGTATTTGCATAAAACTAATAAACTTCCATAGCGATACAATCTCGGCGTTTTATTTAAATGGAAAAAAGGAAAGACAGTGTAAAAAAAACAAGCATGGGAATGTGGTCGAAAACGAAATGTGGTAGAAAACGGAAAAAAGAAAACGGTTGCGTAATTATCCAAAAAAGAATTAGGTGAATGCATAGAAGCCTGCACGCGATTAAATTTTGATTTTGAGGGAATCTGACGGGAAAATCTGTGCGCGATTAGATGTAGGCATCATCAACATCGGAATTATCATGATCATCGTCGTCAGCAGCATCTAATTTACGTTCTACACACAAAATTTTTTGGGAAGCGAACGCACTTTAATTATAGGGAATTCAGATCACTGTCCAATTTCTCGAGTAGATTTTTAATTACTAAATTATTTTACACTCCGTGCATTTACTGCTCTTTATCTCTCTTACTCATTTTCTTTCTCTGCTCGCCCGATGCTCGGAATGGGCAATAAAAGCTTACAAAATATTATGTTCGTGGATCATAAATAAATAATGGCAGGAAATGTTTTTAATCTTAATGGTCGACTGAGAGTGTGAAACGCAACGTGAGGATGGGCGATTTAATAAATATTTCGTGCGCTAATTAACCGAAAATAAGGATTTAAATATTTATTAGACAATTTTCCCTAGACAATAGAAACGAGAAAATTAAATGTATTTTTTTAAAATTCTATTACACAAACGGACCCGAAAAGTGAGTGTATTAATAACAGCGATCCTAATCTAATCCTTATCCGCTTTCTCACATTTAACACTGGCTGCGCCTGGAGAAAGAGACGCATATTAATAATAGTTGCTTTTTTTGTGGAAAATTCCCTCTAATGAGTTGGTTGCAAGAGGAGAAAGACGAACCCCCCGAGAGACGAAAACTTTCATTAATCATTCTGCCATCTCTTATTTAGAGTTTTACATAGTATTTATAATGTTAATGGTATGCTAGATGCGGCGAAGAAGAAAAAAATATATATGATGGAGGATATCTCGGAGGAATGGGAGAGTGGGTAATAATTGATTTCAAAGTTCCGGTCGAAACGAAAATCGTATTACTTCAGCGGTCAGAATTTTAATATATATACCTTAAAGTTGCGTACACACTGCACTATATTTGTTAAGTAAATCATATAACCAAAATAAACTAACTGTTTTAAAAAATATAAATTAATTTTCAACATATGTACTGTTAGAATGTGTCAAAGCAAAGAACTGTTAGCAATTGGGTCGAAGTTTAAATACAAAACAAATATTTTGAGAAAAATGGAGTAAAAAATGATTATATTTTTTCAGTTTCCAATGTTTATAATTTGTAAACTCCTCCTACTTACAGTTATAAATATTATTTAAGTTGGTATAATTGTCAAAAAAAATCACTAGAAATGCAACTGTCACTTCAATTGATGTCATCGTTGTTTAAGACTACTACCAATAACATCAAATACTTGCTATAGTTGTCAAATATAAGTTACTTGGCAAGTACCGCTTCTGGAATTTCATGATTGGCAATAATTGAGACGAGAGACGTATTACTTAATGTGCGTAGTTGCAAAATTAATTATCATATAGTGCGTAGTTAGTAAGGAATGTGTATAGAACTCGTCAAACTACTTCCTTTTAAACTTGTAATTAAAAAAAGGACTATATTTAGTGACATATATTAACTATATTATTTACGATAGTAAAAATTTCAAAATAATTTAGCGGACTAATTACAGAGTATACAAATTGTAAAATGCAAGTTATTTGGTGTAATTAGTGCACTTCTTTTTAGGAGCATTTATCTTTTTGGTAATAAGTAAATTATATGAAACGGTTAGATTTAACGCTTGGAGGATTAATTGAGATCAAATGGTTTTGATACTCGGGGGTAAAATGCAAATATGATGCGCGCTCTCATAATTTTGAATTTCTTTATTCTTGTTTTATTTTATTTTTTGGTATGTTTGTAAGGAACAGGCGAAAATGTCTAATTAACTTATACATTAACACTGGTCTTTGGCGCAGAGGATGAAATGAATGGCCTCCGAGTTGTAATTTAGCTTCAGTTTTAGTGCACTAGAAAGAACACCACACGGGATCATAATATAAGACCTATAAAACTCATTAGTATGAGATATAATTGATGAACCTCGTGGTATGCACGGAACGCCCAGGCGAACCACAGACCAGATACCTGCTCGAACGATGATCGCACACACAACAAAACCTTCTTACTACGCTCACATCCGATGCTCGGGAAGGAGGCTCAGGCTCAACTCAGATCAGCCCTACGCCAATTTATTTTAAACAAATTATCAATACATTTTGAACATTCAATAATGATAGAGCTCTATGCAACCCGAAATGGAGATTATTTACTAAATGTTGTAATTAATAATTTCCCATTCTCGCTGGGCGTACACTATGGGAGATTTATAATAATTAAAAAAAGTCAGCAACGAGTTAAGAGAGGAGGAGGATGAAGACGAAGAGGAGGAGGAGAAGGCGGAGGACGGGGACGAGCTACAAGAAGAAGACGACGACGACGACGAAGACTGGATAACTTTCTACTGAAGACTAAAAGGTCAAGCAATTAACCGGCCGCATTGAAACCAATTTATTTGTTCTCTATACACGCAGAAATCACGAAAATTTTCACGCCGGAAAAGCAGCCACCACGAAATGTGGTGCGCAACGATTTGTTAGGATTATTTATTACATACGAAGCGAAGCCGACCTGTGATGTATTCGTGGAATTACGCAAATTAAATAGTGAAACGGTACTTTTTTATGTGTCGTATAAAATTACAATTTGCTACGATTCCCAACATATTCTTCATCATCCAACTTACTCGGACCACACGATGCATCAAATTAATTTGACGTTACCATAATCCACGAATTACATACAACAAATAAATTTATTATTACATAATAACATATAAATCTAGAAGAAATACTAATTTATCATATCTACATAACAATTAATGTTAATTTTGTAATTTGTCCTTAATTATTTTATTCTAAACCAAGGTTTTAAAAAAAAATCAATTGTTGCAAACACATGCGATTTCACCTTCACTCCACAAACCAAAATCTTATTCTACGTCCAATTCATTTTAACCGACTTTCAAATATTTAAATGTTACTTTTACGTTCAACTTTTCATTGCTAATGTATTTATGTTAATTAGATTTTTTTTTGAAATTCAATTGATGTGCTAATTTCAAATTGGCAAGAAGGCGTGAGCCTGCTTTACTTGTTCTTCATCATCATCATCGTTATTTCCATTCACATTCATTGTTCAAACGAAGTAATCGCAACGATTTCTAATGAATTTTTATTTTTATTTCTTGTACACACACAATGCTCATTTTCTTTATTTTTTTCTCATTCTAAATGATGGCTTTCACTAAATCCCCGTTGATTATATTTAATGGTGTTTCCGAAGGGCTCGGGAGAGGATCTGAGGTAATTCAATTTGGGCACGCTATTATCTCGACGGGCGGATGGAAAAAATGTGTATCAACTTTCACGCAACGCAACGTTATATAAAAAAAAAATATTTTTTTTTTTTATTTATCTCGCTCGAAATCGTTGCGTGGGATTCTTTTAGTGGAATAAAGAAACAAATATATTTAATATTTTATATAACCTAATATAGTTTTGCATTGGGTAACCATATACATTTCATCCGTTGTTTCCTCTCCGTAATAAATCTCTTTGGATCCATATTGTTTATATTGTATAAAAGAGTTATTTGTATTAGCAAGTGCTTCGGGCTCTGCGTGAAATGGACACGAATTACTTTCTGTTCCTGCCACAGTAATCATATCCATTTCCGGTCTCGACTTCATTGTTAAATCTTTTGATTCTAATACAATTGAAATACTACAATAGTTTTTAATACTATTTTAAAGATGCGAATCTTAGTATTAAAGTATAATATATATTAGTCTTTAAATATTGCTGCCCAGTTTTTAGAAAACTAATCTATACCGACCCTGGGACATCAACATTTTTCAGACATATTTGTCTAGCAAAAAAATAAAATAAAAACTTTTGTATCTTTTTATTTCATTTACTTCACATTTATTTTAAAGTCATACTAAAAAATATCTTTAATTTTACGGGTCAAAAGGGAACTTTTAATAATAAGTCGGATGTGAAGGGTATGCTTGTTTTTATTTGCTGATGATAACAACAGTTTGAGTTATTTTCAGCCGCAAGGAGTTTGAAAATTGCAATGCTGAAAAACCAACTTCGAAAAAGTATGAACACGAAAAATCAAAGTAATACCATTAAAGCTTTAGTAGACAGATTGGAAAAAAATTATTGAACAGATAGTTAAAATTAAAGAATCATCAAATATTTTCATGCACTGCAAATCTTAAAAAATTAGTAAATATATATTTTTTACTTTCATCATACGTTATGAATATTAATTTTTAAATCTTCAAAATATAAAAACCAAATCAAAAATCGACAAACAATTCAAAGTTTGGGAAACATTGTTTAAATATCATAACTTGATAACTTGGAAAACTTTATTTATAATAGATAATTTTAATAATACTAAAATTTACAAAAATAATATGTCTTAATTAAAATAATTGAATTGTAATTGTAACATAAATAAAAATATTAATAAACACATGAAATAAGTAAATAAAAGTAATGTTGATGTTTACTTTATCTAAAGAAATAAATTTAAATGCTTTAGCTACCGAACACAAACATCTCTCTTTCGTAATATATCTTATTTCCTTTAAAACTGAATAAATCATCTCTAGTTTGTTGTATTTTTTTTCTAATTTGCGACATTCCCATACCATTAGGATTCCATTCATCTTTGCGTTTCTCTCAATTACATACATATTTTTCTACGATTAGAATCGAAAACTTGAAATCTTATATTTGGAAAGACTGCACGATGATATATTACGTTAACATTCTTAGCACGTTCGACAAGAAAATAAAAACATATTTTATAATATAACGAAATCCATTATATGCAAAATCTAAGTTATATTTCAATTCTGATCACGTCTTAAATTTAAGAAATTCGTTTTATTTTTTAAATTTAGATTTGCGAAATAAAGTGGACGAGGGTATTGAAAACGCGTGAAATGAGCGAATGCAAATGTCATTTCTGCATTAAGGTGTGACGTAAGACCGTGCCGACGATGATGGTTAAATGCATGTTTTATGCACGTATAATTATTGTTAACGATATTGGAGAAATATGTAGGGTGCGTCAACTAATGACGATCTCCGCTTTTTCTCCCGATGATTAATAATTAGCCGTTTGCAAGTACGGCAGTATTTGAAGCAATTTACTCGTACGGACATTTCACTTTTACTATTCTCCACATGACTAACGTCATTGACGTTATTAATAAACGTTTCAATACAAATAATTACCAGCTGGATATGTTTATGACCGACAATCAGCGAACAAAAGATCAATAAAAATCGCATGTATTGCGGCAATTAATACTCACTTTAATCCATTTCTCGTAACTTGAGCACGTCCAGAATTCTACACGCACATTCTGGAAATACCAAAACCGAATTATTATTAATACTTGCAGCGTTTTCCCTCATTATTGTTATTTCTATTAATTTTTTTGAAAATGTATCGACGAAAACCGAACGTGTTGCCATTTAATGTAAGCAATTACCGTAGAAGGAGTGGGCACAGTGCCAGAGATGGAAAGAAACCGTTTTTATTGACAAACACGAAGAATAAAGATTAGTTCGTGAACTATCCTGTGACCTCAAAATAAAAATATCCGTATAAAATTTAAATTTATATAATCTAGAGCTCTTGAAGTCCCGACGCCCACGAGGACCGTAAAATTCTCCAAAAAACCAATCGTACGCATTTCCTTATCTCACAAACCCGACTTAATCCACAGTTCGTTTTCGTGTTTTGTGTAAATGAGGAAACAATATAATTGGAAGAAAACTGTACAACCAGAGAAACACATTTTTTTCTAAACCACAGTATAAATTAATTAAATGTAATCTCAAAGTTTTACAGAAATATCTCCTACTTAGGATCAACAAGTTTTTATTTGTTTTTTATGACAAAGTAAATTCTAGTTAGAATGAACAAGTTTTTATTTATTTTTTATGACAAAGTAAATTAACTCTATAAATTTTGGAAAATAAAACCAGTATTATTACAAAGTAGATGCGAGAGAACATGTATTTATATGTTTTGTATTTTTTTGAATTATGTAATTGTTACTATTAATTTTTTGTAAAAATATAAAATAATCTTTAGCTTACGTAAAATCTCAATATTTCGTTGATTTAAAGAGAAAGACATTTTTTCAACTGCGGTATAAATTAATTAAATGTAATCTCAAAGTTAAAATGAACAATTTTTTATTTATTTTTTATGACAAAGTAAATTACTTTAATGATTTTAACTTATATTTTGGAAAATAAAACCAATATCTATTATTACAAAGTAGATAATTTTCAGTTTGTGCGAGAAAACATGTGTTTATGTGTTTTGAATTATGTAATTAATTGGAAAGTGTGTTACTATAAATTAATGTAAAAATGTAAAATAATCTTTAGCTCAATATTCCGTTGATTTAATTATTATTTTCTTTTGCATAATACATGAATCTCTATGTATTATTGTACAATTGAATGCACAATTTGATGTATAAACATATATCGTGTTATACGAAGCTGAGATTTAATAACAATGCTTTCTGGCTTGTGTTTACAATTAGTTTATTTCTTCGTTGCATTCTAAATATAATAAATAAACAATACCAATAGACATGCAATATTGTGCGGCGACAAAGACAAGTTGTAATTTATAGATAATAGACTGCAGGATGTTGGTGTTGGGAGACGACGACGGTGTGCAGGGAATAAAATAAAGAATAACACAAGTAAAATCCGAATACAATGGTGGTAATGTTTGTTGGTAAAGTTGGCAGCTTCGGATGGAAAATAAGAAGAGAAGCGGTCCGCACTTTTTGCATTTTGTAATGCGGCTCGCTCGCTTGTTGCTCTTGCATTGGGTTGGTTAGAAAGGCCGTATCATCGACTTTGCATACTGGCACTCTGCAACGAAAGACCTTGATGACTTGACATTTAGTTAAGGTATATCGAATTAAGTATTCAAGGGTTTGTTTTACACCGTTGAAAACGACACACGCACTTGCAGTATATTCAATTACCTTTGAAATCCGAAAAGAAATTGCATAGTGCATGACGGCCTATCAACACATCATATCTAATTACACTTTATTTATTTACTTTTTACTTTATTTTCATTGACATTGCATATTTATCAATTTGTTTAAATCAACATATAATACTCATAATTAAATTATTTTTAATTTTAATTCATTAATTACTTAATTTAAAGTAAATAAATATTTTCGATTAAGTTAACTATTATTGTTGTTTGAGAATCAAGACTATATTTTGCTGAAATCCGAATCTTACTGAAAAATATTTATAAATTCTCTTGTTGATGTTTATATTATGTCTGTAACTACAAGGCGTTAGTAATAGTAGCTTTGTTTGTAGATGAAAGTGTTTTTCTGTGAAGGTGTATACGATAATGTCGTTAATCTTAGCGCGTTTATATAATAAGACTTATTTCTTATAGTATTCTAATTACAACTTAAACCTCGACTATATATCTGTATGAATGTGAATTTTATTACGGATTTTCATGATTTTAGTACTTTATAAAGTAGTAAGCTCTGTATATATATATATATAATTTACGTTTTATGTTCGGTTTAAATTACAAGAAACAAACCATTGATGATTTCGTTTTAGATGTTTTATTGCGGTGAAATGATGACATTATGCGGTAATTACGGTCTGTGTGCGAAAATGCGATGCGTCTCTTTCGGTGTTTGGTGGTATTGAAGGCGGATTCGCGTCTGATTGTGCAGAATCATAAAGAGTTGCGTTGTTTGGTGAACTATGTGGGTGGTAAGAGTGTGTGTCGGCATGGCGTGTGATTGCTTGTGCGTCGTGTGTTTGTGTGTGAATGCGTGTAACGTTATTAACGTATCGAATGGGGGGATTCGTAGGGGGTTGGTAGCCCCCCGCGTTCACACTAAATTAGTTTGATTGAATGGGAGACACGTACTGGACGTATAATGCTCCGATTATTTTGCGAGTTCTCGAAGAGAAAGAAGGTAGATTGTGAGAGGCAAAGGTTGTGAGAGAAGAGTTGAAGTGGCGGAGAGTTGAGGTGGAGGAGAGGAGGAAGAAGTCGAAGTCCAAGTCGAAGAAGTCTTCTGGATATATGCGAGTGTGGGTGTGGGCGGGTGTAGAAGGGAGCCAGAAGCAAGCAGCAGGCCTTTCGTTTGGTTTTGTAGTGGATATGGCGGGTCGTCGACCGGATGGATGATCCGGCAATCGATATTATTGTGTGTGCATTTAATAAATTGGAAAATTTGCGTTTCGGACGCCGTAAATTGCATCGTTAACGCGCCTGTGACATTTCAGAGAGCAATTACGGGAGCTCCAAGAGAGCAGGCAGAATAAGAAGGTACAAGGCAGGAAGAAGGGTACAAGACATCATCCATACCTACACATACCGTACCTACTATGCTCACACTCTCGCTCTCGCTCACGTATGAGTATAAGCATGGACTTCTCAGAGTCAGTCTCCTCTTCGGTGTGTGCATATATATATGTGTGTGTGTCTGTGCAATTATATTGGGACCGTGACAATGGCTTGTTTTCGGCACTTGTTAGCTGGCACTGAACATGCAAGCTTGTTAACGGGTAGCAGCAGCACACACCGTGGAGGCTCTCTCTACGATCGCCCTAAACCAAACATCCCTAACGTGTATGACCTTATTCAGATCATTACTTCCAAGAAAACCCAACTGCCTCCCGTCCAGCATACTTTATTGGCCCACTGCATAAATCCACCGACTCAGGGACTTGCATTTCATCAAATTCCTTCTCCATCCTTTCCTTCTCTCTCCTTCTTCTCTTCCTTCACTTCTTTTTCGTTCGCCTTTATTCAGAGTCGGCCATTTGGTTGGCTTTTCACCGTTAACTTTATGGCCTTGCTTAACTTTATGACATTTGCCGGATAATCTTCTCTCTAAAAGCAGTATTTTGGTGCATTCTGGTTAGGATACAGAGTTCAGGATCGCGACCGCAGCAGAAATGCGCGGCGCTTTTGCACCGTTGTTCCGCAACCCTCGAGGGTGTTCTCAAGAGAAATCTGGCCGATCTCTAAACCCGATTAGAACTCTCTTGCGTAATGCGCTCGCAATTATCCTCGTAACTATACCTAGTTTAACTCTCAGTCTTTCCTATTCAAAATATCTAAAGCAACAGAAATTTTTCGAGTTTCATGATTAATTCAATTCCTTATACAGCCATAAAAAAAAGAAACAAAAATTTATTACATTATACCATTTCAATGAATATTTATCAGATTCTCAACATTACGCTCATGCATTAACAGATTTTTATGATTTATCTCTTTCAAATCGAATTCCCTGTTAATATTGTAAAACTACAATTTTTCAATACCAATCGTTTAATCAAATTTATTAAACATGAATGTTCACAGTTCAATGAATAATTTATTAATAAAAAAATTAATAATCAATTAATTAATATTAACACTATTTATATTTAACAGAAAATAAATATAAAGTTTCACTATTTATGTATAAAGCAATAAAATGTAATACAATACGCATTCAATTGTCATTTATTACTACAATTACATAAATAATTAGTTAAGAATTAATTATCAATTATCATTATAAAACAAGTATTGAATTATTTATTTCTTTATTTTTATGTAGAATATTAATTTAATATAACAATTTATAGATAACTTTAACATTTATTAATTAGAACTTTGAATTGTCATAGATTTAGTGCGTATTAATATGCATTTAAAATAAATTGTAAATAAGTCAAGCAATAATTGTTATAATTTTATTGAAGAAGGTTTAGAGGCGTCCGAGTGTTTTGCGTTGTTGAAGTTGAGTGGCACGCCATTCGCTATGAAACTATTAAACGTGAACCATTGAAATATTTTGACATAATTAAAGGTAGTGGCGTGCGTTTAAGAGAGTGCACGCGACTGAGGCATTAAATTTAACTGGAGGTATAACAAGGCTCGGTTAGAAAAATCGCAAAGCCAATGAGCGAAACGGCGTAATGCATGGTTAATATTTGTCGGTTATATCTGCAAGAGCAATGAACAGTTAAAGAGAACCTTTTTTATGAAAATTCGCAGCTATGAATCATAAATGCTCACCTACTTCTGATAATAAAACGGGCGTCCGGTATTTCCAAACGGCTCGAGAGAAATGCAAAGCGAGAACGAAAACTGACCATCGATTATAACATAATTTCGAGTTATTCGTTGCAGCGAAACCATTTAGTTCAATTACTTCAGATTAGATATGCCTATAAGCTACGAAGGACATATTTCTAGGTAGGCTTTTAAGAAATGACACGGTAGTAACGATATGTTTAATACGTAGTGACACGTACGTCAGTGTGAACACTTCAGAGCATATTTCAATCCCAAAATAATAATAAAACCATTATGAAAATTAATTTTAATTTAGAATTTATTTTTCGTGCACAGTTTGATATGATTATATAATATAACATGTGTCAGCAAAGGTCAACGCATCATTTATGAATTGGTTTTCATGTAATTGTAGGCTTCGGTTCATAACTATTATTGTGATCAATAATTGTAAGTTTGAAAAATCAATTCGCCTAATAATTTGCAAAGCTTTTAGCAGAATGCCCAATGTAATGTACTGTAATTTATCCGACTGCAAACAACTCTTGAAATTTAGTTACGTTCACGGTGCGTTGAATTATGCTGTATTGGTCGCAGTTGCAATCATTCTGATTGATTTATTTTCCTTCCTCGCTAACGCGTTTCTTGCTTTTAATTTATCCCACGAGTTAATACCGCTTCATTCAATTGCATCCATCACAGCCGGATCTGCATTAACATACTGTCAATCATGCAACAATATTCTTTGTTAAATACATCATCTGGTCTTTAGGGCAATTTTAAATTATTATTATTATTATGAAGTTTGCAACAACTTTAAATAGAAACAAGCAGATTTTGAATTAGACTAATTTAAACAATGAGATTGGAAATTGCTTATGTTATTATAATCATTCTAGATAAAATTATATAAATAAAACATTTGAGTTATCAGTTGGCTAAACCATATTTGAGAAGTTGTTAGTGATTATATTTACACTATATATGAGCACGTTAGCTTAACAACAAAATCAACAGATGTATACTAAGGTTGGAAATAGGTAGGAAACAGAACTGTAAGAGTGACCTAACAAATACGACTTGGAATAGACGTACAACGCCTTACGTCAATCAATATTCTTTATTTTATGAAACTAATAAATAATGTATCAACGATTTAACATTTACATTTTTATTACGATCTAGTTTCTCTATTTTCGTACACTTCAGATTTAAGTTTATATATTTTTTTTTTGGCAATCTACAATTTCCCAAACCAATAAAATTTAATTTAAAAATATGTAAATTTAAATTAAATATATTTAAAATTTCTCATCTGGAATTTTAATTTCAAGCTGTTTTTATTTCCTTATTTCAAAATAGTTTTCATGATTGTAAACTATGTACGATTCTCATCCGGATGAAAATATGGAACACCTGCATGAGATTCAATTAAATCCTTTGTTTTCAACCGTTCACCAGTTTTAATTTATTGTTATTAACTTTACTATTGCCTTACGTGTACATAAGTCTTGCCGCTGCATAGCTTTATCTGACTTCGATATCGCTGGAAATGATGAATATTTATATAATAAATTATGTAAATTTAATGAAGAAAAACTGCCTCTTTGCTCCTTTAATTTAATGAAACGGACGACATGATTTATTTATTGCCTATTCAATTACGTAATTGTATACTCTCATTAAAGGAAACCAAAGGAAAACTGCATCATATTCTAATAGCTGCATTCATTGAGAAATGCAAGAAGATTTGGATACGCTTTAATGAGTGTAGACAGAATTATTATATTTTTAGCTGATTCGTTTTTCTGCTCTCGGACAGATAAAATCTACAAAGTCATTCGTGTTACTCTGCTTCGCTTTTAATTTAATTACAACTTAGCACATGTATTAACAGAAACACATTATGTAAATTTCAGTTTGTGTTGGGCGTCTGAGACAATGTCGCGTATTTCCTTTGTCAGCTTAAGTATATATATATTCATTCTCAATTGCTATGGGTCTATAAGTTTTAATAAAAATGTTATATCAATTTCGCTTTTATTTATTCAATTACAAGTATTGAAGAGAGTATTAGCAATAATACATTATGTAATTTGTGTCGTGTCGTTTGAGACAATGCGGATGGATCTTACCTCCGGTTATTAAAGTGATTCCAGTAGGTGAGTGCGGCAGATAGCGATCGGTCATTACTTGCAGGTTTTCGGGAGGGATAGGACATTATTATCTTCTTATAATCCCTCTCGTTAATGCGACCTTCGTGTGACAAATAACGATGTTTTAAAGCAAATAAGTCTTGGAAGGAAGATCCGAGCATTACGTAATTACAGAGGCCGACTCGGTCGGCTCGGATGGGTTTCTCGCTTCCTCTCTCGTGCGCTGATCTCTCGGTTCTGATGGATGTGTGAGCGTTCGGTATTTACGTGTGTTCGGAGGATTCAAATCACATTTTAATAACAGAAGTGATGTACCAGTAACGTGTTTTCCTTTCCTTCGTTTTCGTTTTTTTTTGCTCCGCATAGTTGTTTTCTTTATGTCCGTTTCTTCTTTCTCGGATTCCTCTGGTCTGCGGATTTGAGTAAATTTTCGGATGGAACAATAAAACGTTATGCGCGGTTTCGCTGCGTGTGCATAATAAAAGAAGGGAGAGACCACGCGTTGGATGGGAGGTTGGTGTTTGGAGCTGGAGCAGACGAAAGAGAAAGAGAAGGAAGGAGGCCGTGTGGTTAATATAGCCTAGAGTTGTTAACTGTAATTTAAGGAAATAAATGTGCTGTAATATGGGCGCTGGGGTAGTAATTCCGCAGCACTGGCTTTATACCTTATTATGGGCCATAACAATGGACCCAGCGCGAGGGCATTTAAAATGTATTTTATTACATATTTACTGACTCACCGCAACGCGACGCAAAACTCTTACTTTATGACTTCTTCTCGTCGTTGTTCTTCGCAATTCACTACTTGCGCAGCAGCGTGTAAGGGTTTCTGGTCGAGCGAGGAATTAGCGTTTAACATTTTTGTAAGAATTGGGTAATTGTCGGTTTGATAAGAGGAGATTGGATGGGCCGAGGCCGTTGCTGCTGGTACTGCTGCTCCTTGTGCTGCTGCTGCTGGTACGATTTATGGGTATGGGTCGGGGCCGAGGGGGGCGGAACCCAATACATAAATATCAGTGCATTAATAAATAGTCCCAACAAATTAAACATTTGACAGTACGCTTATAGATGGTTATCATATGGTCTACCGTACGTAGTGAGCAGCCCGCTCCCCACATCCTCCCTACCCTTGCCCTTCCTTTCCTTTCCCTTCGCCCTCCGCACACATAACGCATATACTACTACGATCAGTAAACGCCTCATATATGTACACACACACACATAAACACGTGCATATAAGCACACATCTCTTCTCCTCGTGGATGGTGGCTACTGAATCTGCCTCGGGCCTACTCCACAATGTAATACACCGCAGCACCAACACATTATTTGCCACAGCCAGGGAACTCACCTTCCTCTTCTACTTCTTCTTCTTCATCATCATCTTCTTCTTCTTCATCTCCAGCACACATTTATTATTTTACAACCTCCATCACAATTACGCACCGCGAACACGGAACAAACAGACGTCCTAAAACATCCTAAATCCAATCGAAGGTCTTCACCACAATTTGCTTTTTTTTTCTGATTTACTTCTTGTCCGTTCAACATGACATTCCGCGGATACCGCCGCGTCTTTAAATGTCCGTATATTATGACCCCCCGTCCCATAACATTAAATCACCCACTTATACACTTATCCCACTAATGAATTCATAAACGTGCAGCATTCGTTACGAATATCGCATATGGAATTACTTTCCAATAATTTAACGTTATATTATTTTTTTTATACGTAACGACGAAATAATCGCATTACACAGCATATTTTCACCTCCGTTGCTCCTACATGCCAACCAATTTGCGCACAACATTTATTTATTAGTTAATAAAATATCAACAAAATCATATTTTAATATAATACCAATTAAGAACTAAAGAAACGATAAAAATATAATTATTTCGTTATTATTAATTAAAATTTCATCGATTTATGACTCAATAGTTCCCATAGAATCGTTAGATGATAAAGAAAAAATAGGATACTTCCCTATATAGAAAATATATTGCTTATAGAATAGAATGAAAGAAATAATATGAAATCATAAAGTCTAAGTATAGCGGGATTCGTAGGCTTTAATTAATTACATTACGTCGAGCTGAATTTGCCCAAGGCCAAACTTCCGGTTTCCAAGCACGGATTATGTCTGCGTTATTTTTTTTTTTTTGTGTCGCTAAATAAGAAATCTTTAATTAAAAGTGCGCACTAATTATCGAATTTTCGTTAAATTATTAATGCCGCACCAAAGCAAACATGGAAAATGGTATTTCAACTTTTCATCGAAGGTCGCGTCTTCGAAAGTGGTATAGATCCTCAAAAAGGTATAGAAAATACCTGATCTTGCCATTATTATTCTTTTCGTTAAGCGGTATGTTTATTTCATATGATTCTCCAGATTGAAAAAAAAAATTATATATATATATGCCGAAGAAAATAAAACGACTTTGTGGAGATTACAAAGTATTATATAAAAAAACTACGTGTATCGGAAAAGTGGCTCTCGTTTCGTTTTATTATTTTTAAGAATAACTAAGTAATCCGGACTTATTTATATACACTTATTTATTTTTTCTTGTTCGATAAAAGGAGGTATCTTTATGGAGTTGCCTCTTGGTTTTTTTTTGTTGTTGCTATTTAGCAATGAAATCGGAGCCGCACTAAAATTGATAGCCGCTTGTTCGATATTATTATATAAATTACGTAGAGGCGTTAAGTAAGACCGCTGTAATTAGGCCTGAAATCGGACATTACGCGCGTAATTTTATAGAAAAACAATTAAGCCGGAGCGCGCAATTTTCAATCCGTTTAATTTAATATTCCGAGATTCCAGTGCCTCGAATTGTGTCTTCGTATAAATACTGCAATTAAAATTTCCTCGTTTTTCCTCTTTCTTTCTTTCTCTCTCTCATTTCTCGTATCCATCTTTATTTCCTCACACAATTCACAGCAATTTGACTTAACGGTGTGTTTAAATACAGTTTTAGCCTGAAAAACAACAAAACTGCATGAAACAAGACGGTACTGTTTCCTCTTATTTCTATTTTTTGTTTTCTTTTGTTTAGTCCTTCGCTGCGGCTGCCGTTCTATGTGTGTGTTCTTCTTCTAATTGCCATACAATTTACTTTAGTGCTCTGAAAATGGCAATTTAATAGATGGGAAAGAGACAAAAATAACTGCATTTTTAATAAACTTATTCGTAAATTCATTTACTTCCTCAATTGAGTTTTCTACTATATTTTTACTTATTATTATAATACAATTAAATAATAGTTGGATAAGTTATTTGATCTTTGAAGTCATGCTCCACAATCCATAATAAACTAAAATATGGTGGTTTCTAACCAAAAATATCAAACTAAATATGACACGTGTAGATTATGTAATATTCTGAAAGATGATTTTAACGTACCATTAGCTCCAATTGCTTAAATAATTCAATTTCAATTGAAGTTAATTTAGTGGTGATGTAAAGGCGTGTTAATGCTAATGGATTCTCGAAAAGAAAGTAACAACATGTAACTGGGTTATACCATCTGAAATAAAGTGACTTTACTTGTTGCCATTAATTATTTTGAACTTGTTCCAACGAAATAAATACATCCACCTTGCGTTTGTTAATTTCAATTGATATTAAATATTTTTTATTACCACATTTATTTTTATGTAATCTAATTATTAGAGTATAATGTATTATGTATGTTATTTCATGGTTGCAAATAAATATTGTTGTTATTATTATTATTGAAAGCATGTAATAAATATGATATCGCGTAATGGTTTGATGACTTTTTGATATAGTCGAATAAAAAATAAAGATATTTCGCAATAAGTTTAATGTGTAGTTTTTGAATTATATATCTAGTAGAGCGCTCTTTATAGTTCTTGTAAGCCCTCATAGTTGAGATACGATAATGGATATGTGCAAGGCAAGGACGTGGATGGTGAAAAGGCAGTAATAATTGGTTTATATCCGAGATTAATTTATCAATGGACTCTCCCTCGGAAAGTGTCTGAAAGAGAGATGTAAATAAATAAAAGACAGTATTTCGTCGCTCGTTCTCTTCGCTCATATAATCTTTACGAGTCTGGTATTTTATTGTTTTGGTCTGTCCGTATGAATATATAATTTTTTATTCGATCCTGGAAGGAGGAGTGGTGAAATAAAGCTAATCTAATCTGGCCGAGAATAATAATAATTGCGAAACGCTTCATCCTTAACATCATCGTCTTTTTTTTGTTTGTTTGTTCCTTTTAACATTCGCGTGTTGCGTTCTGTTTATTTTAAACCCCGGGCCTCGTCGACCGGACATAAAAGAGTCCCTCATCTTTTTGTCCTCGCTTTTTATACGTTCCCGCACTCTTTCTTTCTCCTCTCCTTTATCGCTTCTTTTTTCTTGATTTTTCGGTTTTGTCTCCCTTCACTTCTTTTTCCTGAAATTTTAATTGGAGATGGAATTTCGAGACGTTTCGTGACTTAGAAAATTACCCCGGCTCCGGATGATGATGATGATGATGATGACGATGATTAATTTAATAATAACTGAAAATAAAAAAAAAGGAGAGAATCAATTTGGTTGGAGACGAAAACAAATAACGAAATATCATTACCTTTCGGGTTAATACTAATTGCCGATATTTTTCACCCGAAACGGAACCTCTGCGAGCAATTAATGTAATTGGAATTTTTCATACTCATATTCACTCGCCGACACAGAATATATGCCTATATCCTTCCACACATACACAGATGCACGCACGTACACACATGCTCTCACATACAAACAACAAGTTATATTACACGATTTAATGCCGAGCTAATGCATAATGATTATAAGGATTATTTTATATCAGATGTTGTGTCGTGTCTCGCATGATTTGTGGTTATTATTTCACTATATCTAAGAAATTTATACATAACTTTCGTGATTGCCAACCAAAAAAGCAGAACAAAAATGTTTACAGGCTCGAGAACATAAAAGAATCGTCCTTTTTCTCCAAGCGGCGACAGAAAAAAATGTAGCTTATAGGAAATTGGTTTCCGAAAAATAAAAAGAAAATGGAGGAACGCCTTCGAGCCGTTTTATACAATTTTTATTCGTCATCGAGCATCTGGTATAGAGAAGAGAAGAGTGGTGGTTCGGGCTATGAACAAAGCGCGCGTTTATGGACGTCCGAATGTCTCGTTCCATTAATGTCGAGGATTTAATTTGATTTTAGAAAACAGATTTATTTTATGGCTTCTGCGGCTCAAATTTTAAATTTACCATATAATGAGGTATTTTAATATTTCGGAAGGCCGGGGAAAATTGAATAAACGTTTCCAGTTTAACGCTGCGCCGACATCAAGAGAATCGAAGACTGAATCTTTTAAGCGACATTTTATTTATTCTTTTTCATTAAGATTTAAATGTTTTGATAATTAGATTTGTATGTTTAATCTTTGGGAAATTCATGCACAACCTTAATTCTTTCGTAGATGTTTGTTCTTTTCATTCATTTTCGTTTTGGTCTTGTTCGATGGTTTTGTGTGTGTGTGTGAGTGTTTTTGTTTTCTTCTTCGATGGGAGGTTTTGGTATTGTTGGGTTTTGTTTTTTAAAAGGGAGGAGGAGGAGGAGAAGGAGGATGCAGCCGGGCTGGGATGTTTAAGTCTCAACTCACTTTTCTCATTAGCCCGAATGTCCGTAGGTCGAACTCAAGGAAATTAGATTTCAGAAACCGGCTGCTAGTGCGTTCACATGCAGCTCGCTCTCTCCTCTTTCCATCGATAACCACCATCAACCTGCAAGCTGCGACTTACCCGCCTTAACGCGAAAAGGAGGAGATAGCGGAGAGGAAAAAGAGGCCTCCTTAGAGAAGAGCCCTTCCTTCGTCCACTGTTTCGGTGTCATCTCCTATTCTGCATACACACAATGCATATTATCCTACGGTCGTGTTTGGCTGGGGTTTCGGCTGTACGAGGGTTCTTTTTCGATGCATCGACGTGTCATCCGGCTCCTTTTTCCAGCGCTTCTTCTTATTCCTCCTCCTCCACGATTTTTCACTCTTTTCCTTTTCGGTCTGTTTCGGTGGTGTTATGTGACACTAAACGTGGACGACTTCCAACACCTCGGTTATAAAACGCCGCTCGCTCCACGGCGGATCGCGCGTCGGTCACGGCGATATTTACTGTGGCGCGGCTATTATTTCTACCTGTTAGTAAAATACCTCCTCGGCTCGGTAGCTATTTATGGGGCCTTTGTTTTTAATTAAACATCTCCAATACAGGCGAACACACCGAGAAGGAGAAGAAGGTACGATGATGAGGAGGTGGAGAAAGAGGTGGAGGAGAAGAAGAGGACACCACCACCACGAACAGCCAACATTATATTTCGATGCCCAGACCATATATACCCCATATAAAATACCTAAATGCCTATTATACACTACACCATTCATTCACAGATTTACTTAACTTTGTTTCGCAACGAAAATAAAACAAACCTAACCATCTATTCGGATTTATGTCCTTCCTTTATACGACCTCCGATTTATTACCCAGCTCTTTTTCAACTCGCTGTTCTGATCCCAATTGAATTATTATTATGCATACTACTACTACTAAACTGAACTATTTTCGATCGCTTAAAAAACAACACGATGCGCAGCATTCTTTCAACGTGCCTAATCGCAGCGTAATTGATTGAACTTAATCTTCGTCTAATGCAAAAGCAGGATGCAAATTTTATTTCGATACCATATAATTATGTAACGAACATCCAATATGAATTTCCGAAGAGTAGGAACAGCGCCCTCAGGCCCCACCAATTTCAGGAACCCCTCTGTATTAACCTTGCTTCCTACAACTTGCATTTGCTTTAATAGAGGTCCAGTGCATCATTGTCTAACACCTGACACCGCCCAACATTTCACATCTGTTTATAATATTTCTCGAGAATTTACGAAAATATTTATGTATTCTTTTTTTTGTTACAGGTGAGTTTCAAATTTCATCAGCAACAACAATCGAAGAATTTCAGTGAGTTTATTTTAACCAATCCCATTTATTATTTTTACTTTACTTAAAAATGATTACTTGTTATGTAATTCGTTTTGTGAAGAAGAAGTACTGTATTAATACATCAACATCAAGAATTACTAATTTTTATAAATAATATTAGTAGATCTTACGATGTTTAAAAGTACGTGACAATAAATCTTCTTTTCAAATAAATTTTATCATGCTTCAAAAACATACATTTACTTTGAGCAATATATTAAATAAATAGGAATCATAATTATATAAGTCACGTAAAGACAATGAGTAAGCTTATTTCTTGGAGATGGAATTGAGTAATACCGTTTGGAAAACAAACAAGGAAACAACTAAAATAAAAGTAATTGTATAAAAAAAAGTATTAACAAGAACGGCGTTTGTAATTATAAAAAAAAGAAATATTACTTCTGAGAGGCTGTCAACCTTCGGTTTGTATTATTATATTTTTTGTTGTTTTCTATTGCAATATTGTTTGTTACTGAAACTGTCTGCAATTTTTTTAAATATTTTATATTGAAAATGCTGTGAGTAGCCTTTTTCTTTAATTGTAATCACGCGCAGGGCATCTCGCTGTGCATATTATTATAGCGGAGGAATTCCCATTAATTATTGTTTCCTAACATTAATTAATTAGCATGTGAAGAAATGGAATTATTATTTTCTATTAATTATGTTGGAATGACTCGACTCGGTCGTTGCACGGAATAATGAAAACGGAATGTTTATGTGGTAGAAATTTTGTCGCGTCGCGCTACTCGAGAGGACGCACATGTCCTCCACTCGTTTCGTCCTTCCGTTCGTCCGTATCCTCCTCCATTCCTAGACTCGTCTCCTCCTGATTGCGTACAGAGTACTCGCACAACGGACACACGTATAAAATATATAAAGCGTTTAATGTATCTATTCCTCATCAAATGGGTTATAAAAAGATTTAATAGCTGGAGATGTCAATAAGTTATACGCCCATGCCATGAGGACACAGACCATCGGGGATACCAGATAAGAGAATCGAGAAGAGAGAAACGAATCGAAGACACACACACACACACACACACATAACAGGTCTTCTTCTTTTATAGAAAAATAAAGAATCTTTCTTCTCAACTCTCACACACTCACAAACATAGAAACACACAAAGAATAAAGAACACGAGAGAAACGAAACTGTATAATTGTTATTTGAGAATCACGCCAAACGAATAAAAGAATCATTACATTCAGTTGTAAAAATTCGAAATTAAAATAATGTATTTGTTCAAGCAATTTTTTTTTCTTGGTGCAATTAATAACTTACCTTACAAAATGGTTGTAATTATTGTATTCAAATCTCGTAGAGAAAGAGAATTGAAATTAAGGTCACGTGTTGCTGAATTACTTTTTTTTTCCCTCATATTACAAGCGCATTCTAGTAACCTGAATTATCTAATTTGATGAACTTGTTTAATCAGCAACTGTAATTTCTTTGAAATGCTTTGCACCGTGATACTGTTTAAGGTAATAATAGCTAAAACTGGATTAATGAGGTGGAGGTTGATTCAATTGCGCCTTCCGTATACTTCACTTGTAAATTGTACACTTTACAATTATTTAAAATAAAATCTTGTATCCTAAACTTAATAATTTCTAGTGTTTATATTCCTAATAACAAAATATTATGTAAAAATTGAAATATCCAAGCAATTTTCGTTTATAGATTTGAAAATAATTAAATTAAATCTGTAAATAAACAGTTTTATTATTGATGTAAATTTTACTAAAATGTTGATAAACTTTTGAATAATTTCAGCTTTGATCGTTTCTAAGAAAAAGCTTTTGGTCAATGTTATTATAGCTTGGAAATTAAAAAAAAAAACCTTTGTTTTCTACTAAACTGTTGTCCGTTTTTCGGGGAAATACTGAATCGGTGGCATTAATTCTTATGCGAAATATTTTATTGATCTGCGTTTTATAATAACGTATTTATTATTTCTGTGTTTGTTCCTTTCGATTCCCCAAAGATGGGATAGCATTTCGGCGGCGGCGGCTGCAAATAATTTCGAAATAATATAATTATCGGCGGGGCAGAATGTTTGGTTGCTGCCCGGTGTATAATTTTCGTCCTGGCTATATAATGATAGCATCCATTGGTGAGACGAAGACGTCGATAGTCAGTTGGAGTGAAAAACAGAGATGGAAAGATGTAAGGCTGTGTCATTGCTGAATTTCCTTTCGGTTATTTTATTTCTTGTCCTCCTCGTTCTTTCTTTCCATATATTTTTTGTGTTCGTTGTTGTTACTTTTATCCTCGCATTCTGGCTTTCGCTCTCCACTTAGTCTAGGATAATTAGAGGCCATCGCATCATCATCGTCTACCTGTTCTGATCGACGCCCGGTGGTGGAACACACAGAGGACCTCCGAAAAGTCAACACGGTCATGTGCCCTTTTGTCCGCATTTCCCTCATCTCTTGTTGTTTCCTTCACTTTTTCACGACTAATTGATTTACAGACATTAAAAATCGTATTGTGGCGAAGAAGTGTGAAACGAACAAACATAAAACGAGAACAGTTTCGTGAAGTGCGGCGAAGTTTAGAAAATGGAAATAATAATAATGATGATAGTAATAATAATACGAAGAACAAGAATATAAAGGTTGGAATGCGTGCTCCGTGGCACTGATTTAGTTCGCTCTTTACCCAATACAGCTCTCGGCTATGTATGCTTGTAGACTTGCAGAAGTGTCATTTATCAGGGGGACAGGGGGACACGGCAACGGCTGAGCAACACCAAAACCGTATATATTTCCGTATTTCAGTCGACGATTTATGCATATTAGCCGAAGAGAAATTAACACCCATTAATTGTTCTGCTAAATTCGTAATTTATATCGCGCCGCTGCGAACGAAGATCCACGCCATCTAACGGCACGTCAATTATAACAAAAGGGCCCGAGCCGCACAACGATCATCAATCATTCATCCATGCTGCATCATCTCTCCAACGTTACAATATCATAGGAATTTCACATAAAATGCTATGATTTACATACATTTACGCACGCAACGCAAAACTTTCTTATTACATTCCACGACATTTCATAAAGAGCTTAATTTTATATATTTCTTCAATTCTAATATAGTAATAAATATACAAAATATGATTTCAAGCATATATCTTATAAAATTTTCTGTTAAAAATCACATGTCAAATTGACAGCTACAAATATAAATCGAATCAGTGTCAAACTTTGTATATTTATGTAATTGCTGTAATGTTTCCCTATTAAACCACAATAGAGGTCGGAAAACTACGGTTCGCGAGTCATATGCGGCTTTTAGAGTGAATTGCTAAATTTTGATAAAAGTTTGACGACCCCTGAACCACAAACTTTTAATTTATATTTTGACATTTGTAAATAGTTACAAACAGTGACAACAATCCTTAAATGTTGTAAGCAGTATAATAAACTAGTTTTAGTTACAATCCACGAGGGCGATGAGAAAAAGCTTATTGTGCTGTCTTCCTTAATTATAAGCAGATGTTATTTTCAAAGAAAGTTCAGTAAAATATTTATTTTTAAAGAACGTCCAAATTATTTTCTCTACTAATTCACAACAAGTATTGAGAATTTGATTAAATTTCATTTACTATTACGTAATTTATAAAATTTTTGCCTAAACTACAATGTGAGACCGTTATTTTCGAGCAGCGAACGTTAGGAGACAATGGTACATTCGACACCAATAAATGGAATCAAAGATGTTTAGCAGCCAACTAGACTTTTTTTTTCTTCTGAAAGAAAGAGGACGACCCATGGAAAATGGCCGAAACATAAAGCTGACAGCACAATAGGATGACAATGCTACATAGATCAGTGGAAACTGCTCCGAGAGCCCAACTTAAAAATAAAACAATTACGTCAAAGTCCTTTATACCAAATTTAACAGTTCGTTAAAGACAATTCCAATTAGAAACCAAATAGATCTGTATACGTAATAGAAAATAAATAAATTAAAAGACTTGCAGTAATTAATTTAAATACGTATTAATAAACTGCAATTATTAGATTAATATAAATTAAACATTAACGAACAGCTGCAGCCGTGCAGAAAAACGTTCTATGCAAAACGATTAAAAAAAAATAATATACCTGCACGCATAATTCATGATATTTACATAGATTATCGTGCAATTGCGTTCGCATCTGGATGAAATCCGTTCCGTAATTAAATCAAGTTAATTCAATCAGCAACACCCATGGTTGGTTGGCATTGCCCAATTTTACGAAAATTTGGTTTAGTTTAATTTAATTAATTTTCGTAATTAAGCAATTAAGCTAATTTATACATGTGTTAACGATGTAGTGTTATACTAAAAAAATAAAAGCAGAATAATGGAAGCTGTGAACAGGCCGTGTTTCCACCTTCTAATGTACGAAATAGAAAGTTGCGGTTTTAAAACCATTATTAATATTATTATTATTATTACACCAGAGTTATAATCTAATATTACAAGAGCCTGTCTATTTATAACGTTTTTTTTTCTTCTCCTTGTTTTCGTGCTCCGTTTATTAGATGTTAAACACTTGTACGTCTTTGTTTTGTAAACCAATATCGAAGCGATCGTTTCTAAATGGAAAAATGGCTCATTTGGAATGGAGATTATTTCATTTGTAATTCTTTTGATCCGAACCGGTGTCATGTACGAGAATATTTTACCGATTTTTTTCCGCTTATATTTATATAATACTTAGGTCATGCTTCAATTGCCTGCGGTTCATAAATAAAAACCGTATTTAATTAAATTTCCGATGAGAAACGAAAACGAGATTTTCATCCAATGCTGCTGCTGCTGCTGGAAGAAGGAATATGCGCCTGTCTCCTATGTACAACGTCGGAATGGAAACATCCATCAAGTTTTGGGATTCAAGGAATGCCGTGTCGTGCATAACATTGATATTTAGATATTCCTGAAATGCTACAGATAATATTAGATTCGTAATTGGATAACCTTTTAGTTGGGCTTACTTTATGTTTGTCCGTAATGTTACGTAATTCAGCGGAAGATGAATAAGTGAACGAACGAGATGCGTAAACATTTAATCGGACGAGTAACTCGGTAAATCGAGAAACTTTGTTGCGAGTACAAATACAAACACCTGCACCTCACCTTGTTTTATTTCTCATCAATCACACTTAGATCAGTACTGTCTCAATTGAACTTCTTTTTTTTATTGTTTATATATATACAGACCATTACCTAAGACAACCAGCATCTTCGGTTGAAAATGTCTCTTCATCCAACGCATTTGAAATGAGGAGGAAAAAAAAATAAGAGAAAAGAAAACGGATGTCCAGTTTTATTTGCTTCGCATTGGAACGGAGCCACTTTCGTTCTGTAATTGTATTGAGATACAAATTAAATTAGCATTAATATGTAATTTTAATTTGCATGCACTGAACCGTTTTAATCGAGCTTCAAAGTTTTGCATGAATTTAGTCTATTCGAGGTGTGGCGATGGCCATTTCTCGCCGTACATTTATGCAAATTCCCACATGGAACAATGACATTTTTATTATTGTATAAAATAGAGGTGGAGAGCATTGAGCAGTAGAAGAACAAGAAAAAGAAGAAGAATAACGTAGCTTCAAACTCCCCTCGGCTACGTCGAACTGAAATATCGATGACGCAACCACCCAAACGCGTTCCTTATTGGAATCATAAGGATTTACGAACAGCCATTATCAAATCTCGAATATGCTGTTTTTACTCAACAATTCCATTTACGATTAAATTAATCTCAAAGTAAAATTTTCATTACTTTTTTTCATACACAAATAAAGACACAACCTCTTTGCATATTTTATATGTGTATTTTTTTTAATATTTAAGTCCATATCACAATTATAAAGAAATGCATTGTGAGTAAAATGAATAAATGATCTGTTTATATAAAGATGTTTTTGAAAAGAATGTGTTTGTTAGTTATGAGGCAGATGTGTAGAATGTGTTTTAAATGTTATTTAGTTGAAACGAAAGAGTTTGGTGTTGTAGGAGTTGTGTTATGGATTGGCGTAGCGGCGGACGTCTGGGTACCATAATAAATTGTGTGCATAACTGTGGGTACAAATGGGCTCGAGTGAGGGTACAACGAAACGATGGAAATTACTCTCGGGTGCGTGCGCGATAATTCATACACTTCTTCGGTGCCCTACAAATGGCAGCAGCTCTCATCCAGACAGTCGAAATGGAGAGCATATATAGCTTATAGCAGTTCTCTTGCGGCCGCTATTGGAAGGGATACGGTGCGATGGCGGAATGCGGCTCTCTGCATATCATTTGAAAATCGCGGCTCGCGCGGGATCGGCCTTGCATAGACGGCGAAGATGATGACGAAAGTTATTTGGGTAATGCGAAATAGTCGCCGAGTGTTAATGTTCCATGTAGTCCTGGTTCTCGAGCGGCGCAAGACTTAGTGTACATAATTAGCCGGGTAATCGCGGGTTCGGAACCCATTACTCGCGAAGACTTATACAGAACTTTGCGATCCCTGTCCTCAGTACCAAAGGAATAGCCTCTCGTCTCTCTCTCTTTCTTTCTTTTCCTCCTCGGGATCACTACCTATGGGTGCATGCATGCATGCATTCATGTGTGCGTCTGGGGGCTCTCTGTGTGTATTTGTATACTTGTCCTGCAAAGGATAAAGAGCGAATGAGCTCTACTCTAGTCGTTTCTTCTTTCTCGTTCTTTCCCTTTCATATGTGCGTGTGCGTGTGTGTGTGTGTATGTGTATGCATGCATTTGTGTGCGTCTGTGTGAGAGAGTATATTTACGATTACAAAGCATGCATTTAATTCGCCGGGATTTCAGCGGAGATAAGCCGAAATTAATTAATCCGACTTTCCGAAGTACAACTTTGTCCGTTCCGTACTTAAGCCGCTTAACTCATCGCGCTGTCTCGCTCCTCTGCATTCCTCCTCCCATGCATCTGTCCTCCTCGCAAAACTGCAACTTAGTATGCGACCGCGCATACATCTCTGTCTAGCCTGAAATATTTAAATAGACTCTCGCCGTGTGTACCTACCTACCTCTCTCTCACTCCTCCATCCTTCGTCTTCTTCTTCTTCCATCCTCACCGCATCTCCAATTCTGCTTTCTTCTCCTTCCATGCAGATACACACTGCTCGGCTATCCTTAATACCTACCATCCTCGTCCTTCTTCCACCGCCGCCATCCGAATACTCCACCGCCGCCGCCGCCACCAACGCTGACCTCTAGCATCGCGGATCGATTACAATAATTACAATCAGACAAAATATTCGGTTCTAAATCAGAGGATTATCCCGCGATTTATTTCCACTCTCCGACTTATTAATTGCGTGGTCCCTTTACCTCTTCCAAAACAAAATAATGAAGACGCAAAGAGAATGAAATGAGACCGAAAGCGAGCCTCTCCGACGATGTGAACCGTTCTCGTGGCTCGTCTTCATTAAACGGAATGCAGGAAAAAGTAATACCGATATCGCGGTACGAGAACATAAATTGCGGCCACTAAAACGAAATCCGTTTACTTTAATACCGCTCTCAACGTTTTCTGAAGACATTATAATGCACCGAATTGAACACTATCGCGCTATTGCGAAGTACACGCGATCGCGTAACATGTACTCTCAGCTAAGATTCCGCATCGCATCGGAATGGACAGTCGTTTCTACAAACTACGCAACAAAAAAGAACAAATAAACCATTTGAAATTGAAATATTCAATGAAAATATTTATTTCAATTAAACAAACTAAAATCAATATAAAATACATTTACTCATCACAAAATTATGATTACTCATTAATAATTGTTACTTAATTAATTGACGACTAGTTGTGTTACGTTATCTATTATATTTTAATTGGAAGACCAATTGTGATTTCTTGCAACTGATTAATTTTATATTATAAATTAATTAACAAATGACAAAAATATATAATAATTCACACAATATATTTTATTTTGTTAACACAATTCCCAGCATCATCAATTCCTGTTTTACAAAAATTTAATTGAAGTAACTTATTCGCTATATTGAATTTGCATTGATTTTTAATAAAGCACAAAATGTGCATGGTTTTCCAGAAAGTGTGTGTCTGAAACTGAAATGGGCGTGCGGTATTTTTCGAGCTCTGCCTAGAATGATTGCGTAGTAAGTTTCCAAACAAATTCATTGGAATGATGAAAGTCGCGTTGCCTCAGAAAAGATAAATCAAGATTTACATTTGAACCAAAAATAATTCAGTCTAAAAGTTCCTATTTCACTTTCTACTACCAGCATATAAATTTGTTAAATGTTTTCACTCTTAATTAATTTCTCAGTGCATTGTGTAAACTTGTTACAATTTTATTTATAAATTATTTAATATTTATTTATTTGTAAATATTTTATTTCCAAAACTTAATGTTTATAGGTAACCTTTCGTTTATTCGAATGTTAGCTTAATAGAACCGTTCATTAATCTATAATTTTCACTAGATACATAATTTCGCATTGAGCGTAGCGTATGCAAATCGCGCTTTATGTAAATACTAGAAAAAGTGTGTTAGTTTTGTGCAAGTGCAATTTCACGCACGCTAAGACTTAGTGCGGAAACAAAGTCAGCACGTTGTTATTGTATAATAATTAATGAAAGTTTCTATGTCAAAAGTTGTATATCAAATTAATAATTATCACTTGCCGCGACTGTTTGCCTTATTATTAATATTTATGTTTCAGTTCAATCACGGACCGTGCGCTCAAGTTATTTTAAATTATTCAACATCGTTTAATTAAATATTAATTTTGCATTCGCAATGCTTCGACCTCAGAATTTGCGTCTGCAATATGCGACTCGCTAATAAACCGTGTCGCGGTGTTAACAAGATCTCACGCATACTTCTCTTCGCACTCTCTACCTTCACCTCTCATCAAACCACTGCATTTCTGAATTCATCGCCTCCAAAATAAAACATTGGATTGCGTAACGGAATAATTTAAGCGCGCACGCATTAAGTAATTAATTTCCATTTTGTTTCAGCGTTTTTTTTTTTTTTTTGTTGAAAATCCGCGGTTCGGTAAAATGTTTAATAACAGTTACAAAAAGAAAACGGCTCGGATATCAAACACCGTGTAATTTAATTGGAAATTAATTAAATTTGCTGGAAAGGTCGGGCGGTGCGTTGGGTAATCAATCAAGAGTATTAATTAAATAAATTAATGCAAATTGTGTTCATCGTATTTGTAAAAAACATTTTTCCTTCACCATTTATTATTAATTCCTCTAGTTCTTTGACGTTTTCCACACAAAAATGACGTTGCTCGAACGGAAGTGAAAGTGCGCAATTTCACATAGGGAAATCGCACAGAAATAGAAATAAAGCAAACTGTTTCACTAAGCATTTGAACAATGGAAAATTACACGGAAAATTCTATGCGGTGTAACCTAGATTACGTAATCTATGAGAATCATTAATTTAGTGCTTAATTGTAAACCGATTAAGTATTCGTCGGCTGCATGGAATTTTTGTATGTGTGTTTTTTTTAATCGAACGCAACGCACGTCTTCACCGTTCTGGGAAGAAGAACAAAACAAAAATTGGTTTGTAATAGGAAATGGTTTGTTCACAGAGGTTCGGTGATGTGCATACGTTATGCTTCAGCAACCCCTAATCCCATGTACTTTTTTATGATCCCCGAGCTGTTGGAAAGCATGTTTTATTACTTTTTATCATTGTGTATTAACATAAAACAGATCGCCGTCAAAATCTTGTATTCACATCTGCACACACGAATATTAATCACACTCATTACATATTAATTAGTTGAAACATAAAGTAGAAAGTATGTTTTAACCAAATACCTAAAAGATAAATTAAATTAAAAAGAAATATAATTAAAATGAAAATATTTATTAATAAATAATGATTTCCAGATATCATTGTGATTTTAATGTTTTTTAGGAAGTAGACTTTTTGAAGATAGTGTTTCAAATAATGTTTTCTATTTCGTTTCGGTTTGGTGTAGAGGAGCATTAGCATAAAAAATATTATGTTTCTTTATTTGGTAAAATCAGTGCTGAGAACAGGAGAGCCGTAAAACAAAACTAGATAGCTGAGAGAATGCTTCGAGCACTTGACTACACAAGAGGTTACAATGATGCAATTTACTTAAGTGTAGACCAATGGCCCGAAGATAATGTAAGCCGATCCATCCATTGATTCCTCCATACGGAGGAGATGATTTAGATGCACCTGGACGTGAAAGTAATGGAAACTGTTGGGAGTCACGAGGACGACGACGACGGCCGCAGTCGCGACGACGCAAACTAATTGAAACGACACGTCGTTTGAATTTTAATTGCGTTTGTTGTATTCTCTAAATACTTTGCACGATGAAAAACGTATTTAGTTAGTTTGTTAGATAGATAGATAGATTGTGCCGCGGCTGATGACATTTTTTAGATAACCGACGTTTAGAAAACATCGTCAACCATACAAATGCGTATGCAAATCGAGGAAAACCGAGCGCAGAAATGCAAGCCAATCGACTGGAAAGACGTTACCACTCGCCAATTCTATGAAAATAAGTGTCGATTCTGATTTAATAACGGATTGCTTCTTATTCCATTAGAATTTCACTAAAATATTGTCCTGTTCTCTGTTTACACGCGAAATATTTACATTGCCACCGAGCGTTACCAAACAAACGTTACTCAAAGTTAAACATCAACTTAAGTAGGCACTTGGAATGTGCATATTTGTAATTGAGTATGTGCGTGCAAGCAATTAAATTATAAATTATTAACTAGGCTAAATGAAAAACCTAGGAAATATACCGTAAAACCTTCATTAAATTAACTCATAAAATTAAAATTTGTATATCCACGACTTTTCAAATTATTATTAGAAATTCTAATTGAATAAAAATGATATTGATATTGTCAATTTTTAAATTCAATTTAATAAGAACTATTTCAACGTGTTTTATTTGAGATTTTACGTTAAAAACAAATAGAAAATGAAATAAGTAAAAGTATACCGAAGAAGCAGCAATTTATAATGGATTGCATCAAAGATAATTGATGTTCGAGAACGGCGGAGCAGTTTAGGAAATACAAGTACAAGAAATAAGAACATGGAGACGAAATAAAGAGAGGTAAAATAAAAATAATAAAAAAAGGTCATGCATATATTTATAAGATTCTTTCTCATCGTGAATAGATTAGTCGGAATATATACATGATTAGAAATTATCCTCATTATTCAAAACATTATTGAAGATTAATCCGTGTGTTAATGGAATACCGGCGGTACGTTTCTCTCTTTCTTTCAGGAACGTCGTCCTGCGAGTCGCAGGCGATAATTTCAAAACATTTCCGGTTTCCTTCGAGAGCCAGACCATCGATCAGCAAATTGAGTTACTTTCCTCGAATGCTTATGCATGCGTGTGCGTGTGCAACTCGAACACCCGTTTACATAATAACAATAAAGACATACAATTAAATCGACAGTGTGTGTGACAATTAAAACGAGCTGATAAACAATGTTTTGCGGCGATAATAATGAGCGCCGAGGCCCCACGACTTCCAGGTATTTCGCACCTACTACATGTCACTCTTTCTTTCTCTCTCTCACTCACTCACTCTCACTCATTCTGCATCTCGCTCGATCGCCCTCTAATTTACTCGCACTTACTGCGATTCCAACTGATTCATTCATATTCCACTTATTTGCTTTATAAACATTTGTTTCTCTTCGATTATTTTGTTCCACATAACTAACTTTCGACTTGCCTCATTCCATACGTTCTAATAATTATATAGCAAAATAATACATTTTATTTTTATAATTCATTAAAAAATATTTAAACCATAAATTAAATAATTTTATATATTATTTTGGTGATTAACATTTTCTAATTAGAAATCTGAATAACAAAAAATTGAAATTTGTAAAAAAAACATTTTATTACATACTTAACGAAATCATAATAATTAAACAAATTGACGAGTAATAAAATTTTATTGCGTATCAATCGATTTCTAATTTTATTTAAATTACACATTTATTCTTGCATTAACAATTTTAATGACTATATAAAAATTAATAAATAAATAATTAAAATATTATGTAAAAAATATTGGCAGTTCTAATATAACTTTATATTTAGTGTTAATAATCAATATTTAATATAAAATTATCATTTTTTTAAATGAACTAAATATTGGATAATTTAATGAGACAATACAATTATTATAAAAAGTTTAATTGTTAAAAGTTGTAAAATCAAGACATATTCAGGACAACAACACTTTCTAAGGTTGAATTAAATTGAAATAGAGAATTAAAAAGAAACGTGTTATTGTGTTATTAATTATAGAAAGTTCAACTGAAACAAAAGCAGCTTAATTAACGTGTGTTTTATATTGTTGTTTTAATTGTGATATTGTTAAGAACTAAATTTAAAGTTAAGTAACGCGTATTTACAATTATACTTGAATGATACTGTTATGTTTTGAAGTTAAACTACGACCCAATTTTGTGTCGCTTTAATGCAAGGTGACAGCTGTCATTTCGTGAATTTGACAATATACATGACAGCTGTGCCAAAGCTAAAATGTTGAGGATCGCTGGTTATTTTTCGCACGAACGATATTTATGATTTTATGAAATGAACGTTTTATTATTGAATCCACTCAGCGATTCCATCGCTATTCGTTCAATTAGAGGCTGATAAGTTTATTGTTGTTGTATTTTTTTTTTCGTTTGTTCTTTGAACGCTCAAAGGTATTTGAAAAGGTAATGTGAACCGGTGAGTGAGATATTACGAAATGGGAATTATAATAAACGAATGTCGACACAAACAGCAGCAGCAGCGGCAAGAAATTTACATTTATTGCCATTGTTGTTATTATCGTTCCAGAGACTTAATACCATAGTCGCATAGAGGGCAAAGTAAATCAACGCGAGAACGCGTGGCTGCAATTAGAGCCGCATTAAACTATTAATTATGCTAATTGTCGAGAGCGATCGAAACTCGAAGGCTCGTAATTGGAAATCAATTGCCTCCGCCGTTCGTTGCGATTGTTTGATTGATTGAAGACTCTATTAAGGACGGAAAATTTTTGCGAGCCTTTATCATTCCACGCATTTTGATACATTGCTCAATTATATAAAGGCCATCGTTCTTCCTCCACGCTGCATACACCTCTATACATACAGATATATATATATATTTCGCACTTTTTTTTCTCTCTCGATTATTATTATTCCTTTCGCTTGCATTTTTTCCGCTTCATCTTCTGTTCCTTCTTCTTTAAACTTATCGGCCATAATTGCTGTTATAATGTGCTAATTGCATATTATATACAACTGCGAGAACATCGCGAAATCATAAATCTACACAAACATGAGCTCGGCTCGACCAGCGAAGGCCTTTGAACAAGACGGAGACAGGAGGAAACGGACGGAGAGAAGGAACAGAATTACTTTCTAAAAAGACCCGAGCTCAGGAACGACTCCAATCTGATAGATTCGCAAAAGCAATTAATATTCTCTCGTGTATATATGTATGCACACACTTTTTTTTTCTCTTCCTCTTGTTGTTCTTCTCGTTGTGTTCCCTTTGCGCGGCATGTAAAAACGGTTCTAGGATTTGAGCTCGATTTCGGTTGGTCGAGATGGGAATTAGAATGCGGATGGATGTGGATGGTTGGATGGATGGAAGGATGGATGGAGAGAAAAAAATATGGGAGCTAAACAGGTTGCGCTGTGGCCGGATCAAATAATGTGCGTGAAATTAAAATTTTCGTTTTGCGTGTGCGATGCGGAAAAAATTACCACATTACACACTTTCTAATAGTTCCGAAGGTGTTCCCTTCTCCAATATTTGATATCGCTTTATTTCCAACGCACAAAACACTCCCTCGTCCAACACGCGATTCACAAAATTATTTTTTAATTGATTTAAATTGTTTAATTTTTTATAACATATATTATTTCATAAAGCAATTGATTCCAACAAATTGATTCAACTCACAATTTAAAAGAAAATTGAGTTATTATATCAATCTTACATAAAACATCATACAATATTGAAAAGCAAATGTTACAAAGAATTTGCGTATATTCCTGAAATAACCAATAAAAACTCAATATTACTTAATTGAATCAAAAAAATTATACGCCAAATGTAATAATTCAATATTTCGACCTTTTCATTATAAGAATTTCACATTTTTTTTGATTTGTTGTCACCTTCGATTTACGGTTCATATCTTATTATTATACGGTTTTTTTCTGTTTCTTCACGCCATTTGACAAATTACCGGCATTTATTATTTAAAGTTTTTAAATTGATTTATTAGTTTCAGTTTATTTAATTCATTGTTGGTTCAGGTGTAAATCTCTGAATTATTTATGATCATTGGTATTTAACGAACTCGGGGAAAAAGAAGTTTGTATTATTAATTTATTAGGTTGTTTAAAAATAACATTGACGTGCACGATTTAGAAAATACATTTTGGTTAAACTCAAACAGAACAAATTGTTATTTATGTTTATTTGCTCATATTTTAATAAGCAATAAGAAATTAATAAAATTTCTAAACTCATATAGTTATTTTTTGCAAATTATTATCCATATTTTCTTCAGTTGAATCACCACTCCCTTGAATACATGGAGAGTGTAGTATAATTTTATGTGTGCTTAATAATATTTATGTTATAAAATTATATTTCTAGAGACCTACAAAATTATGCTTGTACTTCTTGATTATTAATCCTAACCGGAGGACTAGAATTCCGCTTAATGGTGAAAGTAACATTTGTTGTACTTGATTGAGTTCTTCGAAGAGCTGTTATTTACTTATTTGATTTTTTTAACATGCCAATATCTTCTTTAACGAATGTTGGAATTTTCGTGATTTTATCAATAGTAAAAATGAAATTTTATAAAACATGATTCAATACAAATATGTTTATTTCAATAATTTCATCTCAATAATTTCAGGAACTAAATAAGTTGACAGTTTGTTCTCGACTTACGAAGGTTCGATTTACGGCTGATCGCACACAGAGTCGTGTGTTTATCTCATTTACGCATGCGCATATAAGAAATCCCCTTAACAGATTGAACTATGAATTAAGCAAATCTATCACGGTCGTAAGTTGAGGAATACATGTACTATCATAGTTTGTATGCTTAAATTTTTAGAATATCTAGATTATAGATAGTTTTATGCAGAACGTTGTAACGTTCATAAAACAGAGATGATAATTGCTTAATCTGGAATTGGTGGTTTAGGTTTAGTTAGATGTAGTTTGGAAGAGTGTTGTGCCATGGTCGATAGGGCGTGTAAAAAGAACGCAGTGGGACCGACCAAAGTAGTAACAATTTAATTACGTCCATTTATAAATAATGAAATTCCCCGCATAGCGTCGCGTCCGCCGAGCACAAAAACGGGGAGCGAATAATTAGCCGGTCGACTCGTTAAACACATCATCGTGAGCGAGAGGGGGGAATCCCCGATCCGAAGAACCAAACCGGACGAACCAAACCAAAGCAAAGCAAAGGATCAGGACGAAGACTGTGGTGTTTTCGTTAATTTGATCCTGCGAGAGGAGATCATGCATAATATAATGCCATTACAAATATACCACAATATATAGATATAATGTGCATATAATAAAATATTATATTGTGTAGCGGGTCGTGTACAGGAAACACAGATGATATTTAGTAGATAGGAATCTAGTGTGGATGTGGCTGAGGCTGCGGCTCGGCCCAGTCGATATAAACAATATAGTACTGTTATGGCCGGTTGTGAGTGGCTTTAAGCAGAATCTTATGTAGGCGGAATAGGATGCGCGATGCACTGTCATCGCCTGGATTGTTTCCATTCACAACGAGCCCATAACAAAATTAAAATTTTTGTTAAAAAGAAAACCAAACGAGCTTCGGATTTAAATAAAAAACCCATTCGAACAAATTATAGTGCTCCAAAGTATTCTACAAACTTCCATTATTCCATTTAGATTACCCATATCTCCGCTCTCTTCCTTCTCGCCCATACCTTTGCACCTCCCCCTCGACTCCATCAACATTGAATCTTTATGTACGTACATGCATTTCCCAATTTCAACGGCATTAAGATTACACTTGCTTTCTCTTACACAATCAACATTTTCTCAGCTTGTGCATTTTGCATAATTACTCCAACTCGTCTTCTATCTAGTAAAATACCATTAATCTTCATGGAATTCGTTGAAGAAACCAACAGATTTTGTTTATGTATTACTTTTTTTTTTTGTATATTATTTTAATCAAATGCAAAAATGTTTTTCACGTTTAGAAATTATTACCGCTTTTAACCCAATTTCTCTGTATTAGCGTTTCAAAATTCCTCAGCATACCATTCATCTTCTCCGCATGCTAATTAACAAATTGGGCATTAAAAGGTGAAGAACAAGCGATGATATCCCTCTGGAAAATTATGAAGTTAAGAAACGTTTGAGTGCTTTATTTATGAGGTCCCATCCTGGTTCGTAATTCACTACATTTAACAACAATATTATTACATTCCGAGTGAATTTGCTTTCCACTGCCCAGCATCTCTCACTAAATGCAAAGAACATCCGTTGCTATTCCCTGATCATTTGTAATGTAAATGAGTTGTATCCTATAAAACGCAATTGATTTAACGATAAATCTTTACATCGCGTATACGATAAATTAGTTAAACTCATCTATAGCATATTCATTACGGCTTTCTTTTAAGTTTTACATCTTTATATTAGCAGAAATACTAAATTAATACGAATTAATTTTAGTTTTTATTAAAATATTTTTAATTTACTTAATTTTAATGATGGTGTATGTATGCCAATAAAGATAATTTATTATGAAATAGATTAAGTTATGCAATTAAAATCAACGATTCGCAGCGAATTGCATTCTACGCGAGTATTAACTTGTGAAAGCATATCATTGCGGTAATTATTGAAGCTGGTTTTTGTTTGAAAACGATTTCAGGTTTGTTCGGAGGAAATGCATCTTCTTGCATAATAGCTGGAAACGTTGCGTAGTTTATTTGAATGATATGATAATTATGAAATGGTATGGTTTGGAACTACCGAACAATAAATATCGTGCTCTCCTCTCGGCTCTCGTTTCCAATCTACCTAAGTTGGGTAAAATACCGATTACTTTTATGTCCGTTTTTGTAACAATGTTTCTTATGGGAAATTTAAGTTTTCTGCTTTTATTTTTCATCTTTCTGTAGGCGACTTTAATGATATTGGCTTTAATTGAATGGTGCATATGATGTGGGCCAGATTTTTGATTGAAATGTCAGTAAAACTCCGGACATTATAACCGGGCCCATAAAAACGTGCTTGCAATTTCACTGAAAAACGGTCAATTTGCAAAGCACGGCCAAAAAAAAATTTGATATTATCTTACCACACCACCGCACAGCACACTCGGTCCTTCCACCCGGAGATTTTATTATGATTATTATTACTTGACTTTTTGTCCGTTCCTCGCTCAGCCTTTCCTTTGTAATAACGCAATAAACCAAAATAATTCCTGGCGTTTATTACAAGTTAAAACTATTATTATGCGCTTCCCACCGTATTCCATCTTTCGGGTCTCTTCTTCCCCCTCGATTCTCTTTTCTTTTTTCTCCGGCTTCTTCTTATTCTTATTCTTCCTCTCCTTCATCATTTTCGTCTTCTTCTTTAATATATAACTAATTTTGGAGATTAGAGGAGAGAACAGGTCGAGGCGGCTGCGACGCATTCCAAGGATGCAGCGCAGGATCAGCGCCAAAGCGCGTGCTCTCCATCACCTCTCTGGGTAAAGGGGGGTTCGCTGCTACGACGTCGGGGGTGAAGCGAGAACCTAAGAAGAGACTAAGTGAACGAAACCAGTTCTAGTAAATGCATTTTTCCGAAAGCTAACGCGCCAAATAGACAAAAAGCCCCGGCGATGATAATAATAATAATAAGTGGAATAATGAGGAATATAAGTGTTTGGTGAGGGCAAAAAAAGGAGAGACATACGGAGAGAAGTGAGGCATGGTTTCTCGGTGAGGAGAACAGAGATAATCCAATAACTATGGTTGTGGATGCACGAGTGCACACCGAAAAACCGAGGGGTTGCCGCATCCGAAACGACACCGTCATCGCGGCTAATTACAAAAACGGGACGGGGGCAGAAAATATCATTAACGATTGCCCGACGTGATTTCTCACAAAATTGAAATTCGACGCCGCTGCTGCCGCTACCGCTACCGCCGTTCCTGCAAAGAGAGTCCAGCGGAACAAAAACAAAACGAGAATCCGTGAAGACGAAATAAAAGAAGAAAACACCAACTTCAACAATAACAACAACATCAACAACAAAAAGAATCATTTTAAAAACATAAACAAGAGTACACACAACGACGCGACCTGTCAATTCGTTGACGGATTAAGTTTATGATGTCCGCGCACTTTTTGATGACGTGTCAAAGGTATTACCGACACAAAGAGGAATTTCATAAACGAGCCGTGGTTTTTCGAAATTACGTGCTTTTGCGACACTTTCTTTCTGCTCCATTCAATGCAGTAGATACCATAATCTGCTGTAAGTCTATTAAAATATCGAGGGAAGCGAAAATGGACGACAAAAAAATAACAAACAGAACGGCAAGATTAAATTTGCGCCATATAAGCCATAACACGCTTCAGCTGGATTAGTTGTGACCACGGATCCGACCTCACTGTGATGCTTATATTATTAGTTAATATTATACCGTGCGCACCGTGCAAATCACACTTGATGCTAAGCACTTCTGAAGGACATCGCTACTATCCACAATCTGATATTCAAATAAAATAATCCAATTTTATAATCCGCTGTATTTTCAACGTAGTTTACATGAAATTTACTGTTCACATTCCTAATCAATTTATAAAACAAATTAATAAAAAAAAAGTAGTAGTAGTAATAATTGTGATATTATTAAATTAATTCTATACAAAATTTGCAACTTTAAAAATCAATTTCGATTTATTCGTTATATTAAATTAATTATCGTCGATAAATTTTGATTTAAAGACCTGTTCTATACAGATGGAAAACTCATTACCATCGCAGCTCTAGGCTATATTAAAACAAAATTTCAAGAGCGGACACTTCGGAGTTGTTAAATAACTCAATGAGGTAGTAAAGTTCGGAATTCGATGCGCGCCTGGAATCTGAAAGTTTAAATACGAATCTCACGAAATCCAAAATAGGGGCGTCGAACGTTACCGATAGTTTCGGGATAATTTATTGTTAGACTTTCTTGAATTCATTTGACCCAAATCAAGCGAATAATAAATATTTTAATCGGATTTGTAAAAACAAATATTGGATTGTATTTGCTTTAAGGTTTCCATATTCATATTTAGTAATCTATAGATCACGAAGAATCTCAATTTTGTAAAGTTATACAAGATTATCATTCTATTTGCTTTGGGAATGTTTTCCATTCAATTGGCTTAACTTTTCGATTCATAATACGTGTTATTACATTTAAATGAATTGTTTTAAATTTTATTTAGTTTTGTATCTTTTTTAATGTAGCATATCAATTAATTCAGTGAGAAATGTGAAACGAAAGACTTGGTTAAAAACAATTTCGTTCTGAAATGCTTTTGAACTGGCAGCAGATACCTAAGAATTCTTAAAGTCATCTCCAATCTTCCATAACGAAATCTTTCATTAAATTAGTTAAGTCATTTTTTATCCCGCTTCTGTTTCGTGCGTTTTCTCACGGATGATTTGGGCGTTGAGGACTTTTACGACACCGGGATAAAAATATGTGGCGCGTTCTCAGGGTGGGCCGGAAAAGTAAGCAAATATTTATACCGGAAATAGCGATATGAAACATAATGATACTCATTCAAGGCAGTTGTATAATAGGAGAATTGGATCATTTTGGGGCGTAATAAAATTCCCAGACCGCGGAGGGAACCCTCTTGAGATAAAGAGAGAGAGACACGGGGCGATAAATTCCCAAGGATTAAGAGAAAATCCTAATTATGACGTAACCATTTAAATATTCAAATTGTGGACGGTAGCAGCAGCAGCGCGCAGGTAGACTCGGAATGGGGTTTCTCTCATTCTACGTGTGATGTTTCTGGATGTGTGTGGCGTGCGTGTGTTTGGTTTAAAAATTTCACCAAAGACACTAATAATGCGCTTCCCCTCGGTTTCGTTCTGTTTCTATTATTATTTTTTTCCATTCGTTTTTTGCCTTCATTCTGCCATTTGGATGGTTTAGATGTATCTAGACGGAATTGGGTCTATAATTGTGTAATAGCAGTAGCTCCTTTAAATGTGTATAATATCGGTTGCGCCGGATTATATGTATGGCTGCCCGATGTCTCGGGGCGAAACGGCCGGAACACGCAGCGAATGAGCCTCGCGCTCGATACTCTACACACATACACACTTCTTCTCCTGCTTCTTATTCTTCGTCATCATCATCATCATCATCTTCGTCTCCTTCTTCTGCATCATCTTATTATTATTATTCTTACGCTTCATCTTCTTCAGGTTGCGGAGAGCAGGATGATTTTAATAAATTGCCAACTTCAGTTGACACAGGATACTGCATTCCAAGCCAATCGGGACGCTTTAATTTGAGGGTGGAGTTTTAATTTTTACTTTTTCGTCATTTCTCTTTTCTTTTTAATTTCATGCGACCACAATCTCACTCCCTCTTTCTTAATCTCTCCTTGTTTCACTCGTACGCACTCTGATACTTGCTAACTCGCTCTTCTTCTCATAATTACTGTATATATGCGAGAAAATAGTCGGTGTACCTGTATATATATATGTATATATGTGAATGTGTGTGTGTGTGAGAGTGCGAGTGTGTGTACATGCACGTTGTATACTAAATGAGCTAGTTAATTAGTTCTCGGTCCGTGTAGAGAGAAAGAGCATATAACCCGGTCCCAGCATATTTGTAATTAATGGTTGCCTTTGTTTTGATTATACCTCGGACTCGAAGAGACTAGAGAATATTGCTGATCAGCTTTTGATTGGTTACTGCCTACTTTCCTCTCTCGCTCCTGCTCCAATGCGATCCATAAAGCGTGGAACAACAACAACCACCAAACCATCAGCAGCAGCAGCAGCAACAACAAAAACAACAACGAACACCTCGAATTAACGAAACCTCCGTAGCTTTTTCAAATTAATTTTATACCATAACTACATCCACCCACGTACTTCAAATACATCAATTATGTAGCATATAGATTCTTTTCACAATCTAAAATTATAATTATTTGTATTTAAAATGTTTCATATCATTTTCCAGCATTTTTACTTATTATTAACTGCAGTTAAGATTATTCATTATTTTCTTTCAATTGGTTTAAATTTTGGTCTTTAAAATATTTCAGAACTTTTACCTGTTTTTTTTTACATTTCAATATAATAACATAACAAAAATAAATTCAAAATAAATATTTATATTTCTCAAAATTAATTAAATTGTTTTATTTGGATTTAATAATTCTGTAATTACTAGTGTTGAATTTAATTGTTTTTTCTATTTATCTAATATAAATATAATAATAAATAAGTCGGGTGTGTAATAATGAACATTGATGTTGTTTTTGCCTTTGGCTTCAATAACAGTTCTTTCATGCGATCTAATTTAATACTTGATTATTTGTTATTTAATTTTCGGACCTGACTTATTTTTCTTACCCGTACTATGACAAATTGCTACATACTAGTATTTTCTACATTATAGTACATGACTGAGCAAAATCCGAGTTGACAATTCTGCTGCTGCTGTGCTATGTTTTTCGTTTTGTTGTAACATCTTGCCTCTAACGCGCTACGTTATGCAGATCTCGTTTTTACCTTTCACGTAATACCTGAATATTAAGTTGGGGTTCCAAAATTTTCAGTGATTATTGTGATTATGTAAAAAGAGCATAAGGTCTTCGTTGTCGTTTTCTTGTTTTTGTTGTGTAGGACTGGATAGGTGGATGGTTCGGGGAAAGAGTGAGAGAGTTAATTTACCGATATTTAATGTCGGTAATGGGTGCCCGTCATTATAAGCAATTTCTTGCGATTGCGAGGTCTATATGCAAAGAGGCATTTTTCGATTAATTCGGGCCTCTCCTGAGGTATAAATTGGGTGTAGGTATTCATTCCCCCCTATTTGAAGACCGACGAAAACCGTCTTCTCTTCCTTCTTACAATTGCACCAGAAACAATTTGTTGTTGTTGTTGTTCCTGCTGTTGTTGTTGTTATTATTAATTAATAATCTTTCGACACTCAGGCAGCAAATGTGTTTCTATAATGGTCGAGCGTATTGGGCATACCGGAGTTAAAAACGGTAATTATCCCTCCGAAACGTAAGTATAGGAGAGTGTGTGTGTAGCTGATGACCTCTCTCCTCTAAGATCTTTCCTCTTCCATCTCGCTCACGCTCACCACCAATTCCAGTCCAGCAATGCTCCTCACCGCATTGATACATATTTATAATAGAAAATTGAGACCCCGTTAATGCGGCCTAATGATAGGTCTGCAGACCCACTATCTTAGGAAATTAGGAAATATTTTCATTATTACCATTCCATTCCACCATCATCCATCCACACAGGATTCTTTATTCCGATTCTCCGCGTCTTCCAAATGATAAAATAAGTAATCCCCTTTATTCTTATCCCTCAACAAAAAAAAATGCACGGCCCATTTGTTTCTGATTTCTGACTTCTTTCCGGAAAGTGTCGACTCACCTCTATCTATCTCTATCTCTCTCTCTCCATCATACGAATAAGAAGCACGCTTCATCTCATTCTTCCTTTCGCTCCTGAGGCGAGTTAATAGATTGTTAAAAAGGCCCTCCGACACTTCTCGGAACGGCCCCAGCCGGCAAAAAGTGACCGCAACTCGAGTCCACATAATAGATCCGACATCAAAAAAATAAAAAAGCTAATTTAAAAAAAAAACGCTATAGAAATACTACTTTTATTATTATAGATCTGTTCTTCAATTACGAAAATCCGGACGTGATCCTTCATCCTCGATCGCCGTTTTTTTTTTTGGTTTGTTTCCGATAATTAAATAATACGAAATGGTGCTGTTTCCACTCGAATAAATATATTATACCATATTAAATCAATTATGGATTAATGTGTATCCAAGCATAAGTCTTCAATGATATCGAATCGTTTCGTTATTCCATTATTTACAAACGACCAAAATAAAAATTATGAGAAGTAACACAGAAAAAAAATAGCGAGTAGTGAAAACAGCAACCACGCCGTTTGCGAAAACGGAAAGTGAAATCACTTGCACGGTTCAAGTGGAAAAACGTTTCATCTGCAAGATTGAATAAGTTTTACATCTAAATTTAGATCAAAAGTGAACGGCACAAAGGCGTCCTTAGTAAAATAACATGCACGTTACATTTCATGAAAATCAACACTAGAGAATTAATAAATTAATTGTTGGTGGGAATTGATGTAGTAATTAATCCCAATTTACGCTAATTAATTATAATTAATAGGTGAATTTAACGAATCACTTTTTGATTACTTTCGGGGCACCTGTAATAGTTCTTGAACGAGAACGAAAGTAATGTGTCTGTACGATTTTTAATAGTCTTCAATATAATAATAAACCATGTTAGCCGCACTAATTAAAATGATTTGTAATTGCTTTAACAACTTATAACATTCAAGGTTTAAAGGTTAATTAGTACGAAAATCTGATAATTATTATATGCGAAATTATAATATTAGCTAGAACTGAAAATAAATACAGGAACATTGTTGAATATTATGAATGAATGCTCATGGTCTCACTCATTGTCTACAGTAATTAATTAAGAGATTTAGATCAGAATCATTACACGGATTCCGATCTAAATGCTCGATCGGAGGCAATAAAATGTTGTCCGCTCTTCAGCGAGTTTAACATATCCTCTATTATTGTATTACTCTTTCAAGTTGTCATGATTATTTTTAAGAAACGCGCATGTATTGAAAAGGCGAAGCCTGACAAGCGAAGACCCGAAGACATTAACAATTTAAGTGATGAGAGTGATGTCCAGGAATCTGCGCGTAATGAATTCAAGGAAAACGCTCGAACGAACGTTTCCGATCATGACACTAATTTTGAAAGTTGCTACTTAGCATTTCTGATTATTTCTAGTAAATTGTTGAGTTTAAATCTAATTAAATACTTGTAAACACGTGTTATTTCTGGCGCCATTTCTGCTCATTGCTAATAAATAGTTGAGTTTTAGTAAATGTATGTAAATAAATGTTGTTGCTGGCGCTTTGAGTTGTATTTTAATGTGGTTGATTAAGAACCGAGGAAGATTTGTATTGGGTTACTTAAAAAAAAAGTGTCTTCCACTTGAAGGAACATGTCAGGAGCGATGACAGTGATGTTCCTTTGAGGGTTCCCAAATATTTTGTCTCCGCTTTGACGCGACGTGAGCGTCTGAATGTGAAGCCTAATACTATGAAATTAGATTACGGGAGTTATTAAAAACGAAGTTCGGTTGTCAGCAGTCAACACAACAAGAAGACTTTGATGCGCTTTGTCTGTCTGTGCGCGCGCTTAAATTAGTCTCAAATAATAATAATTGTGATTACGATTCGTGCACATTCCGACTAATTCTAATTCTCACGTAATTAATATCGCGAGCTGTGCTTCCATAGCAATTACGGAGCAGTGTTTTGTATGTTGCGAGTCGATTTTTCCCGGATTCCAATCTCCGGTCGAAGAAGTCGAAGAAGAGAGGTTGTTCTTCTTGAGCGTTCCTCATCGGTGAACCCGAGAACATGGACGGACGCGCGGATTCACAGTTCACACGTTTGGCTCCAATTTAAATGCAAATGGCACGGGTGACGCCCACCCCCACAAATAAACGAGGGAACCTAGGCTTCCGGGATGCGGATCAGGTCTTGCCGCTCGAAACGCATGCGTCAACAACAACTAATAAGTTATATATGTATATAACTTCTATATCTGTATGTAAGTGCATGGAGCATTAATTAGAACGCGGAGCTGCGCTCCGGATCCCGAGTAATAAGTAAGTAATCTTGGTAATCAGGAAAGTTTTCAGCTTTCCCTCGATTGATGGATGGTGGCTGGCCGGAGTACCTCCAGCACAGAGTATATAGTATATAGATAAAAGCCGTTCGATTTGCTTTTTGCCTCGGTCTTTGCACGGGTCTTTCAGTAGCTGCAGTCGACGAGGTTTCTCTCTAGACTTTCCTCGCAATAGGCACAATCCGCTGGAAGCTGTAAACCAAAGAGATAGAAATACGCAGAGAGTAAGAGAGAGAGAGAGAGGTTCTACGCGAAAGGACGAAGCAGATATATCTCTCATTGTACGTGTGTGTGTGTGTTTGTGAATGCTTGGGAGAGCGAATGTGTGCCAAGGAAAAACGCATTTTTCCGAGTCCCTCGGCTTTTATCTATCATTTCGAACTATTCACGCGAAAATTTCTCTCCGGCCGTCTCCGTCGCAGCAGCCACGTTGCACCTGCATCTTGCACTGCCGTTGCGCAACCTGAATTCCTTTTCCTGGAGGATTGCCCACCGCACGAACGGAACGAAATAAAAGCAATTTGCTTTTTCGGGGAGGCTCCTTCACTCTGCCTCCTTGCTTTTGCTTCGATTCCTATCTGTAATGGCAATCTGACTCACTGCCGTTGCCGTTGCTTCTGCTTCTTCTTCTCCTGCTGCTGCTGCTGCAGCCCAAAATGAAATTGAGGATGGAAATTAATTGGAAACCATGTGTATATGCAGTCTTTCTCTCTGTGTGAGTGTATATATATAAGTATAAGAGAGAGAGAGAAAGCGAGAGTGAGATATTGCGACAAAATGGCTGGAGCCGAGGTTGTGCCACATGCAATCACGTCTTGTACCCCGCTCGAAATTACATGATAATAACATAGGCTCAAAGCGCGACTGCGGCTTTTATAAATATCCAAGATCAACGCCACGGAACTCGCATACTTATATGTACGTAGTATTCCTCCTCCCGTACGCTCGATTTCGACATTCAAAGTGATTCATAAAATTCTTTCATGCACATTAACAACTAGGCTACACCAATCCAATTCTCCCATTTATTTATTGCCTCTCATAACATTGCATTTCTTGAAAGGTTTCTCCATTAAATATTAAATATTAAAGCAAAACCAATTGAATAAAGCTTCAGATCACCATTCTTTTACAGAACGATGATAGCACAAAAATTGCAACATTACTGTAATATAACAAGATTACAACATAACATCTCCAAAAAGAGTTGAATATTATACCAGGTAACTGTAATAATAAACTATCATGCTATTGGTATCCCTTTCAAAGAACCGATTTACCAATGATATTTGATACGATTGGAAATATATGCAGAAGATATTGTTATATAACACCGTTGCATCTTAAAGTCTCTGACATATATTGTATTCGTATTTTGTACTAGAATAAAGTGTTATTAATTTGTGGAAGGACAATTCCAAATTTGAACTGTGCAAGTTTGGTAAGTGTTGGAAGGAAGGAGAGCAATATCTTAAAGGCTATCCTCAGGCCGGCGCCTTCGATGCCACTCTTACTTAATTAGTATTTCCAGTCCGTCATTAATTATTACAGCTGCGAACTGTCGTCTTCCATTCGATTGATTGGTAAATGATACACAGGTATAAATACTGTTTATAAAATGCACATAAATTGATGGTGGCACGGTTTCTGCCTGACAAGTAAAACGCGAGGACATTAACGATTTAAAACCGTTGAAAGTGACGCCAAGGAATGCCCTACGTGATGGATTCAAAGGAAACGCGAGCGTCTCGGACAAAAAAAAAACTGACTATGCCGATATGCGAGACGGATAACGAAATTGTGTCTGATTCAATCCGTTGCATATTTCAATTGATATTTTGCATCCCCTTTGTTCGAAGATCTCGCATTTCCCGGTTGTTCATCCTTCTTCACTCAGTTGGTTTTTCGGCTCGGATAACCCGGAATTTATCAATTATCTCCGAAATGGTAATTTGGACGTCGGAATGAATTAAATTGGAGCGACCGAAACGCATTAGAAGCAACACTTGAATAATTATAATTAGTTGAAGATCAGAGCAAAGAGAGAGAGAGAGAAGAAATTTGGAGTGAAGTGGTGGAAGCGAAGAAAAGAAATTGGGATCGAAATACCGGACAGCTCAAATTGCTCTAATCTAATTGTCAAAATTTCTAATTGATTTTCGCGAATAGAGAGAAACCGTTTCGTTTTCGTATATTTTCTTATTTTTAATTGCTCGTCTCTTTCCACTCCTCTCGATTTTGTAATCAATCTTGTACGGAAAAACAGAAAGTTTCTATTAATTATCCAAGAACAAAGATGAATAAATAACATTAATGATCTATATCGTAACTAAAGTAGTATTCTAGTATTTTCTTAGATATTGATTTTTTGTTAATGATTTATGAAAGTGCTTTAAAATAAAACATAAGGATTTAAGAAGAATTGAAAAAATAACAGTTTTATAATGATGTTGATTGCTTCTATGGGCAATTATATTTGTTAATATTGCAATAATGATGGTAGATAAAGTAATTGATCTGGTTTTGCGATTGATTGGAATAGGTTGAAAATTAGGCAATTGATAAAAGCGTTTTACGTACTGTACCGGTTGTAGGAATTTTATGAAGAAATTAGCTTATTGGAAAGAAATCCGAGATGGCGGTAAACGAGCACTTTGGTTGGCCGTTTTTATTATTATTGTCTTCCGAATGTGTTTCAGTTTCAATCAGCATGTTGCGTTTGCTAACTAATTGTATAAATTATAACTTTAAATGGAAACCGAGTGCCGCGTATATCGCATCCAAACGTGAAAATTGCTCCTTCTTCGCCAACGACTCTTGCGACTATACCGAGTGTCTGTATGTGCGTGCGTGTGTGGTTGTGTGTAATATATATATAGTTGTGTGTATGAAAACCACAGTACAAACTGCCACAAATGTTATGGCATAACTACTAATCGACGGAATGCCAATATTCCCAACAAAACCAGCAAGTGGAGAAGATAAAACGACAACGGAAAAAGAAATACATTAATACACGGGGTTAGAGGAGAGTGGAGGGATCGAAATAAAAAGGAAGATGTTGTAGCAGTAGTGGAAAAAGAAGAAGTGGAATAAGATGACGAAGAAGAATAAGAAAAGAACGAAACGAAGGGAAAAGAAGATATTGTAAGAGACGTTGGAATTAAATTGAAACAACTAGTTTCGTTAAGCGCGTATATAAAACAATAAAAGCTGCTGCAGCCGCGACCCGTGGGTTCGAATCCCAATTAATTTATTCAATTAATTTCTACGTCCTAGTACTTTTGTACTAGGCTTCTTCCAATTCCAAGTCGCGCGAGTCTCGCGAAAGCTCGACGTTCTCCATTTGCGGAATCCTTTTGCAGCAGTCCTTTACCGTGATTTTATATTCGATTGGATATTATCTTGTGCTTTCCTATTTCCAAGAGCAACCTATCGGTGCCGCTCGAAATCTCTTACTCTGCTTCTCATTAACACTCTCTTTCCTTCATTTACATTCCCTCCGTACCTCCGCTCTCGATCACCATCATCTCTCCGTCTCTTTATATACATATATATCTCATCTCTCTCTCTCGCGTACACTTTAATTCTCCTGTTCTTTGGTTCTGCCTCGAGGCAAATCGTTGTCTTCGGATGGTTCTCTCCTTCTCCGTTCCGTTCTGGTGCACTAGGCTATACACAACAATATCCGAATGCGTGTGCCCGCGTGAGTTTCACGTGTGAGTGTGTGTTAAACCGGCCTTGACGTATTAATTCAAATATGCGATTTATGATATGAATTAATGAAATCGTGTTTTCAGGTTCATTTAATTAATTAAAATCGTCTTTGAGATAGTTTATAATATGCCGAAATTAATCTCGGATTCTGTTCTTCATATAATATATATATATATGTATATCCATATACACACGCACACACACACACACACAAATAAGTCTCTCTCTCTCTATATATATATATATGCATGCATGCAATGTGAACTTAGTCTTCGGCTGATCTTCAAAGAGCTACCGTCGGAATCTCTCCGAAAGGGAGAGGACTCTTATTGTTTTTTTTTTATTCTTCGTTTTTCTTTCCCTTCGCCGCTCTCTTTTGCTCTTTTCTCCTCCTCAACCATTGCGCCCGATGTCCGACGACAACGACGAGGAGGAGCCCGCTATTATTGTATTATTGGTTTTATTTTAAAGCGTGTCTATTTGTCCTGGACAAACGTCGTCCGACAACAGGACGGGTCGGACCCTGTGAAAACACTCGAGCCGCGACACAGGACTGCACTTTAATCTGGTCAAACAAACCGTAGGAAAGCAAATATAATAAGTGAAGAGCAGAAGTGGATGGCACAGAAATTCAATTTTCCTCCATAACTATTCCTTCTATTTCTTTATTTACTCGACGTCGACCGCCTTTGAATCCGAGCCGAATACAGCTGTTCGCGGAAAGATTGATGATCGCAACACGATCAATGGTTATAAGACTATTTGTACAGTGCGATGCTCTTCAATCCACTACTGTATTCCAATGTTATTTTAATCATTCAACTTTACTTTCGCATGGTCCAAGCATCTGCAAATCTTTAAAATACTATTAGAAAATACAATTTACAAACTGGTATTCATATAAAACAGATGGACGAAGTCTTAAGATAATTAGTAACAAGATCCTTAATTTGATTTAAAAATGATATTTTTAATAAAACAATATCGAAATTAAGTGTATTTTGATTTCTTAATTTATATTTTCAAATTGAACGAATAATTTATTGCTTAAAATTGATATAAAATATGCGCAATTGAAAATAAAACTGCTCATATATTATTAGCAATAACGTTTATTGAACTCACACCGTAACGTTTTATTTTTTTTTGGCAGTTCGCCCATTGTGACATTCATTATGCTCATAATCCTTTATTGAAGCAAAAAAGGGTGCGCAATAAGTCAAGATTATGGGTGACAGTTAAAACATCATTTTTATGTTCACCGAAATCCGGTTGGAGCGTCCACCAAAAGCGAGATAATAATTAAGTCGGTACATATTGAACATCAAAATATTCGTTGAAAACGCATATATTAATTAGTCATATTTGCGGACGCTGCTTAATTAAGCCATATGCATACACATACAGAGGACGTGCACCTCTTTCCTTTGTGTGATTATTTTCTTAAGTATTGATTGTTTAACAATGTCTTCTCTGAGAATTTTTTTTTAAAGGATTGTTTAACAAATTAATAATGAGACTGTCAGTGTTGGATTTGTTATTTAGACATGAATAAATTAGCATGCGAAATTACGTAAACAAATGCACTTTTCGTAACGTCGTGAATATAAATTGTAGATGTATTGACGGCGCATAGATGTTTTATTGTTAATTTATTCCCAGATTCCCAAAAATTATCCATACGTGGAACGAAATTAACATTTCATCTATAAACCGTGTTTCATTTGACATTTCCGATTGTTGCATAAATTTGGAATTACTTTATTTTACAAGCAATAAAACGTGTTGAGATTGAGGCACGAAACAAGTAAAATGAAATGAGAGAAGAGAAGAGACTCCAGCTATTTTCGTGGGGATTATAAATTCTTGTTAATCAGTTTACTCGATTGCTAGATTTCTTTCCCGTCCTGCTGCATCGGCTTTTATAGATTTCCTGAGGAGAGCATAGAATGCATTTCCTGAATAAAACCCTCATTAGCGTCGTCGCGTTCGCAATTGTCCGAGCTAATTAATTTGTTAATTTTCTAGTCCGTTTGCTCTCGGAACGTTCGTTAATTCCGCAAATGCATTATTTCCCCCCCAGTTAGGACTTTCCTTTTTCTTCCGAGAAGATGGAGATATGTGGAACAACTTCTCGAATACGTATAGCAAATAAGGATGCGCTCTTTATCATACGTCTGGTCTACATCTCTACTCTTTCCTACGAAAAGTTAACTTTTACTGTATAGCCGCTTCTTCGGGTGGACGATGATGATGATGATGACGATGACGACGATACATCAGTAGTTAGAGGAAGAAAGCAAAATTGTTTCGGATAATTGAATCGTGTTGTTGGCCGCGACGGGGGTTAGCGCAGCTCTATAAAAATGTAAATCACATAATCCATTTGATATTTCTGTTATCGTTTGATCTAATGCTAGTAGCAGCAGCATCGATCGCTCACGTAACGCTTCGCCTTTCCTCCTCGGAAAGGCACGAAACGCGTGAAGTCGCAGTTGCGTAATGCTGCTGCAAGTGCGAGAGATTCGCTTAAAGATCTCTTCGATCAACTTCTTCATCTTCAGCCCTAGTTCTTTGATATCTTTTTGTTTTCGTCCCGCAGCGGCAATTGTCACCTGTCAAACGTCGTTCTCCCGGTCCGTAATAAATCATAGGATTATCACTTTCTCCGCGTACGAAGGTGAAGTAATGAGGATGCAAAAGTGGACCGTAATTAATTCTCGTTGAAGCCCCAATATTTTTTGTTTTGGAAAACCGCTCCGCATGTGTGTATATATATATATTAATATTATGATAACAATTTTTGGTAGGTTGCCTTTGCGTTTGGGTTTATTAACCGCGTAAAAACTAACCGATAATAACAGCAATATCCAATCTGGAGCTGATGAGAGAGCACATAGCAAATTGGTCGATGGAGACGCCCATTATGGCCGTACGTGAGGCTCCGTGCATCCACACACATACACACACAAATACTCCATGCAGTCTGCATCTGATACGCTCGGTTTAATTAAACAAAAATGACAGAGGCCCCGGTGATTTAGTGCTAATAATTATTAGGTTATGCAAGAGGTGGAGGAAACTGAGTACTGTGACGATATGCTGCCGATGATGATTATGCCGATAAAGTTATTGAACATTTTTTGGGTACTCCTATCCTGCGAACATACTCATTCTTCTCCAAATTCCAAAACCTCACGTTATCACACATAACTCAATACCTTAAGTACCACCAAGTACTCATCAAATCCATTCCAAGGCAGAAACATTGTAGCAAAATTATACATACAAATATTTATTCATATGATCACAAAATGACTTGTTGGCAGCATAAGATTTATCTTCCAGTTGGGAATCAACTTATTAAATACTTTTGATGATCTAGATGACAGGTGGAGATGTTCTAATTGCACCTTTGAAGCGATTAAAAAGCCATTCCACAGTTTCGGACTATTATTTTAGCTCGAGGTTATATAATACATAATAATGTCACAATTATTTCCCCCTCAAGAATCATTAACTCTGGTAATACGAGCTAAACGCACCACGAGCGCCCCTATTCACAATATTGAAGTTTCGTAATAAGGAGCAAAGGTTATACTCGAACTTTTAATATCTCGTATGATTAATTGTGAAAATATACACGTACAAATTCTATACCATTACTAAACATTATAATATTAAATATATTTTATTTCGTAATACCATTTATAAAAATTGAAATTGCAATAGTGCATTGCATAAATCAAAAGTATTTTCGAAACATTCTCAAAACCATTACTAAAAATTCTTTTAACACGCAACAATTCTAGGTATTTCTTCGCGCTTTATCTTAATTCAATTAATAAATTCTTCTATAAATTGTGAGAAATAATGTATTTCATAATCATCAAACAGTATTTCTTAAGTCCAAATGAGATCATAGATATTTCTTACATTTTGTATTTACTAAACTGAAGACAATCCTAATAATATTGATTGTCAATACATCATTGGTATTTTATTCAAAAAAAAAACTGGATTTGGTATTTGGAAAGTTAAGAATTTCGACACATTTTATCAATAAATACTTCTTCCAAGTAATCATGATAACTAATGGATTTCTAAAAAATATAGGCATGGTGTGATAATATACATTTCGTTATTATTTATAAAGTTCAGTGAAGGTCATAGAATACATAATACTACATCGAAAAGGTGCTTATTTAAATCCCATTGTGCATAATTTACTGTTAATTTAATTACTAATTATAACTGCACATGTTGCTATTGGATTTTCTAATTTTTGCTTAACTTTATCAATAAATATTTCTTCCAAGTAATCGTGATAACTAATGGTTTTCTATGAATTATGGCGGAAGTGCGTTAATATATTGACCGGTGATTCGAATGTTCAATGGAGGTCACGGATATTTATTATATGTAACAATGCCCATAGAAAGGGCTAATGGCCTTTCTTCCTATTGTACATCATTTTATGCAAAACGCAACAACTTTCTGTAGCAACGCCTGCCAGGCATACTCATATTTATTGCTACTTAAGGTACTTGAAGCAAAGTACACAATTTCCTAGTAAATCATTTAATATTTTTATTTTTTCATAAATCACACATCAATAATAATAATAATAATTTCTTAATTATGTTGTTTAGTAAAATAAATATCGTAAAATTTATCAAACATTTATTTTGGAAATAGAACATTAAGAATTGATACTGTGATTATGAGTGTTGGGCTTTCTCCAGAAACCGTTTTTATTCCGGCGTTGATAGAACTAGTTGTTAATTTCCAAATAAATTCTGATTGATATTAATTATTCATATCTGAAAATCAATCAATCACTGAACCAAATTAGTGTTTTGGACATGGGCTTTCTCCGACTTCCAATTTGAAAAGATGGAAGTGATTCCAAATCGGAGAACACGTTATTCGGTTTCACCAAAAAGTGGATGCAAGCAAGTGCAGGGCGTTTTATTGCGTCGAGCGTGTAATCTTTATGACTTTGTTATGGTTGAAATACTTGGCTATTTTTTTTATTATAACACCAGTCGGATTTAGTGGGTTATGAATCATTGCTAGGAATGGTAATAAAAAAGTTAGAATTTTGAAAATATTAAGATTCGATGTGTAAGAAACGGCTTATTTTATTATGATGCCCGTGGATTGAGTGTGCAGCAGTCGAAGAAGTTCGGGCATCGACTTTGACATTTTGATGGTGCGTTGTTGAATATTTGATATTTGGAATTTGATGTTCCGCTCCGCCCACGCGCCGCACTCCATCATCGCTAAGTGTTTCCGATAATAATAAACATAAAAATGTCAAAGGATCCTGTAATGGGGGCCCTCATAAATCACGCGCCGACAACGAATCATAATAATAACAATAACAAATTGAGGTATTAAATTACCATAAGAGACTGCCATGAAAACGCTCTCCAATAAATCATTAATGTAATTCGATGTTGTACTTGTAGCTGCATTTATTTATTTATTTATTTTTTGTTCCATCCGTGTCCTTACGTAATTGCGTATTGTTCAATTTCTAATACGACGTTTTTCCTTGGTGTGTTTCAGGTAAAGGAGCTTTCCGTTTTTGCATAGTCGGGAGTCTCGATCATCTCGTCGATGGCGTGAGCTTACGTGAGTGAATGAGTGAGCGAAAGAGAGATAGATATAGTCAAGGTATATATAAGCTGATTGATTCTTTAATTGAAAAGCCTTTAATGGTGGCATTGATGTGGCTTTGGATGTGGATGTCCAGGGAAGAGCAGCAGCGAAACCAAAGGTAGAAACAATAATGGAGCGTTGCACACGTTTTACACTAACGTTTCGCGTTTCTCAAAAGGTTATCTCTCGCCTCTGCATTTGCATTTCGTGATTTCCTTTTGTCTCCGGTCACATATTGCCACGCTCGGCTCTCTATGTTTCACCACCATACATTTCGTTCGTGCGTTTTTGCCTTCCTTTTTTCCGGTCGTTTTCCCTTCTTCACTCTCTTCTACTTCTTCTTCTCTTCTTTCCTGTGCGAGTGAGTGTGTCTTCTTCCTTTTTGGTTCCGATGACTCCTCGCTCACTGTTCGCTTCTACTCCTTTTATTTGATCTCAAACTAGACATCATTGACGTTAGATTCTTCCCAGTTGAATTCACGATGCGAGACAACTAAATTAGCGCAATTTTATACACAATTTTCCTTGTATCCACTAGACACAATGTATGCCACTTTATGCACATGATATATTACACAAGCATCATCATCTGATAAAATGCCTCTTTTCTCTTTCGCATCCTCTCCTTCTATTTCTATAATAACGTAAAAATAAACACATTTTCTAGTCCCATATAATTATAACTCTTAATGAAGCCTACATACTTATTGTTGCATAACATTGAGAATTCCATCAATCCCCCATTATATAACTTTTCATTAATTGTCACTTTTACAATAACTAAGAATAAATAAATATAAAACATTTTTATAATATGATTAAGACAACACATCAATATAATTACCATATTTTTCACAAAATCTCTATATTGTTTAAATCAATCATTCTTTACTTTTAATCAAAATTTTATTAAACTTGTCAATATTATAAATAGTTTATACAGTATAATTTTCAGAATGATCTATATTTTTTATGTTGACTGTATCTTATTTAGTAGATTAAAAATTTTAAGTTTTATCAAAGTTATTAACAACGTAACAGTATAAAATTGATTATTAATAATATTTTTTTAAACAATAAGTCTTTCCGCCCATAATTGTTTCTATTTTTTTACAAAAAATTCATTGTAATATATTTTTTCCTGGGTATGATAAATAATGTGGTAAAAGATAAATAATATTATATGAAAAACCTGCAGGATAATTGATGGTACTGGTATGGAAATACGAGGTAAATATTTCCGAGCACCATTCAATTTGCCACGTTACCAGCAATAAAGTACGTTTGTTCCTCTTAACGTAGTTCCAGTTGTGGAGTGAATTACTGAATGGCACGATGGTCTTAAAACAAGGAAGGAAAATTCGCACGCGATAAATATCGAGATTTATATTGCGATCCCGTAGGTGAGGATTATGAGGCTCAGAATTCTGACATTTGCTTGCGTTTTACTGTTAGCGAACCTTCTTTTCTTTTCCCGTCAATTTTTTTCTTCTGGCATTTGCGAGAGATATTTCAGGAACGCTTCAACGTGTGTACGTGTGTAGGTGTGCGCACGTACATATACATGTATGTATTTGTATGATTGTATGTGTGTGTGTTGTATGGAGATTCTTGAGGGCATTTTGTGGCCAATAAATCCAGCGCGCCGTTTCCTGAGTTGAAATATCTTTCTCTCTTTCTGTAGTGTGCATCTATATGTTTAGTATGTATATATATATATATATATTTGTATGTATATATATAGTATATACTTCTTAATTCTATTCCACATCCGTGTTGAGCGCGCGGGAAGAATCGTGACCACTAAATATTTATGTCCCAGCTCCTCTCTGCAGCAAGTGTTTGTCGCATCCTTCTTTCATATATGTATGTATGTATGTACGTACGGAGCTTCAAGGAAAATAGAATGCATCCCCTCGATGCGCACGGTGGAAATTGATTCAGGCCATAGAGTTTGCATGCAAATCGGTTAAGGAGGAGGCCACTCTGCGAAGCGCACCTCTCAGATCGCCTCTTTCGATAGTCCTTAAGATTTTCTTTAGCCTCGATGCGAGTGTGTGCGAGCGGATAAAGCCGAGGTAAAAAGGTAGAAGGAGATGCATGAACAGAAATAAAAAAAAATGCAGCAGCAAGAGGAAGAAAAAGAAAAATGAGCAGCAGAGGAACGAACGAATCCGAAAGGGTACTTTACGGTCTGGACGTTGGTAAAGTATGTGTCACCTATGTGCGGTGTACACTCATTATTGTCGCTGCGAACAGTCCGTAGTTCGCTAATGAGCTCAGTTACTATTCATGAATGCGTGGGTGATTCTCCCCGACCGATATATAACTCTTTGGAGCCAACAACAGCAACAACACCAACAACAACAACGGCAGCACCATCAGCAGCAGCAGCAGCACCAACAACAACCACAAGCGAGAGACCCCTTTTTACGCTCCTAACCACCGGGACAGCAAAAGATCGGTCGTTAACGAGCTCTCCTCTCGCGCGCTCCTCTTCCAGCCGAAGAGAAACTTACCATAAGGCTCATCGATCACTCCAGAGACAAACTCTTTTTCTAATTACATTCGCGCTTAACCTACACTACATACATTCAACGTCTCGGCCTGCAATGCACATACAATTCAATTTACTGCGATCCGACACCTCGTGTTCGTTCTTATCCTTCTCTTCTCTTTTTTCTATTCTCTCTCACTCTCTCTCTTCTCAGCTGCCTTCTATACTTCTTCTCCTCGGTCCCCCTTTCACCTCCGTCCAACGATTGGATTCCGCGACATTCTGCAAAATAAACCACGACCATCGAGCTTCCCATAACTTTCAATCGCTTCGAAAATTCTTCGTGTTTTTACTTCTTCCACTTCATCTTATTTTATTTACCCGAACGCAATTTGTAATTGAATCAACCTCCCAATTTCATCAAATATTTTCTTTCAAAAATAACAAGATTTCAATTAAAATCAATTCACTTACCTTTCAAATTAAATTATAATTGAATTATATTAAGTTGTAAGAAACGAAATTGTTTATATATAAATGATTCAAATATTACACATTAAATGAAACAGTTATAAAAATCCCAATTTTATTTATCAAATATTTATTCACCACAATAACAACAGCACTTCAATTAAATGAGGAATTTCAGTCTCACCTTTGAAATCAAAAAAGTAAATCTAAAATGGAAAGATATGTTTCCATTAAGATAAAGGAAAGGACGGAATTGTACATAAATATAATGATTGTCGAAATGAAACTGTTGTTACAGAAATTACTTAATTTAAATAAATTTAAAAGCTGCGATTGTGTAATGCGAGAGTGAAATAAGACATGCTCAATTTCAATCTTATCTGTTGTTGGAGTCTTGTACGTAGGTAATTGGAAGATGGAAAATGCATTTTAAATTTGTGTTTTTGCAGAAGTGAAGTTGGAACGCGAATGCGAAAGGGGACGGACGGGTGGTGGTGCAGTGGGGGATGTGCGCATATTGGATAGATGATAATGCGATTTATGCGATTCCTTTTTGCCTTGGTCCAATGAATAATTTACAGTCGTGGCGAAAGGGTGGTGGAGAAGAGACAAAAGAAGTCGATTTGCTTATACAATGTGTTTTTGCTGGCGACAAGAGAGAGAGAGAGAGAGAAACATTTGCAAGAATTTCGCAGTATTGTATTTTAATAAGGCTTCCTTCCTTTTGCCTCACTTTGCATACATACAAGTAACAAGACAAACATTTTATGCCTATACACACATATAACAAGTACAACGAAAATAAATAAAATCAAAAATAGCAACAACAACAGAAAAAAAAATAAGCAACTGCAAATGAATAAATAGAAATAAATAACAGTTTATTTTCCTTCATTCATGCCGTTTTCTATGCAACAGGTTTAGGAAAACTGAAATATACAACTTACTTTGTGCATTCAATGGGAGCTCGACTTTATCTTATGCACTAAATAGATTTTAACAGTATAAAAATCAAGAAAAGTTAACAATACTACTTACTACTTGATAATAGAAAAATATATATCATATATCGAAATATTAAGACATTGACTGACGAAGATTAGTCTCTAGACAATCTAGACATTCTTTTTCTTTTCCTTGCGTTTTTCGTGGGGTTGGGGTGTGTGGAATGTTAGGAATTTCACATATTATAATTCGAATGGTGCGCGGTAAGAATGTGCATTGTTCCAATTGGCTGAATTCGGGCTCGGATTCCACTTCGGTTATTAATAATCGCAGAAGGGTTGAATATGCGATCTTCTTTTGTTTTTGTGAATGTACGCTCTCTGTGTGTGTGTGTGTGTGTGTGTGTGCGGAGAATGTTTATGTGTGTTTGCATTTCGGCGCTTCTCGAGCCATTTTAAAATAATACCCCGTACATTAATCACCGGCCGGGGGAACACGAGGTAATTATAAATGCGCCGGCAACGTTTCATAATTTATAACGCGGTAACTTGCAAGGAACAACAACAACAACAAGTACAGCAACAACACAAGCGCAACGGAACTCCGATACGACAAAACAAATCATCAAATCGGTGGTCCCTTGTTGCTCTGGTGCTTTCCACTGCACGTGCTTTATCTTGCGCTTGAACTCGGCGTGGTGCGCCTCCTGGCTTTTCGCCGGCGGTGGCGGCGCTCACCGATTTCTGGATCCCAATTTTATGTCTCTCTGTCTCCGCGCAATTAGTAATTAATTTGGAGCCATAATTTTTTTTACGACCGCGAATTATTCCGCTCTCCATCATTCGCGCGTTGCTCCGATGTTGTTTGTAGTTTGTGGTGGTGATGCTCCTTCCTTTCCTTTTTGCTCCGCTTCTTCATCGTCTCTTCTTTTTTTGCTCGCATTTCCTCTCCTTCTTGCGCCTGGCGTTCCCCCAACCCCACGACGGTTCTCTGATGCACTCCCCTCATTATCCGAATCACCTCTCGCCGGCCATTCATTATCATTATTGTTTGTTAGCACTGAACAAGCAGCAGCAGCACCACCACCACCAACAACAACAGCAACAACACGAACAAATACCGAACCAACATTACAACACTTTCATCAAGCTCTTTATTGCAATAAATTCTCCCCTCGCTCCCTACCGACCCTCGCGACTTATTTTACAGTTTTATCTACGTGTTTCCAGGCTATTAAACTTTTTTCTCTCGTAAGTTCACCTTTAATGCAGCAGTTAAATCTCCGCTTAATGGGCGTAATCCATTACGTAATTAAAGCAGCAATGATTGATTCCTTACTTCAAATTACTTACTGATAATCCCACAAACATTTGTTTCCCTGTAATAATTATAATTACAGATTCTTTTATATAAAAAAAAATACTACTAATAACGCCCCAAAGCGATCATTGATTGAACTATATAGTTGACTGCTTACTGTAGTTAAACGTGTATTTTACATACAAATTCTAATAATTTACAACGAAATCAATCAAATTTATATTTTATTTGTTTAAACTTTCTGACCTCTTGGTTACTTAAGTGATAAATTATTGATATTTGTGTACTGATATTATAGCAAAAAATATTTATCTTTGTGTAATAATTTCCATAAAAAGTCGTTTAAAAATGTTGGATTTATCAATAATGCAACGAAAAATAATTAAATTAATCGAATACGCAAATGTAAAGTCATTTGGTTATCTGTTTTTTTTATCTTCTGCTTTTGTTGTTGCGTTCAAGCAGCTTGCATTGCTATTTTCGGTATGATGATTTCCGAAGAACGAAATTATCTTCACGCCTTTTCTCCAATGTCATTTAATTGAGAATTCCTTATTAAACCAATTACGCAGATGCTCTTTGTTGGCCGGTCTTTTCCATCCACGATGCATTCATTGTATCTTCATTAGTTTCTGCAATTTCAAATTAATGACGTTTTAATTATTTACGCCCATTCTCCAGAGGATAATTGCTTCTTTATTTTTCACTGTGTCTCTCTTTCCCTATGCTTCTTGTTTGCATTACGACAACGAAAATGAGCGGTATCTGCATCTAACATCATCGAATGGGTGGGACAAATATCCTCGTGTTGCCACTTATTTATGATAGCGCTCGCACTCGTCCAGTTTCATCGAGGGAATGTAAATACTTTTGATTCTGCATTGCGCAATGCGCGCCGTTTAGATTGTGCAGACTCTCTACAGAGTCATGCATGTATGTCACTCTCTCGTTGAATAGTTCCGTAATAGAAAACGTATTTTCTTTCATTCCTTCACTTCTTCGTTTTTTATTTTATTTACCTGATGCGACGAGTAACTGATCTTCTTCGGCGGTTTTCTCCACTTAATCTATCCGCAATTTCACTGGATGCCTTTTCCCGTTCCTTATAAGCTTATACAAATATTAGAAGTTTTACTCGTGGCTATTTGGAATGGTGTAAGGAGATGAAGAAAAAATGCGGAGACGGGTGGTGGTGGTGGTTGTTGGATGCCTCCTGGCATTGGCCTTTCGCACGTTATTTATGTATACATATTAAGACTGTAATTTCTTGGATTGCGGGTAAACGCTTATTTAAATCATAAGCTCGCAATAAATTTTAAAAAGCCGACCAGCCGAACGGGGAAATCGTGATAACTCCTATAATTTTGTAACCGTTTCATTAATAATTGAAATATTAATGGGATTGTTCGTCGGCATGGGGGCCGTTCTTCACGTTCTCAAGGTAATGTGTAACAACAGTCAACATTTTTTTTATTGAATTATTCATGGCAGGTAAAGCACGAGTCCAATGTTTAAAAAAAAAACCACTGCTAACAGAGAGAAAGATATCAATGTATCATGTATGGTCATTTGTTTGAAGTTCGTCGCGACCGAAGATATATCAGTAAATTTCCATTATAAAACATTCCAATCTAAAATCTTAAGTATTAAATAGATTAATTATTATCACAACTAAACTTAAGTCAAAATCTTTATGATTATTAATTGTTAATGTCAAATGTAATTAGAAACCTATAGTCTTTAATATCTCACATAACCTTCATTACTGATTTCATTATATAAGAAATGGACTTATTGTATTTTCTTCAATCTACTTTTGTAATGATTTTTTTCTACTCACCAAGAACATTCACATAAGAATAAGTTTTCAAAATTAAATCTTTTATGTTTACACGATTTGTACATGTTAAAATACAAAACTTTTCTTCTTTTATTGACTGACAGTTGTCAGTTTGACATTTGTATTATTTTTTTTTTCATCTATGTTCGTTGTGATATATATTTATTAAGAGAGTTGTCTTTCAATTGATCATCGACTTTATCATTCATTTCTACCATCAACTATGAGGATCTTCATCAAATTGTTAACATAATTTTACTAATTTTCCAACGTTCATTAAGTTTCGTAAGCTGTCAAACATTAAGTACCTAAATGGTTGCCACCCGTCGATCTTATTATATCATATTATCTTTTTTTGGTTGGTAGTTGTTTGGATTATACGCATTGCATAATGAACATGATACATGAGTTTCCGAGAAAATCGTGTGTGTGCAATTTGCATTTTTTCGGGTCCGCAGCGTTCCGCTCGTACTGGCATAATTTATCCGGCGTTGTATAATTACGAATAATAAATTTAAAGTGAATACAACAATATTTTCGGGATGAAGAGTGGATGAGTGTGCGTATGTATTCGGCGCGCCAACGGAGTGTCCATTTTCTTGGAGTTTCTGGTTGAGTGTTGATTGGCGGTAGAGTGTCGACCAGTGTAGTAGTAATATGTAAGTGGGTACGAGTGTGTATGTGTGTATGGCGAGTGGCCATGCTGTCTTTGGCAATTACGTTGATGGTCGCGGCCGTAATGAGAAGCTACTGTTATTATTATCATTATGAGAACAAGCGGTAGCCAACCAGTTGGGACGTGGTATGGTCTTGGAGCTGCTGCCGACCAATAAGCGGGACTCACCAAGTTCACTCACACCGCCCGCCCTTCTCCACTCCTCCGATCCTTTCTCAGGTGACGCTAACTAAGCCTTCCTCTTCCTCCGACTCGAAGAACCGCGAAGAACCCAACTGAATCCAACAGGCGCAGAAGAACCCACGGCCGTCTCTACCTCTCTCTCCCTCTGCACTCTATATCTGCCTCTATCCGACCAAACCGAAGACACGTTTTCTATAACAAATCCATTCGACTTAATATATGCCAAAGTCGTAAAATGCCATTTACAAAATAAAAACGAGGAAACGACAAAACACACATGCATACAAACGCACGGAATGACATAATTCAGAGTTCAAGTTTGTTGTTCCCTTCATAATCACTCCACTTTATATTTTATTACCGATTTCCAATAGCGGAACGTTTAACCATAAACAACGTTAATTTCCATCACGTCCAATATTCTTAAACCAATCTTATTACATTATCAAACTATTAAATGTTCTAACAATGACATTAATTATTTGATATATTTTTTGTTATACAATTAGTCAATGAATTTTTATGAAATAAACATTTTATATGATATTATTAACTTCCTGCGTCAACTCTTTTTCCTTATTATATCTATTGAGATCAATCAGTAGAAACTGAATAATATCCTGAATGGGACTTATTATGTAATACTAAAAAGTTGATTAGCATGTCATGTCTATAGATGTATCTATTACTTAATTTTCATGCAAGATAGTGTAACAGGAAGATAATGTTTTATAACAAATCCATTTGCTTTAAAATATGCGAAAGTCGTAAAAATCCTTTTAAAAAGTTGAAAAGTAAAAAAAAAACAAGGAAACGATGCAATTCAAACATCAAGTTTATAGTTTCCTCCTAAATCATTTCATTTTATTATAGATTTCTAATAGTAAAACGCTCAACCAGAATCACCGTTAATTATCAATTAACTTAAATTAAATTTTGACAGTTACGTTCATAAATATTGTTGTGCAAAATGTACCTAATTATGGTTTTACGCAACTATAGCAGGAAAGTATATCATAAATAAGCTGACATGTTTCCAATTCGAAAGGAATTCTTTGAATCTTTTGAGTGAGAAAATGTGTTTGCAATAATTCTCAGAATGCCGTAAAGCTAATATTAATCAATATTTGCACTAAAATATGGGATTCATAGGAATGTCTAAGGATTTGTTTGTAGGATTTCTAAAGTTGATAAGTTGAAATATTACGTATGTAGCCAATATGGCGATTTCGAACAACAAGGGGGTAATTGTGGTTACATTCAAAGATGATTAGCAAGACTCGCCAGAATGTGCTAATTTCACTAACAGTGTCTACATCTAAAAAGCGAAGTGAATCGTGGGAAACGTCGTCGTCCCTGGACAGTAGAAGAGTGAGCGTACTTAGGATGATTTTTATGAAATTTCTGTAATTTTCTCGCAGACGAAAGTGCAATTATCACTTAACGATTTAATCATCGTAGTTGAATCCTAAGTAAACAGTAAACGTGGATTTTATTGCCAGTTTTTTTGGGATATTCCGAACGGCGTCCTGTTGACTGAAGAGTCGTAGACGCGAAGAGGAAAAAGAGAAGAAGTATTAAAAGTAAACCGATCGAGTATTAGCATCGACATGCTAATGAGTCCACTAACGTTATAATCAACTGCATCTTGCCGCCATTAACACAGTTTAACACCCCAATAAAGCTTCTGTAGAATCAAAGAGATTTCGGTGAATGCGAACGGTTTAAAAAATAAGAACGTTCCAAAATGCAAGAGGGTTGCAGTAGTAATTGCGGCAATAAAATGAGACAATAACAAATAGTGGGTATGCAGCAGGGTCGAAATCGGTTCGGATACGATCCGGTCTGATCCGGTGTTGGTCCGTGTCGTTAGGGATTAATGTTGCGTGTGATTGAAAAATTTGTGTGGAGGCAATTTCGGATGGATGGATGGAGGGACCATCTGAAAATGAAATAATGACAGGCCGTCGGTTTCCGGTGGTGCTGAAAAATGACATGGTGTGCGGTGCATTGCGGTTTTCCACTCACATTCACATAATGATCGTATCATCGCGCGTCTTGTACCAATCAGGAGTTTATGAGTGGAACGGACACCGCAAAATTGTTTCCTTCATAGGTTTTGTTCATTTTTTCACTTCTTACTTTACATTTTTAGGTTTTTGATCCTCGATCCCTTCCCGCCTTCTACCGTCATTAAAATTAATAATAAGTCTCGTATTTATTGGTCTAAATATACATAATTTGTCGTGTAGCAATTCACCTTCAGATGAGTACAAAAAGTTTGGGATAATGAGCGATGGTCTTTAGCCCTGCTTTTAAGGAGCAAAAGAAACAAACCAAGAACGTACGACGACTTCGGTCATTACGATATTATCGTACTCCGTTGGGTGGGTTGTTTCTTGTTAGGTCAGCTCAAATGCAAAGTCAAATTGGTTCTGTTCGTTCTTGTCATGTGCTTTCTAAGCACGTGGGTTTTACACATTAATTTCAACTTGCTCCTCACGTTATTTCTAAACAACTTTTACATATTATTCTAAAAATCACATATCTTCTTGTACACTTTATCACCAAATTTAATATATCTTAAAAAATATCCAGCAACAAATTTCAAGTGACAAGAATTATATTACAATGTTGGTCTTGTTATTAATTACTCCAATATTTAATAGCAATGTTAACAAACCTTTTCTGACAAGTAATAATTAATTATTTTATAAATTTTGGAACAATTTTTAACCATTATATGCATTACGAAGAAAGGTAACAAATTTATTTATGCATAATTATTAACCTCAATTATATGTTTTTTGGAACAGTATTAAAGTAGTCCAAGTGTGAAAGGGTAAAAGCTTATTTTTCTCTGAAGGCAATCATTAATTGAATAAAATCTATTTGAATTGAAATATAATTGTTTGATAATATATTACTCAAGATTTGATGGGATGCACTTAGATTTAGAAAGCGAGTATAATTTGCAAGAAGATCTATTAGTAATAATGCATTTGAAATATCTTTTCCTATACCGGAAATCTATTATTTATTGAAAGATTCGTGTATATACTTAATTAGTGTTTTTATTTTGTAAGATTACGTAGTCTTGAGGTTGTTGGTGAGGATGAAGAATTGTTAATATTTAATAGAATGGATCGTTTTATTTTGGGAAAGCCTCTGTCTGGTTGGATGAGATCGATGGAAATGGGAGGTTCTAGGAAGGAAGGTTAATTTCCTTTTTGCTCGATTATGTTATGGTATGGGTATGTATGTACGTACATATGGACGTATATAGATATATTGGTACACAGAGCAGAGCGATCTCTATCATTGTTTGTTATTATAAGACTTAATTGCGATCGGGATATTTTATATGTTGGGAACTTTGCAATATATAATTAGTAATTACAGCCACCCATCTTACAAGTGCGAGTCCAGTTTTACGAGGGCCGCACTCGCGTCGCGCCCCGTCCTTGTCTCTCGCTCCATTCTCTCATACTCTCCTGTCCCTTTTTACGTGCTCACCGTTGAATTATGTCCGCTCACCATGCTGCAAACTACTACTTAACTTATAGTAAATTTAACAGTTTTCGAAACGCTCGAGTTATGCCTCCTCCTCGGTTCCAAATGGTCCAAGACCAGATCAGACCGGACCGAAACAAACCAGATGGATGGAGACGGATTTCGCTCCATCTCAGGTTAACATCATCGGCCTTTCGGAATCGGAACAGATTGGATTTCCAATACGCAAAGGATGTGCCGAATATTATAATCCGTTTCAATTATTGTGCGGGCCACGGCCCAGAAGATTGCAGTGACCCAACCGATCATTACGTCGCGCCTCGATCCAGCCCTGTAATTCGCGCACGCTAACTTCTTACCTGTTGTTTGGAGCCCGAGCAAAGCTACAGGTGCATGGGAAAGTGGTAATAATATCCAAAATGTTACGCAATCCGCGTGTTGGCGCGCGACCTGTGCGCTATATCCAAGCGACGACGAACCCATTTGCAAAGCATTTCCACACCTACCTTCCTCCAAAAATATTTCGATTCGATTTCCAAACGGCTTTCGATGGATGAGGATGTTAGGATGTAGTTGGAGAAGATGGTGCAGCTGAAGAATAAGAATTTTCCGGTTTCTTCCGGTGCTGGTAGAGGGCGCTCTTGCCATTCGGTGCACACGCAGTGACCTTTTACACTCTCGCATATTATATTATATATTATATTGCTGCGGAGCCGCACGTGCATAAATCAAAAAAGCCGTGCACGGCTCGTGAAATATTGCCAATGCGTTTCGCGATTATTTAAATGGCGCGACATTGTCGTTCTAAACAGGAACGGATATATGGACAGGAAGAGGAGACTTCGGAGGACGACGAGGCACCATCCAAACCTGCACCCCGCCAACCCCCCGGGTCCGGTATAAATCATCCGGTTATTTCGGGCAAAAAACGGCCACAATGGCGTCCGTCGAACGTTGGTAGCATTGATTTACAGCCGCTGCCAACTTTTATATTCGAATCTCCGTGTCAACCGGTGTCGATATTCAATGGGCCTGCATCTCCATTAAATTCCTCACCAATTGTATTTACAAAGAACCTCTATACATCAATTATATTTATTAAGTATACACCAGAATTCCTCAACAACTCGAATGAATAACATTATTCACTTTTTATGAAAATGAAAATATATATGAAATAACGAAATTAAATTTAATTTTAATCAGATTATTTTCGGATGTAATAAATATAAAAAGTGACTTAAAACTACCTTTTAAATTGTATCTTAATCCGGGATATAGATTATGCAAATGCCTATTGTAGTTTGTAAGATTCCCTCAGGTTAAGGTACTGCACTCAATTTCTATTTCTTTTAATGATTTTGGATATAAATGTATTTGAAAAGTGAATCATGTTTACATGTACTTTTTTCCGTATTTCTTTATAAAGTTCGATTGTCGTTTCGAAATGCGATGTTGGTGAAAAAAGGATAACAAAATGCTTGACCGAAAAAGGACAAGGAGGAAAAGGAAGCCAAAGGACATCGCCGTCTCGTTTTGTCCGCTGATGTATGTGAGTGCTCGCGCGCGCCCGTCTACGTGTGCATGTATGTATTCGTATGCGCACGGATACACATAAATGTGTGTGTGTATGTGTATTTGTTACGGTCCTGGACCAAATCCTACATGCATTTGCAAAATGCCCACTCGATAGCCTCATTTATAAAAGGCACATTCACCACGCTAATTACAGTTTGCACAATACCCGCAAGTATGCGCGCCGTGCATCGTAACTTAGCGGGAGAGCTCGGGCCCAAGAAAGAGAGAAAGAACCACCTCACCAACGGCCGAGTGCCGTGTACCACCGACTGACCATAAGCATATTCGCATCGGCCGACAACGGGAGAAGAGTCTTGGGGGCCCTAACAAACCAATAATTAAAATTAATTAAAAAAACAACAAAAATAAAATGATGAAAAAAAAAAACAAACACAAGAAGAAGCGCCCTGAAAAATATGCACGACGAAGGAGCAGAAGGCGAAGATGAAGAGGATCCCATCTATCTGCACGAAAAAATGGTTCGCTCCGAATCCGCCGAATTTCTATTAGCGCGTCACTAAATTTACATTTATTTTATTTTAATTTTAAAACCAATAATTTTGGTTCAACAGCTTTCAATCACTGAAATAAATATTTTCCAATCGATAAAAATTAGAGTTACACTAACTTAATCATTTAAAATATAGATATTTTTTATTGGATTTTTCTAACGGTTTTGTATTAGATTACAAATACAAAATATGATTGTAACAACAACTTTTGATATAATCCTGAAACTTTTTGATCTACATTCGTATTTAACATCCGAAATAATAAAAAAATAAATAAATCAAAACTGATTGATTGCAATTGGGACGAATTAACACGCTGATCCTTCCATCACGCGCCATCCTTTTTCATTTAATTCGTTTTATTCCATCCATTGATTTATTTTCGATTTGTTTTATTTGCATTTCGTCGCGCCGTTTGTTTGCTTCATTTTCACGTTGGCGCTTTTAATTGGTTGTCCTTAATGCCAAATTTCATGCAAATTTATTCAACAAAAAATTAGGATAATGTTGCGCTTAATTACTCTTTTTCTTAAATGTTAAATCGATTTGAAATGCAGATTGCAACCTGTATTTTTGTTTTATTTTTGTCCTTTCTCTCTCTCTCTCTCGCTCTCTTCTGATCATTTCTTTTTCACACTCGTAATTTATTTATTTTCATTCCGACGTAATTTATCGCCCGATGTTATTAATCAATCCCAGAAGGGTGATTACGTAACCTACTTTGCAAATTAATTCGACTTTTAAATAAACATTCGGGCTTTGCTGACCGTTTCGTTCTTTTCTTTTTGTATTATTTATTTTTTTCATCTACACCTTAATTGAGTTGTTTCGTTATTAAATGCTTGTAATAGGATTTAAAATATGAATATCTATGTGTTTTTAATCTAGAAATGATACATGGATTATTACGAGCCAATAAAAGTCTTCAGCTCCACTAACATGATATTCGATATAGATGTTTTAATCGCATTGTAAATCTCTGATATCTTAATAAGATTATCAATATAACTTTAAGATTTTAAGTGATTGAATCACTTTATTTTTACCACTTTATTTTATTAACCAAAATGCTTTTTTTTTTCAATATAAAATTTAATTCAAAATCAGAAATATTTACTTAATTAAATATTTTGTAAATTTCAAAATGTATCTTTTAGATCGATTTTTTTTTTAATTTATGAATGAAGAAACCTTTATGAATGAAGATACCAATTTTATATCAAATTGATAATAAATAAGGATTTGATATGATAATTGTAATAATTGTAATAATGTGTGACATATAATTGTTGGGTTTAGCCATTCAAGAACTATTGCTTAACTATTAAACATTAAACTGGACGTCACGCGGCTTGAGTGAAATATGATTATGTAGAAAATCAAAGAATACCTCTTGTAGAAGTTCCACAAAACACGGAGGATCTTATTAAAATGTGATTTCGGATGAATTTTGTTTTAACGTCCGCTTCGTGGAAAACCTAATAAAATTTAATCGTAGAAACCATATTTCATCTCGAAACGAGTTTATTACGGTTCTTACTTATATTCTCTATTTTTTTAATTTATTTCGACCGATGCAGGAAAATGAATTTCCAACATTTTCCTTTCTAGAAATAAAAACTATTTTGAAAGTTGAAAAGTAAAAGACGTGTCGCTACTAATAAGCTCATTAAGTAATAATATTGAGAGCTATTAAAAAACATGTATAAACGAGATTTGAAATTGCCGCCGCGCTCCAGTTTCTCGGAAACCGCAGCTACCTGAAAGCTAAAATTCCGTCTCTCTCTCTCTGCGTTAAGAGGTAAATCTCTGGATCGGGGGAGGATGTCGTTCCTTATATTTTTTATATATTATTCTCGGAAACATATTTGTTACACAAATTTCCCTCTCTATATGTGTACACTTTTTTCTTGATTCCAGTGCGCTCTTTCTTTCGCTTCTTCCTTTATGCGTGTGAGCACGAAATGAGCGGATTTGTATTCAGTATATGACGACAAGTTTGTGTCATTGTTGAAGAGATAGGCTGCCCACGTCTGGGTCGTTTCAAAAAACTATATATATATATATAGATATTATCTTCTCTCGGTCCGCATCTTTCCGAGATAACCATCCCTCTTTATTTTATAGAATTTATTTACGGGACCGGGGTCAGGGACAACGTTCATCCCCGGATATTTTTAGGCAACAATTCGATTTCGTCCTGATTGCGAACGACGCGGAATGCCGTTCTCGAATTATCGGTGGGAAATGCCCGCAGTGACACTTGCATTTATATTAACGGTATTCCACGCCACACGAGCCTCATTGTCGATAGTTATATTGTTGCCGTTTTCCGATTACCATCGGTTTTTCGCGAAATCACTGAAAAGTTTTCGCAAAGAACAATGCTTCTTGCGCAATCAATCATCTTTTCGCTCGTTACGATGATAGTTGTTAATTTTTATTGCACGCCAAGAGAAAAGTAAATTATTACGGCCTTTTACTTACATAAAAATATAAATAATGGCATCTTAAAACTGAAATCTCAAGAATGACTACAATATTTCTACAATCGTTTTAGCTAATCATAAGTTTTCAATTGAAAATACTTTCACACATTATTTTCACTTTCAAACTTAAATCATACTTTTAAACTATACAAATTATACAAGTATTTTTATCAATTAATAAATTTATTTATTTTTTTAATTGTTTATAAAATTTTAATATATTTTCTTCAAAATTTGTAATTGATTAGTTATCCGCGTTACAATGACAATTGTTAATTTTTTGCACGCCATCCGTCAAGAGAAAATTAAATTATTACGGCTTTTTACTTACATAAAAATATAAATAATGGTATCTTAAAACTGAAATCTCAAGAATGACTACAATATTTCTACAATAGTTTTAGTAAATCATAAGTTTTTTCAATTGAAAAGACTTTTACACATCATTTTCACTTTCAAACTTAAATCCTACTTAAAAATACTTTTAAATTATACAAATTCCGTATTATACAAGTGTTTTTTATAAACTAGAAACGAGTAACAATTATTTTTTGAATTGTTTATAAAATTTCATTTATATTTTATTCAAAATTTGTAATTGATTAGTTATTATTTTTTAATTATAATTTATTATTTAAAGATATGTCCGAAATCGAAACTTTATTAATGCAATTATTATGTAAATACTGTTGAATAAATTAAATCAAACATAATAAATTCTCAATAATTTTAAGTTATTATTTTTATAATTACATATTATTGTAAAGTATTTTTTTTCTTCATTATTTTAATAATTAGAAATGAAAGAAAACGAGAATTATTTACAATTTACGAATTGTAATTAATTAAACTCAATTAATAATATAAAGTTGTGGTGTAGCATTTTGCTGTTAATAAACTTGTAATTTAGTTATTTCCTTTATATGCCAATACCAGTTCTTCAATAATGATTAATGTATAAGATTCGTTAGGAAGTTTTCGATAAAATCTTATTAAATGATTATTTATTAACGGATACAAAGATTCATAATTAACCATAATAAAAGAAAAAAAAGAAACATTGCTTTCGAAGTAAACAGTAAAAAATAAGATAATTATTTGAAATTGCTTTATACGTGTATATTTTTTTCTCTCATTCATGTTTCGGTTGTTTTTTCTTTCTCATCTTCTCTTTCTTTTTTCCCCGTATAATATTAAAGATAGTTGTAGTAACTTTCTCCGCGACTCAAGGTTCCAAGAAAACGCAGCCTTAAAAACGACATCGAGTAAATGATATGAATGAGAAAACGTGTCCGTCGGATGATGAGTGAAAATAAAAAAAATAAACAAGGAGACACAACATTACGACTGTATCAATTACTTTCCTGCGCGTCGGTGTTTATTTAATTGTTAATTGAATGAAGCGATAATTAGGCTGTCGGAAATAATTCGATGTCAACGATTTACCTACTCCTTATTTATAATTGGTGGTGTATTAATTTTTTTGCGTTTCTTTACGACTTGTTTCGTTGCAATAAAATTAATAAAACTAAGAATTGGATATCCTATTTCCACAATTAAATTCATTGTTTAATGCGTAATAAAATAAATCTTTGTTATTTGCGACTTTCCGAATCGTTTACTCGCGAATTTACCATCGATTTACCACTTAAATTCCATCGACTTCAAATAAATATAAAGATGATTTGTAATTATGTTAAAGCATTATTCAATTTAATAAATACTAATAACTAAGTTCATATAAATTATATTAAGAGGAATGATGACGTCTTGTTTGCTGTCCACTTTTGAGATGTATATTATTTTATACCCATGGGGCTTTTAGAAGAATCTCAAAAAATACCACGAATGTCTCCATAAAGTTTCATGAAGCAATCCCAATAAGTTTCAAGCAATTATTACATCAAATATTAATTGAAACATCGAATCGTTATTACGAGAAAAAATCAATTACGGTTTTGTATGAATGTCTCCAATTATTGCTCATCCATCAAACGATGCAATGTAAGAAAAAATAACACTGACAGGAATCATCTGTTCTTTAATTTGTTAGTTAAAATAAGTATGTTCTTAATGAATCAGAAATAATAATGATTTCGATTGGAGAAAAATCGGGAGATTTGAGGAGATCAAACGATGCAATGTAAGAAAAAATAACATTGACAGGAATTACCTGTTCTTTAGCTCACGACAATTAATAAGCGTGTACCGAATGTGCAAATTTGCTAGTTAAAATAATTATGTTCTTAATGAATCTGAAATAATAATTATTTCGATTGGAGAAAAATCGGGAGATTCGAGGAGTAATTGGAATCGCTTTTGCGGTAATTAATAATTTATATTACGGACAGGAAACGAAAACGAAGTAAACGAGGCGAACAAAGTAAAGAAGAAATAACAACTGCGTTTTCTCGGCGTGTCGTAATTAATACCGCCGATACAATCCTTTGCAATTTATTTCGTTTCGTAAAAATCCAAGCCCGTCTCTATTATTATTATTATTATTACTCACATCCTAGGGAAAGGCCAGATCCTTATTTCGTTTAAATAAATACAGACTTTGCTAAGGTTGTGTTTCTTCTTCTTCTTCTTCTTCCCATCTCTTCCTTCCTCATTTAGCCTGTGCACTGCACAATGTCGCCAGTTCCCGCCGTGTGCTCTATTGGAATTCAGGGTACATATAACATTGGAGTTCAAATTTTAACGATGTCCAAACCGGGACTCTGCGGTTCTGTACTATTGGATTAGGGTGAGTCTCGGTCGGAAAGTTAGTAGACGGTTGTGTTTATATATTGCATTTTTTTTTCTGGAAATGGAAAATTGTTGATTAAACTTTGTCTATATTTTTCAAATGAAGTTGCTAAATAAAAGTAGAAGTGCGGAATGATCGCTGACAAATGGAAACAGGCAGTCGCACATGAATTCCATCGAATAGTTTTGAATTCGTTAATAAATATTGATTAGGATTTGTCAATAAACGTTGATTCTGTTTAGATATACGGGACGTGTTAAAGCCAACAGCGAGCAGCTATATCCACCAAGAAATTGTTAAACTCGAGTATACATGAATTTTATACATAAATACCTATACAAGGATAAGCCCATACACGGTGTATTCTGATTTTGCATTTATTTATAACCGATTTGTTATAAAGATATTTACAGTCATTTGTATCTCGAAATATGATAATCCGCTATCGCAGGTGCGCAATTACCAGTGATATATCATACCATTCATCTATATGTATGACGTATTTATATTAAATATTAACATTAATTAATTAACTTTCCTAATATTTTCATACAAAATTATCTACAACTTTATCTTATTAATAGCAATATTATACTTAAAGATTTCATACTCTAACAATTTATATAAATACAAATTTCTTCTATTATATTTAAGTTGAACTAATAGATTGCAATTTTCTTGAATTGTTTGAATTTTATTAAACTGAAATATTTTAGTAATAATTCTTTTTATAATAATTGTTTACTTAATTTATATTTTTTAAAACCATATTTTTTGATATATTTTCTAATATTGATATTAATAATTGATATATTAAATTACAAAAACTATCTATTTTTTTAAATCTTCTCAAAATTCTGTGTTATAACATAATAACATATTTTGTCATTGATTTTTATATAATATCTAATTTTATTTATAATCTATCACAAATAGACATTAAGCAAATTTGATTATCATGATGAAAAGCTTAATAGTACACATCTATATTTTATTTATCACAGTATTTTTTTATTAAGTTTAGTTTGTTGAACTTTTTAAGTCTGTTTGGGTTTTATTTAGTAGCAGATTTTTTGCTAGTTTATTTGGGTGTGATTATAGTCTTTCTTGGTACCTTTCACTAAAGTTTTTAATTACACTTTTAACTGTTTCAATTTGTAAATCACTATTGGGGACATACCAGGGTGCGTCGGTCATTGTACTTAATGTTTTTGATTTAAATCGCTGTAGTATTTCAATGTTGATTAACTGTACTTTAAGAATAGATTTATACATTAATAGTTATCTAGTGATAGCACTGATTTTCTTAGTTCGCTGAATTTCAGACCAAATTTATGTTTCGTCCAAGTGAATCGTCTGTCCAAATGCAGGCCAAGATATTTCACACGATCTTTCTTCGGTAATACTTTATTGTTTAAAGTAAGTGGTGGATATGTTTTCTTTGTCGTCTTAAAGGTGACTTTAGTAGATTTCGTTTTGTTAATTTTAATTCACCATTCTTTGAGCAAGTGTTCACTCTGATTTAATGCAATCTGGATTACTAACAGAAAACATTAATGCTGTGTCATCTGCAAATGTAGCAATAGTTATTTTTTAGGTGTTGGAAGTTATGATGTAAAAATAAGGATCTAATTAGAAATAGGTTGGAGCTTTCTTCTTGCAAACTTTATACAGAACAATCTATCAGTCAGATAAGATTTTATAATTTGGAACAATATAATTATGTATGAATTTTAATGAATGTAATTTTTTTCTGAGATGTAATAATCGTGTACTGCTGAGAAGGATTAGAGTTTAAGTTTTATTATAGGACAATAATGTGTTTTATTCGTTAATTCATCATACACATTCTTGCGTAAAACAATAGTATAATGAGGTAATGCGTATTTCGGGCATGCACGAAGCCGCCATACACACGCTTCGGTACGTGTACGGAGACTGAAATTGCATGGAACAATAACATGAAAATATCATCGTTAATATTTATTCCGCGAAACATGAATATCATAATAAAAATAATAACCAACTTCGGCTAAATGCTATCTCATTCCTTGCAAATTGCTCGGACAGGAATCAAGATTAAGAATATTCACGTATTATTCCTCTCTCGTTGCTCGGTTTTCGATTACAGACGAAAACTTACAGAAAACTTGAAAAAGTTGCACGTTATATAAATAAATCTGTCGGAGAATACGCAACGCGTTATAAATGAATATCCAGTCAAAATCGATTTGGGAAAAGGCCACGAGTTAAACAAAGCGAGTATAATGAATGGTGGTTATAATGAATTAAAGTTGGACGTGAATGGACCGAAGTGCAAACATTGATTATTTCGAGGTGAAATCGCTAAATGGAATATATTCAATAATACCGTACGTGCAGTTTTTGATTAATGTCTTGCGCGTTTCTAATTATTTCGTTATTGTGTTTCTGTATATTAAGGCTATGCAATTAAGCGAAATTCATTTACGTTTCAATTAATTATTTCTTAATGGAATCGCTTCGCATTTCTATACATACACTTTTCGAAATACTTGACGTTATTTCATATTATTGGATGGGCTGAGAGAGAAACTACGCACAAATTGCAAACGCACGGTCATCTCTAATTGCCAACGAAAAAAATCATCGACCATTCCAGTTTTAATTATAAATACGAAATAAACGACCGCAGCGAGTTACAAGTAACATTGCAACGACGGACTCCCATTAAATGAACCAAACGTTTCGACTCTTTGCGCAGCTCATCTAGGTAATTTTCTTGTTTCTCCCATTATTCAATTACAGCAGAATAAACGTTTTCAATATTTCTATAATCTGAACGTAGCCTGGCTACGTTTTCGCCGAATTCAAGAGCATTATAATAATTGCTTCAGTCGTTACCCATATTTACAATCTATACTTAACATTTACTCAATTATCTTTAGGTTGACAAATTACACCAAAATACATTTTTTTGTTAATTATTACATAACAATATTTTTTATTTCAGTTTTTTTTTAAATTAGTTTTTCTAATATTAAATTTATTTTTTAAACATAAAACTCGCTGTTCTTATTTTTTATTTTTTTCATTATCTTTGATATAATAGAAAGTAAACCAATCCCCGTTTTGTATACTTTATTATTCAAAACTGTTTCTATTTAATTATTATATGACTAAACTTTTAATCCAAATTTTATCGATGGAATATTTCAATAATTTTCCCATAAACCCATATTTGCGTATTTCCAAACTTGTTTTTTTAAATATGTTTTTGTCTTAAGTATACTTAACTTGATTCCATTTTCAACATATTGATAGTATGCAAATGAAGAGATTAATAATATTCGCATTACATCTCTATTTTCACAATGCAAATCATCTTACATACATTTATATATATATATATATATATATACACCTCGATGGGAAACTATTACGAATTTAATTTATTATCCGTTCGATTATCTAACTTCATTTGTCGAACAATGAACGAAGCCAACCTCAATCTGTTTCTCGGAATGCAAATATCGATTCAATGCAGACAAAGAATATTTGTATATTATATTAAAAAAAAAATATAAGAAATCGTGTAATTGATATTTGACAATGTATTAAATCATAGTCCTTGTAATTGAATAACTTATTGTTTTAAAAACAGCTCAATAAAGTTACGACAATTGTTAACTAATAAAATATGATGAATCTATTAAATTTTATATAATTTTATGTTTCTATTTCAAATTGTGTCTGAAATGTAAGAAATTGAAAAAAAAGGTAAAATTAAATTATAATTAAGTTCATTTTCAAGTAAATATAATTTGAAAATATAAGAAAATTATGTTTCTTTTTCTATTTGACAGCAATTCGTGTCTGAAATTTAGTTCATAAAGAAATTGAAAAAGATGGTACAATTAAATTAAAATTAAGTTCATTTTCAAGTAAATATAATATAAAAATATATGAAAATTGTGTTTCTATTTAACATAAATTCGTGTCTGAAATTTAGTTTATAAAGAAATTGAAAAAGATGGTACAATTAAATTAAAATTAAGTTCATTTTCTAGTAAATATAATTTGAAAATATACGAAAATTATGTTTCTATTTCTATTTGACATCAATTCGTGTCTGAAATTTAGTTCATAAATAAATTGAAAAAGATGGTATAATTAAATTAAAATTAAGATCATTTTCAAGTAAATATAATATAAAAATATATGAAAATTGTGTTTCTATTTAACATAAATTTGTGTCTGATATTTAGTTTATAAAGAAATTGAAAAAGATGGTACAATTAAATTAAAATTTAGTTCATTTTCTAGTAAATATAATTTGAAATTATATGAAAATTATGTTTCTATTTCTATTTGACAGCAATTCGTGTCTGAAATTTAGTTCATAAATAAATTGAAAAAGATGGTATAATTAAATTAAAATTAAGATCATTTTCAAGTAAATATAATTTGAAAATATATGAAAATTATGTTTCTATTTGACAGCAATTCGTGTCTAAAATTTAATTCATAAAGAAATTGAAAAAGATGGTACAATTAAATTAAAATTAAGTTCATTTTCAAGTAAATATAATTTGAAAATATACGAAAATTATGTTTCTATTTCTATTTGACAGCAATTCATGTCTGAAATTTAGTTCATAAAGAAATTGAAAAAGATGGCACAATTAAATTAAAATTAAGTTCATTTTCATGTAAATATAATTTAAAAATATAAGAAAATTATGTTTCTATTTCTATACAGCAATTCGTGTCTGAAATTTAATTCATAGAGAAAAGATGGTGCAATTAAATTAAAATTAAGTTCATTTTCAAATAAATATAATTTGAAAATTGTGTTAAAATTTCTAATTGTATTGAATTTTACTAACCAATATATGTATGTTTTTTTTATATATTTCGTTATAAAAAGCGGCCAAAAATATGCTGTTTTATTAATTGATTTCATGATTATTCATTATATCGATTTGATTATAATTTAAATTGGAGCAAAACTATTTAGAGATTAGATAGATACCTTATCGAATTAACGTTGTAAAAAAATGCTGTACAATTTGGTAGAAATGAATAAAACATAAAATTAGTTGAAAATAATAGGAATTGACTTGTATGCTAATACGCGTATATTTAAATGAATATTCATCACTTTTTTTCGTCGACATCTTGTAGCGAGATGTGTGTCATTGTTTATTGACTCGTCGTGTATCTAGCGGTTTGCCTAAAATTAATCACTTAATTTGCTAGACGCTTTTAACTGATCCAATATCTCCGTCAAGTTGTCTCGTAATTAGTTTCATACAATTCCAGAGATAGTTTTTTTTTGCGCTGTGCCTTCAATTATTTGCAGACTTGATAACAACGCACTTGTCTCGTAGGTGCGGCCTCGAGGATCGCCGAAGAACGAGACGGAACGGTGCGAGAGGAAGCGAGACGAAAGATAGATCAGCCCCTTCACCTAATAAAATATCATCTCTCCGGACTCCTGTTTTTATTAATTATTTCCAATTAATTATCGGATTATTATTATTATTAGCGAGCAACCGGCTGCGGAAAATAAACTGAATAAACAAGTAATAAAGATGAAGGAAATGCGGAGTTGCTGCAACTGGATGAGATGTTTGTGTGTACGTGAAACGGAGAGAAAGAGAGAGAGAGAGGGAAGCTATTAGATCGATTAATTTTACATTGAACCCGCTTTTCGATAAGAGTAATAATTTACTCGGGCAAAGAAAACAAACTGCAAAGAGACAATTATTATTAGCATGCATCATAATGGGCTGCAAAAATGTCTAGATGGGATTTCATGGTTGCCTTCTTCTTGTTTCCACCATCGGCTTGACTAAATTGCCGTTGCAATTACAGTCTGTTTCTTTTATTTTGTTTTATATATAGATATTAAAATGGGTGTTAATCGGAAAGTAAATGTGCGAGTAATGAGTCGAGAGATGTACGAGAAGAGCACCGGGAGATGTCTGAGGTGCGATTTTTCGAAACGTGCAAAAACCATTTAAAATGGGGGAGGAAAGAATGAGCTCGGTTCGCGGTTGGAACTCCGAAGGATACCAGAGTTGCTTTTCGATCCACTCTACGTGCCCGTTCCACTCCACTAATCGATGTTATGATTAGAAATGTATCGAGTGAAGAAGAACCGAAGTCGCCGCAATCTTCCCGAGCCAAACCGCATTAAATTCCACGCAGCCCAAGGAAACATTCCAAATTACTGCAGGAACAACATGCTTTTATTAAAAAATTCATAGATTCCCGAAGAGACACAGCTTAAAATAATCATTAACAATTTCTTAGCTTTTAATATCCACACAGATAGGATATTTATTAAGACTGAAAATATTTACGTCCTTCAACTCAATGATTTATGGGAAATGTTAAAACTTTTTACTCCAACAATTCACGATTCTACTAAGTTTCTTTATATTTATCTTATATTTATAAACATTATCATTCATCACCGACTAACATTTATTATAAATAAAAAATCTGACATGCATATTTCTACAATTCTCTAATATTAATAATCTGCAACACTTATAATAAACTAATTGGAAATCATTGCATTATTATTGGAATTATTTTAAAACATAATAAAACATGTTTTGACTCCAATACAATTTTTTTATAAAATTCTTTCAAATAGAAAGAAATATTATAATTGAGTATTTTATTAACATTAATTGTGATAAAATTATATTGTGATAATAGTGATCTTTGATAATAACGTTTGGGATTGATAAATAAATGCGAATGGCACGGAACGCCGTGCGGAATGTGATCATCTCGATTTTCTCTAATGCAATTCAAATTTCCTTTATGCATTTCTCTCTGTCTCTCTCTCTTCCTTTTTATTTCCATGAATGCATTATTGTTGCCGGTAATATATTCAATGCCTCTATTATGCAACCTTGTTAGACATTGTTCGTGCTTCCGAACCGATCCCGTGTGTTTGTTTATTAGAATAATCCGATTAATCATTGGAGCAGGCGAATGCATTTCGCGTTTCCCCGTCTTAATTAGTTTCTTAGCTTAATAGTTTACTGCCGCCGCTGCTGTTGCAAACTTTTTTCTACTTTTTCATCATAATCTTTTTTTTTTTTGTAACCTCCTCCTGAGGTTAAGTAAGTAGCAGCATACAAATGGCATGAGGTAATTCCCCCATTAAAAGTTAAACATCGATAATTGTCATATAAAATATGCATTTTAATGGGCGATTTGTCATACACCCGCGCCCCGGGGCTCTGGAACCTCGCTCACACTCTACACTCGTTTCTCTGTGCTCTCGGTTCCATTTCAATTACCATTCGTTGCCTTACATCTTTCTTTCTTTCTCTTTCTCCCTCGGCCACGGAACGACCTCTTTTATTTAACACCACACGGACACCTTTCAACTTCCCAATCATTCATTTAATTTCGTTTTGTTTCGTTATTTGCTCTTCTTTTACCTCCTCCATTCCTTCGCTGCTCGTTTCATTCTTCTATTTGCTTCTCCTCGCTCTACGAGGCAAATTGCTTTATTTATTTTACAGAATTAACGTTGCTGCAGCCACAATCCCATGAGAGGGTGTTCATTCAACCTAACTATTGAATTGTAACCGCAGATATCGACGTGGAAACAGCTCGAACCGTTTTTCCCATTTTCAATCAAATATTCAATCGTTGCATTTCCATCATTGGAAGCTTAAACATTCCACAAATATATAAAAAAAAAATATCTAACAATAATTGCGAACTCGTTTCTTGCTCCATCTTATTACGAGGAGTTAAACTGAATGATGAAGTGTAACGCTCAAGGTTGCATAATTATATAAACTCACTTTTGGTAGACTTTAAACTGCATTTTAGCATTGTATGAAAATTAATATCTTTAATATTACATATATTACGCAACGCATTAACCTTTCTATTTGACTAAAGAAATTTCAACAATGTGCCTTAATTTTCTCCGGCTTCACTTGAGGAAGTCCCATTATTACGCCTTTGTCGAAATTATTTATTCAAATTTATTGCAGACATGTTAGAAATATATACGACGTACCTGGCGAATGTTACACAAACAGAAACACCTGCTGAAGTCCGAGAGCGAGCGGATTTTTTCTCCGAACAATGGAAGTGGACTTAATTCATGATGTAATCCGTATTTATGTTATATTTCCACGCATGATTTAAAAAAAAATGTAATTATAACATACGTTTCTAATTACAAAATTACAATTTTTAAAAACTTAGTTTTGAGTTGTGATCTTTACCAATTAATCTAAATCAAAAATATTATGCAAGGAATACAGTATTTAGCTATAATTGATGAAGATCAATGCATTTTTGCACTCATTTCATCGTATTTTATACAGTTTGTTCCGGGTATGAAGTTGTTTCTGCATTCGGCGTGATTAGAACATACTCATTCTTGTCGCAAGTAGCGAGAATCTAGCTACCGCGCATAATTTATGCACAACAATTTCTCGCTAAAACGGGAACAGTTATGCTATTAAACGCTGTATGCGAAATTACCTTAAATTTGCACAAATCATTTCCACGTTTAGACCACCTATTATTCACCATAAGCAGCGCGCTTTATACCACAGTTACTACAAATTACACAAAAAAAATATATGAAGAAATACAAAAACAAAACTCAATAATAATTTAAATAAATTATAACCGTTTACAAGTTGTAAGATATGAGATACAAGCGATTCGATAAAATCTGCAAAAACTGTATTATTAATTTATGCGCAGTAAGCAAATTGCGCTTTATTTTAATTTTGTATATTGCTTTTTTTCGTTCAATATATCGAAAAGCTTGTGCATGATTACGTGTGCGTTTTCTTATCCGTCCCATCCGCCCACGCAACTCAATTTAGCTCTTATGCACACGTAATTATTATATTTAAGTTAACAAAAGCCATTGTCATAACCATCTTTGTTTCGATGATAAATAATTTCTTGTCGTTTGGGCATCTTAAATACGTCGATAACGAGATTGCATTGATTACAAAGTACCTGTTGAATTGAATATTATTTTTTATAAAAAACTGTTTTTGTATGTGGATTATATGAAAATTGATTTTCTATAAAAAAAACGTTTAATATTAAATATTATAGACGTGTACTGTTGAATTTTTCATCAACATCAAATAAACAAAAAAATACGTTGAAACCGGTGTTAAAATGAATAATTTGCTATATACGACGTTGCTAATGAGTTAATAAAGTAAATGTATGTATTTACTAGTAAATGTAATGATATTATATCATTTATTGATTATATTGACATTAGTTTATGTAATATTAGATTTTCACTGATAGTCTAGTAAATTTATTTCAACATTAAATTCAGAGCTTTACTTAAATTCGTTGTTGTCTAAATCGACTAAATTATAAATGTATATGTTTTTATACATATAAACAGTGGAATCTAGAAATGCTAAGACAATATGTTACAATAATCTATTTGATATTAAAATTATATAACAATAGTTGGAGGAATATCATTTTTTTCAGTGCAAAATTGAATTACACTTTATCATTTTCTTTAAAATAGTTTTGTTCACAACTGCAATTATATGCTTGACTAAAGTTTAGATTTTTTTTGTTCGAATGTCGAAATATAATCAAATTAGAACATCACCTTTGAAAGTTCAAGAGTGTTTTGTATAAATATACAGTAATAATTTGGTTTTATTTTGAGATGTTGGTATTGTTTTGTTAAAATATTTGATTTTGAATGAGAGCAACTCTATGTTTGCATATAGCGAAACGTGAATAATATTTTGGAAATACAGAAAGACGTTTGTTGGCTGCCGGGCATTTCATGCCTTGGCTTACCGTCCTCTCTCGGAGGTACGTCCCTCCGTCCTGCTCTTTCGCTCTTTCATCATCATCATCATCATCATCCTTAAGCTTTCGAAGCTCGCTTGGGGTTTCTCGAGTGGTCACAACAACTGTCAGAAGAGCTGACAGATCACCGTGCAAGTGATCTCTCGCCATATTACTTAAAAGTTAATGAGATGCGTGCGCTCGATTCAACGATCAATCTGAGTTACCATTAACTCAATATTACTCACTCCTCGACGCACACCGGACGACAAACACCGAAAGCAGAACAAGAAGACGACAACATCAACATCGGGCGAGAGACGCAGCTAAAAAGAAAGAGAAAGACAGAGACGGAGAGGGTGCATAAATGAGGAAAACGATGTGGAGTGAGCACAGAAATCGACTGAAATCGTACTAAACAATTTCATTTAAAATTGATGTATTAAGGCCACTTAGTGGAAGAGAGTTTCCAGTTTTTCGATTAAGTTGCCACAATCAGGATAATTGAATTTGTGCCGGCTCGTCTTCCGAGGTGGAGCCGTGAGTGAGTAGGACGTAATAAAAGATGCAATTTACCCGCAATAAAATTAATTATTTATTTAAAAACAAACACTCCGCTTCGAATAATCCGCTCATGGTCTCTGCGACTTCTTTTTCTCTCGAAAACCGGCCATTTTCTACATCATCCCAACCAGGTAGACCGCGACCAGACTTAATTGCTTTTGTGCCCTTAAAATGCGGACCCGAACACTCCCACTAATTTAAGTTTCTGCTTCGCCTCTTCCAATCTCTCTCTCTCACTCTCACTGTCCCCTCACCATATCTATATTACATATATACATACGCACACACACACACAAACATTTTTTATAAATGGAATTTCGTACTTTGATTCCAACCCCTTCGGGTTCCTTCTTTCCTTTTTCCAACCTCCTCATCGTCGATCCTTTTCTTCTTTTTTTCTGTATATGTGCGTTAATACATCCTTCATCCTTTGTGTGTTATTCATGTTCTCCCATTATCCTGCTGCAGCCAATTAATAGGAAAACACTCGAGGAGGAAATGGATGAAGGATTTGGTGTGGGCAGGGAGAGAGAGAAAATGTAGGCCGTCGCGTTTGTTTATTAATGAAACCGTGCCATAACGGAAAACTTAATTAATCGATCAATTCTTTAATTAATATTAATTAAGTGTGATGCAAGCCTCAGGTGTGAGTGCATTCGTTTTCATTCCTCCGCTGCTTTTTTTCTTTTTTTTTTTTTAAATTTTATTTTCCATCGATTTAAATATGAAATCGCGAACGTGGATTTACATGCGGTGTGATCGAATCATTGGAAAAATAATCAATCATCTGTCTGTAGAAACCTGAACAGGATCAGCTATAAATCTCTCAATATTCACATATAATTATTTATTAGGTATTTAATTAAGCCGTGCGCTTAATAAACTTAAATAAACTTACGCCTACCGTAAGTGACTCAACTTGAAAAGACTCTTTGTTTACTTCATAGTCGTAGTCAAACAATACACTTCAGATTGGACCACTTCGCATAAGAAAAGCGTATAAAACCAGGAACTACAATGTGTGTATTTTCACATTAGCAACTACCGCTAAGATTATTCATTTTAATACACTGTCCTTACATAAAGTAGTTCATTTTTTTTTTAAATAAAGCAATATTTTATACGATACTTTGCAGAGGTGGTGTTATAGAAATTTCATTCATTACAAATGTTTACTCATTAATTATTATTCTTTATTGACAACTATTCATAATTGACATTTCTATACGAATCAATAAATATCAAAGTTATATAAAAATATACATATAATTAGTACTAAATACTTTAAAGAAATCTAATTAATTGTCAAGTACTTGTCAAGTATAACAGCTTATTTCGCAAGTACTTCAATATTAACAAAATTCATGTTAGGTATAAAATTCTTTAAAAATTTATTTATAAAATGACACTAACGTGTTAACAAATAATTGTTGTTCCTGTTTTTCATAATATTTGGTGGAAATATAAAATTTCATATAATTAGTTTCAATAAATAATATTTGAAAATGCTTATGTAAAGTATACATGTATGAGAATTTACAAGTTGTGTAATAAATTTGCAAATTCTATGCAGAGACGAGTTGTTGCTCTGAGCGAGAGCTTCTCACATTCCGCATTTAATGATTGAATGTGCGTCGTATGCAACCAGCGTTGCTCGAAGTAAGTTGATTAATTGTTCGAGAGTTGATTGTGTTCATTTCGATTTGTTTATTTTTTGGAATCAGTAAAAATTAGTTGTTTATCGATGTCGGTCGGGGAACCGAAATGGTGGTTATCCTCATAACCAAAGTCCATAGAATATAATGTATCTGTTCGGCCGATTAGGAATGATCGATCAAGTATTTACCGCAATGCGTCAATTATTGCGGTAATGAGCGAGCTGCTACCACTTTTTGCGCGCCGCAGGAAACGCAATGTTTAAAACCCATTAGACAGAAATGCGCAACAAGAAAATGACAAACTCACTTTACTACTGCTGGGTAATACTACTTATACTTCTACTACTGCTACTACAAATGCTCAATTTAGGTACTCTTCGTCATTTTCTTCGGTGCTGCAAAGAAAGTGAAAAGCCTCGATATCACATCCAATCTGATCTATTATCTGTCGGAATCACTTAATCGTAATTTCGTGTCCGCTCGACTGTATCGTTGGAATTATAAATATAGATACACTGCGTTCAGAAAGTATTTGGACAGCTCGTGTATATAGATAGCTCAATAGGAAAAATTACGACCAATTAGTTTGATGATTCCTATGGTCATTACATATTGATGAAAGCTGCGCTGTCCAATTAGACGCGAAATGGAGATTTACTTGCAACAATTCACTATACTCTATTATTGTATATGTATTAATAGCATAATTTTTCAATTATTATTATTATTATTAAGCAATGCTAATGCGGATTGACCTTAAGTGCATAAATGGAATCCGGCCGGTCGTAAATTTGTATTCGTTTCACATTTTCGTCAGTATTAATTTCCATCCGAAACTAATTTGAGTCTTGGGAAGAAGATGAAGATGACCGTGCGGAAGATGAAGAAGAGTAGGAGGAGGTAAAAGAAAGATGTACGCCATATTTCTATGGAGCGACGAGGAGGCGAAAGATATTTTCCGGGGTCACGACTCCCGATGCACGTCCTCAATGTTTAGAATGTACGCCGCATTCTATGTGTGTATGTAAACACGTCCTTCGCTCTCTTACGTAATTACAACTAATTGTGCTCCAAATAGATTTGGGATGTGTGATTTATGGGGCAGAGATGCACCGCTCATTAACCCGCATTTACTCTTACGCATCGATTAATAACGACGTTAGCTTTAGCAGCAGCAACAGCAACTCCAAAACAAAGAGGAAGAGAAAAAAAAACGTAGCGAGAAGAAAACATTTACACGCTTTTGAGAATGGATGCTGCTGACCCTAATCTCCTTGCATTCCATGCATCCTGTAATCTATTTTGTACGGGAAGAAATGCACTCGTAGTTACTGGAAATGCAATCATCATTTAGACATCAATCAATCTATAATACAGCACCGCACAACCAGCAACTTTTTCTTTTTATTTTAGAGCAGAGACGAGCAAGAAAAAAACGTTTAGAAAGCCGGAGATCTTAATGAAACTCCAATTAATTATAAAATAAATGTTTGTTTGTACAAAAACATAAATAAAGAATACCCATTGAATTCAAATCGTTGCGGAGCTTCTATGATACTAACTTTATTGTGCTTTACCAAGTAGCAGTGATTTCGAAATTAATCCAATTGTTCGGTTAAATTGCCCAGTCACCTTCAATCCTATATTATTTTCAATCATCTTAATTAGTCAGATATGCAGATTGATCGTTTTATATTTCACATGTGTTTTTTTTAATGCCGATGCTCCAAAATCTAATTCTGGGACTTTTATTTTTATTTACAATATTTCAATTCGCATAATTTGTCGTCAACTTACGAGAAGTGTTGCTTGAATTTGCTGCTGGAAAAATACAAACGAAATAAAAAGTAGAAATAGAACCTATCGAAATGATTTGTGGTCGAGCTTTGAGTGTTTTAGCACTTTTGCGTCGTATATGGTACAACATGTGTTAACGATTGGATTTGCATATTGAGACGTTGGATTTGAATGTAATTAATGAAATCTCGAGAATGATATATTAGCCACATTAATGCAACTCATCTCTCGGTTCGTTTCGAGTAACTTTATAGTTGTTTACCGTTCTGGTAAAATTATCTCCAGCGCATTGCGAACGGTAAAACTGTTTTTCTTTCCCTCACATAAACATTTTAGCAGGGAAAACTTTACGTCGAGTCTTTTTCGCGTGTGTCCTTTTGCAAAAAAGACGAAAATCATCTTTTTAATGTGTATTTGCGTATATAAATATAGGTATGTATATATATATATATATATATAGATGAAGTATTTTTAGTGTGTAGTTTGGTCCGTGTTCCGTTTTGTTGTTCGGTTGGGTGTTGTTGTGTGTATTGGGACGATGTTGTCTTATTTTGTAAGTGGAAGAATGTACGAGATGCATGCAACGAAACTTATGTACGTGCACGGATATAAATAAAGGTGATACACAAATATTTAAAAGAAGGAAAGGATAAAAAATAAACGACCCGAAGTATCGGAGAGAGGCGAATGTGAGAGGGACCGGAGGACCCGGTTGGCGAAGTTTCATGAGAAATACTCGTCGCTCTTTCTCTTCTCTTCTTCATCTTTGGCTTAGATAATTTATAAGAGCCAAAAATAACGTGCGGTCTTTGTGTGCTCCCACACGTAATTTCAATAACATTCTAATTTAGGCACGGAACAACTCGGATCTGCGGGTGTTTGTACAATACCACGATTACCGCCACCATTTTTCTGTTATTCTTGTTTTTGTTGCTGTTGTTTTGTGCCGCCGATTGCTCGTGGAAGTAAATGGTTAGGTAATGAACACAGAACTCTTTGGATACGAGGGATAGCGCTACTCGGCGCACACCTAATACCCGTGTTCTCTTGTGATGTGAGCGTGATGCATGAGATCCAAGGACACTCCAGTTCCTTTTGGATTTATGCACCTTCGAATTATGCAGTCAGCTTGTCTACGACGGACAACTAATAAATCAAATTATTACATGTTCTATCTTCCACGCTCAATGGCATCTAATTGCGATAGAAATAATTAAACACACAACGAATTCAATACGAACACATTCCTGGAACTCAATATTATTAATATGCATTAAATTTTGTACATTACTAATTATTCATAAAAACATACTTGTTTTATTAAAAAAAAATCTTTTTCAAATTTCTAATTACAAAATTTATATTACAATAATTTTAAGAAATATTTGAAGAAAAATTGCATTACACAACAATAATACAGCTCATGACGAAGAATCTTATTAGTGACCCGTAACAAAACTGGACACAAAAGCTCTTCGAGTCGTTAATATATTTCGTGGAATTATCGCTGGTGGGTGTAATTGGTAAGGTAATGAACACAATGGGCTATTTGGGGGCATATCCAGAGACAACAACAACAACACCCGTGTTTTCAATTCAACGGTTTGAATAACTAGTGTGAAACCATTCCCGTCGTTACGCGCGATCCAAGGCCACTCCAGTTTGTTCGCTTTTATGCAACTTCAAATTATGCAGTCAGATTGTCTGCTATGGAAAACAATTAAATCATGTGTGATTTGCTTCGTTCTCACTCGTATTCTCTTTAACATATTTAATTGCGAAAGGAAATAATGAAGACCGAACTGGATCCATTTGTAATTAAAACTTGACCAATTACACACACAAAAAAAAACATAATTACATACTGAAAATTGCATAATTAAAGCAGACATTCAATTTAAAATACTTTGTAATGTATTTGTTTAATAAAGTTTTGTGAACTAATAAATCAAAATGTTCCAAATCAAATGAATTGCGATGCAAAAATGTCAAATGTTAAAATCGAAATCTCGCGATCTTGACTCGCAGCTCGTTCGGCAACAATTGGTGATTTAACAAACAAAACCGAAAGGTGGAAAAGTATCTTGACCGGCTTTGGGTGTGTTTCGATTTAATTACATGTTAATTAAAGCAGGGTTCTAGCTAGGCGAGAGGAGATAGTGCACGAGGGTCTCCGCGAGTCCGGGCAGCGAATGAGCTTTAGGGGCCTTGTGTATACCTCACATGTGACTGTGTGCATCTGCATGTGTGTGTTTATATATGTATATGCGCCTGTTGTACCTATGGCTATGTACGTGTGTGTGTATGTCGGGGGCCCCGTCCAACATAAATACCTCGGGACGGACAGCGTGTGCACTTTATATGGTAATGAACGCTAGAGAGAGCGCCTGGAAAGACTTTAAAGGAGCAACGAAAAGGAAACAAATGGAAAGGAATCAGCGAATCAAGCATACACACACACACACACACACGGAGTGTACGAAACCCGGAGATAAGATGTTTTTAATATATTGCTCGTTTCGGTTATAGGAAGTCTCCCGAACTACATAACAATTTACGTGCAGATCTTTGGAACGCAATCTATTTTCTAAAATCTTAATTCAGTTCCGAGCCGCGGTTCCCAATCGCTCCAAAAAGATCTTTCAATGAAGGCAAAGGAAAAACGCGACCGATCGGGGTCCGCTTAATGAAATGCCACACATACGTATATATATATAGATATATATATATAGGTATATACATGCTTCTTGATAAAAGGAATGATTTTTTATTGCGAGCAAACGCAACGCCGCGAGACATCCATTTGGATTTCAGAATGTCCTGCAGCCAAAGATAATCTTTTTATGCTACCGTATAATATATAACAATCGCTTCTAACGGGACAATACATCTTTGTTCCGAACGCAACCTAATTGGAAGCCCAGGTACAGCACAGCACCTCCACTCAAACCTCAACAGAATACTCTAAATGCCTTTGTTAAACTTAGAATAAACTATAACAAAATAATTAATAACGTAATATAACTTATAATGATAATTTTAATGTACTTTTCTGTTTTCCTTGCTGTGCAAAAAAATATTAAAATGATATATAGTTATTAAACTAAGCAACATTCAATTAATAAATATAATATCAATTAAACTTTTGGTTTTAAAGAAATTTGCAGATTGCTCAGAAATCTATATATAAAAGGCGATGTGAATTTTAGGTATTAATTAATATATTTTACTGGTTCCTAATGATCAGGAAAGTATTCTTATATTAGGGAAAACGTTTGATTATTAACTTTTTTCTATTGCATTTGAATTGTTTCCAAGGTCAAAAAATAATTAATTAGTTTAACTTGATTAATTGTTTTTTCTGTAAAAAAATATTATATTTAACAGCTTACGAATGTTACGAGTGATGCGGTTGCACGAGGGTATTATACAATGTATTAGTTGAGATAATATTTTTAATATTAATTAAATCTGAGTTTTATGTTGATGCGATCCAATGAATGAAAGTGTATAATCGATTGGTGAGAAAAAAGTTTTGTTGGAAGGTTAGAATAGTTAGGACGTAGCGAACATTTATCGAAATAATTAAGAGATTAAATCTAAATTAGGATTCCGAAGCTTGTTCCTGTTGGGGCTGCTATAAAAGGAATGAGTCTTTTTGAAACTAATGCGTAACTTCCTTTATAGAAAACGCATCGAAACATGCTTGAAATCATCATACTAAAACAAATCGATTGATTATATAAATGTTATATTTGTTTGGGAAAGGAAAGCGTTTGGTGCATTTGGTTGATTAAATTATTTGAGTAATAAATGGGCGTCTGGAACAATCGGAATTTGGAAAAGTTCTTAGAAAATTAGCATTGGAGCGATTTATGGAGCGGCAGGTCGAAGGAAATGAAATGCCGTGGACGGGGAATGCCGAGAGCACGGTGCGGCGTTTATTTTCTATTTTGGCGTCCGTTTAAAAACGCAAGTCGGGAGTTTTGTTTTATCGCGAGTCGAAACACAATGAATTGAAATAACGGAAGAATTGAATTACGCCTTTCTCCGATGAATTCAACTGAATTGCTTTAGGTCTCTTCAATTATTGAAAGGTCCGTGGGTTCAGTTCAACTGTGATTGTGAACGTCCCCGTTCCACGTTCCCTTCTCACCTCACCGCACCGAAGCCTTCAGCAATCCTCCGCTTCTTCTTTTCGTGCATCGGATCCGTGTAATCCTTCCGTGGATTATTGTTTAAATAAACATAAACTCGAGAATTATGTTGTTGCAGTTTGCCGGGATAAGGGGGATCAGATGTAGATGGATTTTACGTTCGGAAGAAGAAAACATTTCTTAAGCATCGATATATTTTTTAATTAAAAAATAATCTATATTTATGCCTGAGCCATTTAAATTCTTTTAACCTACTACTTTACGACACCAATGGAATTTCTTATTAATACACAGCTCTCCTCATCGGTCTCTCTCTCTTTCTCTTATACGCATCCACACACAGACAAAACTCGACCTATTCGTTTTCCATTTGGAACATAATTACACCTATTTATTCGGCAGCCTCTCCCGTTTTCGAACTGCATCGTCTTTACAATCGTTTCCTCCCCCGCGCGCTTCTCTCCTCCCAACCGAAGTTCACCACTTAAAACAATTAATTCTAATTCTCTCCAATAATGATGGAAGAGCTTCGTCCGTTCGTCCTTTCCCTTATTACCGATCTCCGACTTGTTGCTCGTTGCACTTAAGAAGGTCTTCCGCAATTGCAGTTACGAATTAGCAACACAATTAGTCGATAATTGCAAAAGGCAACCCATAAAACCCGAACTCGAGGTATTTCGGTTAATGCGAACTCACGGCGTTCTGGAAGACCGTCGTCGTTCCACGTGGAATGATTTACATTCCACGGAAACACGCATCCTATTAGTGACAACTTCTTTCTCTCTGAAATGGGACAATAAATTTCCGTTTTTATAACCCCGTCGCAGCGGACAACTCGGGATAGAAGATAAGTCATCAAATAAAAGGAGAACGGCTTTTCTCTTCTCTTCTCCTTTCCATCTTTTTTTTTTATTATCATCATTTTCAAACATCTTTCAGCGATGGGATTTAGAATCATTACATTTTATCTGATTTGTAACACCGTGGTATAAATAATACCATCAATCAATCCATAAAGTTTACCACATCCATGATACACCATATTCTCAACATTAAAACAAATCCAACTTTATTAAATGAAACAAAAATGAATATACTATTTAAAATTACGCAATTTTGTAAATCAAATTATTCTAAACGTTTATACCTAAATTATTATCCAATATAAAAAAAAATAATAGAAATAATTACATAAAATACACCCAGTTACAAAATATAAAATAAATTACAATGTTTGCATTACTTTTAAATTAATTTGTAATAAATTACATCACAATTATAAAAATCAATTGGTATTTTTATTTCGATATTCGTTTTGTTTTGTGTTATCTTAGAATAGAAGCAATTTTGTATCGATTATTTTTCTTTGTTAAAAATAAAAGTATGAATTGTTTAAAGGACATTTTGCGAGCGATTCGAAGTTGTATACTTTTTCGATGGCAGCCGGAGGAACACAATCGAAATGAGAGGCCGAAAGAGCGAAAGGAAAAATGATGGATCCCCTTGTTTTCTCTGTTGCAACACATTACCTAAATGGCCTGCGTTTGCCGTGTAATTTATTTTCGACTCAACACGCATACAATACTATTAATTAAAGTTGTTAATTATTATAACAGTATTCGAACACGATCGAAAGAAACCATAATATTTTTTAGCCGTTGTTATTGAGCGCGCCCAGTTTCTAAAAACTTGAAATAATTAATCATTTAGGAAAGGAAAACAAAGAGCGAGCACACCGCGACTCGTTGTGGAGGTTGTCCCGTGCATATGATGAAAATGATGATGGTGCCTTTACCCTGCCTCATTCCTACCACCAACTTTGGTGCCGAACTATTTTAGGCGATGGTTTTCAAATGCGATTCCCGCGTGTTGCAAATGCCATAAAGGCATTTAGTTCCACACGTTCTTCTTCTTTATCTACTCTCTTTCTCTTCAAGTACTACACTCGTACGTATTTATTTCTGCTCTTCGCGAGAGAGTGATTTACAACGACCATATTCATAATGAGGTTAGAACTGACGGAAATCTTGAATGCTTGCTTGAGTTATGATCCGAGATTCCTTGCAGCAGTGAACGCGAGAAGAGACGCAAAGGCTTGCGAATAAGATTCCTCTTTTTCTTATTCTTCGGCAAAGAGCGAGACGGATGCTGTATGTGTGTTATGCGCTGCGATACGAATCCAAGGGCGCGGATCTTCCTCCTACCAAATGCAAAAGAATAATATGTTAATTAAGCTAATAAACAAGTGGATTCTATTTTTGGTTTCGGGAATTAAAAAAAATAAAAACTTGGCTTAAGTGTATAAAATGTGGATGAAAATAAACAAGCGGATTATGATCTCCTCTCCCTTGTTTCTTATTCTTCGCCTTCGTTTCATTTTTTTTTTGCTTGCTTCACGACACCCCGGATTACTAATAAGAAATATTTAAATACGTTCGTCCCCTATTACCATTATTATTATTATTGTCATTATTATTAGCGCTGACCAGCTTTTTAATGCTTGTTTATAGTGTCCGAGACCTTCGCCAATGCTAAGAATAAGCAGAATTTATCGTGCTGGAATGGTAGCTCTAATAATCTCCAATTTGAATAACACCAGCGCCAGCTACAACAAAAAGACACTTGTTCTTTAACCATGCGGCTCTCAAATGCTTCTGCTTTCTCGTTTACATAGTTGCAACGGCAGTGCATAATATTGGCGGATTTACTGATCCAGGCGTATTAACGTATAACAAGTTTTATTACTAATTCATAGTCCATAAAATACATAAATCTTTGATTTCAAATATTATTTTTTTTAAATCAATCTTCAATTATATACATAAATCAATTAAAAACATTAATTGTCAACCAACAAAAAAAAACTACCATGAGCTTTAAAGATTTTGAAGGTTTTATTTAATAAAAAATTATTACAATTCCCATAAAATAATCGTTTTATTGATTCAGTGTAAAATGGAATTCATATATTTTATTACACATATTTATAAATGTCCCTGGAAGATTCATTAGATTTAAAAAAAAAATATGGATATTAAAGTTTTATGTTGTCATACATAACTAAATTATTCCTTGATATCACGTTTGACAGCTTATAAATTGGAATCTTTCCAAACTATTTTCTGTAACTATTGTAACAAATAAATAGTTTTGTTTTAGATTACATAAATTATCTACTCGGAATGTATTACTCGCTGCGAATTCTGAGTTTTCAAATAAATATTTGCGCTTCTAACCGTTTCTGTCGAGATAAGATTAGGAAAACTGTTGTTTTAACAGGAACAATTCACAAATTACGTTGATCCGAACGGATTACGGTTAGACGAAATTTACGTATTGTCCGAGACAGTTTAATCATTTTTAATAAATTGTATTTGGTTTTAGTCTATTATCACATGAAGTGAGCACGGCTCTTGACATTGGATTTATATACAGCAGCATTATTAGATGATCATATTTAAAGAGTTTATTTCAAAAGATCTTATTGAAATGTGTCTAAATTTATTTATTGTAGTTGAATAAAAAGCAGAGAAAGAAAACGATTTTTATAAACTTTCCAAGTTTTTTGAACATCATAAGATCGAGTGTCCACTATATAAAGTATCAGAGTGTTGAATATACTTTATGAGGTTAAGTTCAAGTTTGGTTGCGGAAAGTTAAAATTATGAGCTTGATGTATTTATAATATTACCGTGCCCGTTGAGGTGAATATATATGTGGGTTAAGTCACGAAATGTTAAAGAGTTAGTAATGCTGCGGCTGCATTGAAATAGTGGTAAATGTTTATGTCGCGCCAGCAGAGATAATGGATCATTTCGGTGGGTCCCGTATGGCAGGTCGGGTCCATGGTCATCGTGAAGTAAGTAAGGTGTCTGGCGATCGCAATACGACCTGATCCATTTGTTACCTAACATTCTGTCGAGTCGAGGGATCTCTTCTCCTTCTTCTCCGTTCTTACTTCCATGTCTTCCACCTCCTCCTCCTCCACTTCACTACCCTCTTCGTCTTCTTCTCCTCCTCTTCCTCCATCGACGTCGTCTTTTTCGGGCCGTGCGTGTGCCGTAAAGAATTTCGCACCGCGTCCGTTCCGCTTGCGGGCAATTATGAATGAACGCACCAACGAGAGAGTAACAGCAAGATACCATTACTGAGCCAATGTTGGCTTAATATTGTAATTTATTATTAATGTCCGTTCGCATGCGATCCTGTAATATTATACCAATATCAGCTTTTCGGATGTAAGCCTTTCAATTACTTTTATTGTACGTCCTTATGTCTGCTTAGGACATCTTTCTACACTCGATTCTGTACAGAAAACAATAAGAGTTGCATTATTTACAATCAATTAATATTCTAATTTCTAGAATTAAAAATAATACTAAATGGATTTGCTAATTATCTCTTTCTATTAAATACAAATTTATAAAATGGATTCGATAATTAGCTATGTCTAATCAACATCCTTATATATGCTAAGATATTCCTGTATTCAATCGGATGTAGTGAACAATAACAGATGACAATTTGTGGAATTGAAAGAAATGCAAATTTAGTAAATGCATTTATCGTTTTTCTAAAATAAAATGGGCAACTTGCAATCTTTGTAAAGCACATTTGACCACTTGAAGAAGATTGGTATAATGTAGAAAGGAGAACAGTCGATTGTAATAATAATTATAATATTAAGGATGATAAAAGGAAGGTGAAGTAATTATTTCAAAATATAAAAAACGAAGTTTATTGAAACAATATATATATAAAAAAGTAAAGAGACAAGGTACATGCATTGAGATTAAGATTGAGGTTGTTTTAAGTGTCGGTGTATCTATCTTCGGTTTCATTTTTTTTTTCTTCTTCTCTTAATTTGATACGGGGGGACAAAGTAAATATATATATACGTATGTGTATATATATATAAAAAGAGGACAGCTTTTGTGGGGGACTTTAGAGAGAGCGACCGAACACGGGGACGTTATCTAAACAAGTCCGGGCACTTAACATCGTCTCGGTCCTAAATAGCGCGAGAGCAAACGGCCCCGGGATTGAGATGTGACCGTTTACTTTATTACCAACATCCATCAACGTAACACCTCTCATTATAACACACTTTACATATCACTAAAATTATAATTAACATTATTTATTTACACGAGACACACTAACTCACACGCTCATTAAACTTTCTGCCCCTGCTTCTCCCCATGCTCATCGTCCCGCTGTCCGATTAGGTCCAGCTGAATCTCCTCCAAAGTCTTGCCCTTCGTCTCTGGTACGATGAGAAAGATGAGGTAGCCGGCCAAAGCTGTGCAGACGGCGAAAGACCAGAAAGGCACCACCATTCCGTAAGCGTCGGTTAGGTAGTGAAATATCTTGGAGACTGCAGTGCCCAACGTGACGGAAATTGTCTCCGCAGCACCCAGTGCGTTTGCTTTGACGGAAGTTGGAAATAGTTCCGATAAGAAGAGGACCGGACCGAACGCCAAACCCAAGCAGAAGATTAGATTGAAAGCCATCAGACTCACGAGCGGTAACCACTGAACGTACTCCAAGTATTCCTCGCAGTATATTTTGATCATGAAGAATATCGCCTCTCCAATCAGTGCGAAGCAGCAACCGAAAGCTGAGAATAACATCAACGGTCTCCTTCCGAACCTATCTATTATGAACAACGCCAGAATGGTGCCGATCAATCCGACCATGTTGAAGCTAAAGACTGAAGATATCGGATCCAAAATACCCTCGGCTTCGGTGAAGATCTTCATGGTATAGAACATAACCGGGGTCATACCAGTTACCTTATTGGTTAATGTGAGGATGATGAAGATTCCCATCGCTTTTCTGTTACTCCTCACAGTGACCAGATCCATAAACTTCGACTTTTCGCTTGCTTCTTGCCGCTTAACAGCTCCCTTAATCTCATCGAACTCTTTCGTATCGAATTCGCCCCTCAATTTGGTCAGGCTAGCTTTAGCTTCCTCCAGAAATCCTTTCTTGATTAGGAAGTAAGGACTCTCCGGCATCCACACGAACGTGAAAAAGTGAATTAAAGCAAATCCTCCGCTGATGATTGAGCTCCAGAACAGCGATAGATAACTACCAATTACGTTGATCAATAAGTTACCCATCAACGCCGAAACTGCTAGCGAACTTCCCAATATTCCTCGAATCTTCGGATCGGCAATTTCTCCGTAATAAATGGGCAACGCTGTATAGATGGCTCCCTCCGCCGAACCAACGATGAATCGGATTGCGCAGAGGACCCAAATATTCTTGAAGAACGCCATGATCAGAAAGGAGAGCGCTATTAGAGGTCCCTGGGTCAGCAATAGATTTTTGCGTCCCAACTTGTCGACTAATAACGCGCCTAAGAAAGCCCCGAAAGGTCCTCCAATCAGAGGCATAACAGCCACCCAAGAAGCTTCATCACTGTTCATCGGGATCTGCGAATCAGGTTCCTGCAGTTTCGGCAGGAACGGTGACGGCCAACCCAAATTGATCCCGCACGTTAATGGCAGGAACGAACCTAAACATCAATGAAACCAAATTATAAATTCACATTTCAATTTGTTCAAGCTAATTTGTAAAGCCATACCTGATACCATAGCTAAGAATTGTACGATCCTGTTAGCCATTTTTGAGCGGTGATGTTATGCTTTCTTCAGCTTTGGGACGCCTCGAAGTTTCGACTGCGCTACCGATCCTACCAGATCGCACCTTTTTATCCTGTCCATTTTAATTTCGGGGGGAAAAGCGTGTGTGCGAAAATCTTGCCCGTTATCTCTAGTCAGATAAGGAAAGTGCATGCTTTTGTTATATTATATATAAAAAAGAGTTCTGTTTAAAGAATATTAGCAATAATTTACGAGAGGAAAGGATGGCACAGGATGGGAACGTGCGGGAGAGAGCAAGCAATAATTGATTACGTCCTGATTTACAGTCTTCTGTTCTTTTCCCCTGGCGTACCTTAAACGGCACCAACTGAAATTATTACGTCTTTGTTAGAAAAATTCACGGGATGGTCGAAATGGAAAAGAAGAACGGTAAGAATACGTACAAAAAAAAATAAGGATAATAAAAGCAAAGAGTTTGGAGAGAAGCGAAATAATAAAGCAAACGAAGAACGAGATTTATTGCGGACCCGGTTGTCCAATTTGAATAAGGTTTTGGGGCGCAAAACTTATACCCGAAACTGGGAATGCGTGCACGCATTACCATCCACTTTACATATTACAGGGACCCAAAAGGAGACGAAAATTTCCAACGGTTACGGCAACTCAATTAAAAATTTAAAGGAGCCCAATAAATTTAACTAAACTGTTTTCCTGTGTGCATACACTTTCCTCGATTTTATAGTGGAGATAATTCTGGATGATTTATTGTCTTAGTCGAGGCGGATACTTGATTTGTGTTACCTTCGTTTTAGTGTCATCTCCTCTCTTTTCGTGGTCCGATCGAAGAAGTCCCAGCAATATTGCGACACACACACCAGATGATGACGATAGTTCTCCATTTTTGAATTATTGTTTTCAATATGAAACGAGTAGAGGGAAAAATAATAATAAAAAAAAGTAGTAGTAATAATAATAGTAATATATAAATGCACCAAAAAACGTATAAAAAATATATAAATAAAGTAACAACGCCGTGGACGCCGTGTAATAAATAAAAAAGGTACTAAAAATGCCGGCAGTAAAAATAAATACAACGCGGTTACGAAAGATCCTTAAATCTTGCTCTTCCAACCGACCGTGTGTGCTCCTTTATATTCTTCGTCGCATCATTTTTGTTCCCTTCGCAAATATCTAATAATTTATGTTTCACATAAAATTAACCACTCTTTATTAACCATCGTAACTGTGCTTAATAATATACATATAATTATGTAACATACAACTTTTTCTAATAAATCAGTAGTTCGGTACTTGAATTGTTAACCGGCATCCTTTGCCATCTCGAATGACTCTTTTATTGAAAGCATGCAATTTTCTAGAGCAACAAATCTTGCTGACACATATTATACATAATGTAAGGATACCAATGATCAGAAAGTCAGAAACTACAATATAGTAAAGAATTATCTTGTATAATTGTATAAAAATAATATGTAATAAAATATTAGATATTGTATTAAATTATAAAATTCATAGCATCCCAAATATATAAACACAACGTTTGTATATTTGTGCATACTTATAAGTAGTCTTGTTTGCTAGATGTCATGATGAAATTAATGTAGAAAATATATTTATTTTATGAAATAAACACAAATATTATTCAAGTCTGATGTGTCTACTAGAAAACAACGCAATAGTTAAAAATGTAAAAGAGGGTTGAAATGCGAAGCTTTTCGAAGGGATGATAATTTTCTTTCGGTTGTTAGGAGTGTTGTTAATTGCTTACGCAATTGTATTGATGGTGTGTTGAGGTCATTGCGTACATTCGGTTCTCGTAAAAGTTAATCGTTTTATAGTTGCGCTAAATATAGATGATTTAAGAGAGACGTTATCAAAAGTATACAATGGTCTTTATTTTTTGTCTTTTGTATACGAGGAGAGATTCGGTAAATATTTGTACGTTTTGTATCTATCTGTGCGACGGGAATTACGTCGGGGAGTTTTCCGCACTCGCACAATTAATTTCGGCAAAAGTAAAATTTGATGATGAAAAGCGAAAGCGGCTTTACAGACTCTCATTCTCTCTCTCCCTCGGATAGGTTGAGAGAGTGATGGTTCAGAGAGCCCCGGTGTCCTGGTTTCGCGTTGCGTGCTGATCTCTTCTCTTTGTGGAGAGCGCACCACGGTCAGAACCAGTTATGAAAATGATCCGTCTGTTGTGGCGAAAAGAGAAGAGTCCCAGTGATGATCTCCATCACGATGATGATGGTGATGACGGTGGTGGCGATGATGATGGGCAACGTGCGCGATCATACCGCTTCAATCGGAAAATCGAAAAACGGGAATATGGACCGAAGGAAGGAAGAAGGAAAAGTGAGCGAAGATCCGGGTAGGTTGTAGTTGCTGGTGAGCGCACCTCGTGTGCGCTCCGGGGCAACAGCTACCGTGCAGACACACCCCCGTTTCGACGCAATCACGCACATCATTACACCCGCCTCAGGCAAATCGGAACCGATAACGATAATAAATTTCGCGACTCCGGAGAAAGAAAGAAGGAAAAAAAGGGAAAGAAAGGTACAAACACCGAGAAACAAACAGGAAAAAAAGTATACCTTCCGATCGCCGGCCGCATTCCGCCTTCCGCCACCTTAAATACCTAATCCTTCATTGGATGCAACCTAAACTTTATTGCGCATCCATTCGTCCGCCGAAATTCCTTCATTATTTTGCTTTAAAAAATGTAAAACATTGTAAAACGTGAACGCTCACATTTCGTAACGGTCCGGCATCCAAATTCTTATGCCTATATATATATATATTTAAACATTTCTTTTTTTCTTCTCCTTTATCCTCCTCTTTCCTTTCTTTCTCGACCAATTCGTTTGTATGTTTAGCTGTTCGCACTTGGATATATGAGACTTTATATAGATTTATTAGAGATTCGTCGATTGACCGAACGCGAGGCTATGCGAGTGCATCAAGAAGGACGAAGAAGAAGAGGACGAGGAGGAGAGAGCCGGGCAATGGACGACGACGGCATTTCTCTTCTTCTCTTCGGTCGGTGCTATCGAGCGCGCGCATCTCTCATTTAAATATAAACCGAAACCGAAAATAATTCACCATCAACGACTGTACACACACACACGCACACAACTCCGAGAGGACACTGAAGAGTGAAAAGAAAAAGAATGCTAAACGAAACGTCCGAGGCAGTGAAGAATTTGCATCTCCTAGGAGGAGTATTTCCAAAAATGGGAATTCAGACAATACAGTATTAGCACCCGGCATTTAATCCGATTACCTATCAAAAGCATTTCAGTTTCTGCATTTATTAGGTTTTCTTCTTAACCACATATATCTGATTTCAAGAAATATCCTAAAAAGGATATATAAAACTTTTCGATAATTTGGTCAACTAATAATTGTTGTAAGGATAATTAAGTTTTGCACATAGTTATTGTTACGTATTTGGAAACATATGTTGAATCTTCGATTGATTATAAAAAGATTTTGAAACATTAGTAAACTTTAGTTTAATAATTTTGCTTGTCCGTCAAAAATTGTTGTTTTTTCTTTATTTTGTAAATTGGGAATAACTCAGGCTGGCAACAATTGCGCAGTTGTTGACACCAACTGTGATTTAAATTTCCACCAGAGGCAAGAGGTAGGCTGGATGCGAGCGTTTATTGTTTCGGAAGTAGTTTAATTAGTCGCGATTCTAATTAAAAGCGTCTTAAGCATAAATACACTTGGTTTATGTATGTACGTTCGTTTATCCTTTTGCTTTTCTATGGTTGTATAATGTCCGTGGTTTCGACGTGCACGAGGCTATTGACCCGTCATACACTAGATGGCAGAGCGATAGACGGCAGCGTGGGCCTTCCAATGTGTCGCACTGCGCTAATATATCTCTTGCACTCTCTCGTACGCATTCGCGAATCGAGCGTTTTGCGCAAAACGGAATGAAATTGAATTCAAATGAGAGTTATATTTAAAATATGCTATCTGCTTCTTGTTCCAGGTTTCAGCGACAGATCCTGATTGCGGGGTCAATGCTATGGTTAATTACACGATGGGCGATGGTTTCGCCACACTTAAGGAATTCGAAGTTAGAAGCGGTACAGGAGAAATCTGCATCTCTTCAGCGCTCGACTACGAAACCAGGAATGTGTACGAGTTCCCAGTGGTCGCAACCGATCGAGGTAAGAATGTTTAGGACCTTCGAAGGAGGCGTGCGAATTCACGACATGCTATCTTCTTGGATTTTTCTAGGTGGGTTAAGTACGACGGCGATGGTTAAAATTCAGGTGTCTGATGTGAATGATAATCATCCGGCTTTTTATCCGCGCGAATACAATGTGTCTTTGCGCGAAGGCGCTGCCGCTTCGGCGTCAATTCCTGTGGTAATTGTGGCGGCCACCGATCCAGATTCAGGCCGCTACGGTTCTTTGGAATACAAAATTGTTGCCGGCAATGAGGCGAATTTATTTCGCATCGACAGAAATTCCGGGGAAATATTCGTAACTCGGCCTGGACACTTATCCTCGCGCTCCTCCCCTTACCATCGTCTCAACATATCAGCAACAGATGGTGGCGGATTAAAATCATCGACAGATGCCGAGGTCTTCATTAGCGTCATAGATAGTGCCCAGAAGCCGCCGATTTTCCAGCACGCCAGATACACGTTCAGGGTCAAGGAAGATGCAATGAAGAACACATTCGTCGGCTCCGTTCAGGCGGCATTAGGAAATTCGGGTAAGTTTAAATGCTGCTTCAACGATGAAACCAAACGAACCAATCCGACCAAACCAACCTACCAACAACCTTTTGCGAAGATTCATTTTTATTAAAGTCTTCCCGTCTGTCCATGTTGCTTAAATTGTGTGAGAGCGTATGTATGTGTGTGTGTGTGTGTCTGTTTGTGAGAGCAAGTCGCAGCCGAAATCTCCCATGACCAGTTCCAGTTTGGGGAGAGTCTCTGCGCCGCTTCAAACGGCAACTTTTCACCGATGCAATAAATTGGATGTCACTCGTCGTTTCGCGGTACACCTGGGCCCCGCAAACAAGTCACAAAGGGAATACCTGAATAAAGAGACGGAACGAAACAAAGTAACGAAAAAGAAAAAACGACGAAACGAGAACGGCCAGAAGAAGTAGCGTAAATTCAACCCTCACTTATCCTTAACTTTACTACTTCTCGTCAAAATTCCATTATTTAATCAATGATAAATCTTCAATTGAAAATGTTGTTATGCATTATGATGTGCGCGGTAGGTTCGTTCAGATTTAAAAGAAAATCTGTCAGAAGAACTTTCGGTACTGCTGGTGGCTCTTTTTCTCATTCTCTGGCTTTGTCTTTCTCCCCGTATATACGTATACGTTTACGTGTTTGTGTGTGTGTCAAGGAATGGCATGAGACGCATATCGGGGCAGGAAAACAATGCCCCGAGAAGCATTCACTTAGCATACTACCGAAATGTCGCCGCCGTCTCATTCTTCTTGTTCTTCTTTTCTTCTTCCTTTCAACGCGCAAAAATAATTGGACCATAGTTTTTCGGGTCCCTTCTAGGGTTTAGCAGAGCCGCTACTCAGATGTGGTTCGCATGCAAATCAACCCCCGCCCCCGTTTCCTTCAATCCCGGGCGACGTCGACTCCTCGACAACCGCATGCTAATTAACCAGAATACTATCCGCACTCATACCCAGACGACGCACACAAATACAAACGGATGGACGGACGGACGGTCAGACGGACCTTATTTATATAAGTTTCTTTTATCCTGTACGGCTTCTTTTATTCCATTTAACTTTAATAAACTGCTTCTGTGCAGGAAACAAAGCCAGAGCAAACCTACCCACATTACCTACAATCTACCGGTCCAATTAGTTCTAGTAAATAAATTAATTTAAACGTAATTCGCTTCATCTTACTACGTATTATTAACTACTGTCCCTGTTTGATACTCTCTACGTTCTTATTTCACTGCTCATTTCGCTCATTCTGATGTGGGAATAATAGAAACGCATTTATAAATAGGTGATCACTATTCAGTCAGGTACTCCATCTACTCGGGGGATCCCGATGGATATTTCCGAATCGATCCTATTTCTGGCACCATTCGAACTGCGGCCATCCTTGATCACGAGCACAGAGCAAGCGTCCTCCTGAATATCCAAGCCAACAGCGGAGACCCTCCAGTTTATGGACACACTCAGGTACTGTTTTGAATGAATTAAGAAGCAATAGCAAGTTTTTTTTAACTATCTGAATAAAATCGCAGGTGAATATAGAAATCGAAGACGTCAATGACAATACGCCGGAATTCGAGTCGAACATGGTTCGAATCTCGGTTCCAGAGAATGTTGAAATTGGAACGACTCTGTACGAGGCTCAAGCAAGGGATAAAGACTCTGGTCGAAACGGTATTGTCCGTTATAAAATCGTGGGGATGAGCGGTGGATTATTCGAGATCAATCCTAAATCAGGCCACCTGAAACTCTCCCGTCGTTTGGATTACGAAACGACGCGTTGCCATAAACTAACAATTACAGCCTCGGACACCGGAGTTCCATCACTGTCCGCGAATCTTTCCGTAACCGTTGAAGTTCAGGACGTCAACGACAATGCACCTGTTTTTGAACGAACGGAATACGAGGCTAAGGTCCCAGAAACTCTCTCCATCAATGCTCAGGTTAGTTAAGCAAAGCAGAAAAAAGATCGCGAATAATAGAAGGAAGTACTAAATTCTCTTTTATTTTAGATTCTGCAAGTCACGGCAGTAGATAACGACATTGGAAATAATGCCCGTTTAACTTATCGCCTACAAAATACCTCGAATTCTTCGGTCTTCGGGATATTTCCAAACAGTGGTTGGCTGTATCTGCGTGGAACTCTTGACCGAGAATCGAAAGATCGCTACGATTTAACGGTTGTGGCAACTGACAATGGAACACCAACAGAGAGTGCAACTACTAAAGTAACCATCTCCATTCTTGACGCAAACGACAACGATCCCGAATTCGAAATGGAATATTACGAATTCGGCGTCGAAGAGAATTTACCCAGAGGAGCATACGTCGGAACTGTCAAAGCTACTGACAAAGATCTCGGAAACAATGCAACCGTGCGATATTTCATTATACCAGGAAATACGAGCTTTCAAATGAACACGATATCAGGTAATTGAGAAACATAATTAACGAGCTAAAACTATATTTAACTTTCAAATTTGTATTTTCAGGTGAAATTACCACCAAGGATTTCCTAGACAGGGAACAGAAGGAATTCTATGATTTAATAATTGAAGCTAAAGATTTGGGTGTACCAGTGAGAAATTCTAGAATTTCTTTAAAAATTAGAGTTATGGATGTTAACGACAACGCTCCGGATATAGTCGATCCTCAAGAAGATGATGTCAGCGTACGAGAAGCACAACCTCAAGGTTTGTCATTGAATCATTTAAGGTCTATTATAATTCATCATTCATATCTTTGATTTATTTGCAAACAGGCACTGAAGTTGTTAGAGTCAAAGCCATAGATGCTGACAAGGGATACAATTCTACCATAACATACAAGTTACTAAATAATAGAGATTCTGATGGTGTTTTTACCATCGATCCTACGACAGGAGTTATTAAAACAAACGCATACTTGGACCACGATGAAAGATCCATCTATCGTTTAACTGTGGCTGCTACGGATGGTGGAATGCCTGCTAAACAAACAGTTCGGACATTACGTATAAAAGTATTAGATCTCAATGATAACACACCAACGTTCACCAGTTCAAGCCTAGTGTTTGAGGTATGCTCGTATATACATGGGTAATTTAAAAGAGATCATTTTAATATATTTTTTTGTTTTGCTTCAGGTTCGCGAAGATGTTAAAATAGGACATGTCGTGGGATCTGTGGTTACCTCGTATTCATCAAACGAAGAGAACGCTATCCTAGGTAGTTCGAGCGGGCAAATAACTTACACGTTAAATTCATCTATATCCGATGTTGTTCCCGATGCATTCGATATTGATCGCTCAACAGGATCTCTGGTCGTAGCTAGAAAACTCGACAGAGAATTGCAACCAGAGTACAGATTAGAGGTCACAGCATTGGACACAAGTGCGATGAACAATCCGCAAAGCAGTGCCGTTACAGTGCGGGTCGATATTTTGGATGTAAATGATAATTTCCCAGTTTGGTCTCAAGATCCAATTGAAATTCAAGTGGATGAAGATGTGATGGTTGGCGTTAGTGTTTTCAATTTCACAGCGAATGACGCGGACTCGGGCAGCAACGGAAACCTGAAGTATAAACTGATCAAGCAGTTTCCAGAAGACGGGTGTTTTCAAATAGATCCGTTAACTGGAAACCTACTCGTTAAGAGGAGTTTGGATTACGAGAGTTTGAAGCAATATACTTTGATAGTTCAAGCCACCGACCAATGTCTGAATGTTTCCGAGAGACTATCTACAGCTGTTACCGCGATTGTATCGGTGAGAGATATTAATGACAATGCGCCAAAATTTGTGCTACCGAGGAATTCGAAAATATACTTCAGTTCGTCGCTAGGAATAGGAATGCCGGTTGGCCAAATATTAGCTACTGATTTGGATGATGAGGAGAATGGAAAGGTCACCTACTTAATTTCTAATGGCAATGAACATGGTGCCTTTACGATGGGTTACGAAACCGGAATTATTACATTGGCTAAACCGTTGGGCACTGTTAAAATCTTCCAAATTAATGTCACAGCTATGGACCATGGTATCCCATCAAAATATGTGCACGAAACTTTTAAATTGGCAGTGCAAGACACTTTGGAAAGTCCACCCCGATTTTTGAGTCCAACGTATTCAGCCAAGGTGTCCGAAGACGTTAGCATCGGGACGTACGTTACGAAAGTTTCTGCTCAGAGCATGTCGAATGGACGAGGTTAGTTAATTTAAAAAAAAAACATATTTTCAAATATTTGATTTTTATTTGTTTCAATTTTCAGAGGGTAACTTAACATTTCACATTCCAATCGGTGTTGCTGATGACACGTTCGCAATCGATCCCTTTTCGGGCGTTGTCAATCTGAAGAAAGCGTTGGATCGCGAAACCGAGGAATTCTATTCGATTCCAATTTACGCCTTCGACGCCTCGCGCGGTAACCACTACGATATGGCCACATTAAGGGTGTCCGTCGACGATGTTAATGATCATTCGCCTGAATTTACGATGAAATCGTGTTATCGCCTTGTGGTTCCGGAAAATGGAAACCTTGCCGTAATTCATACAGTTGTTGCAAGTGATGCAGATAAGGGTAGTAACGGTTTAATCTCGTATAGCATAACAAGTGGAAATGTGGGCAATAAATTCAGCATCAATCCGAGTAGTGGAGAGCTAAGTGCAAAATCTTTGGATCGCGAGAGCCACGCTAGATATCACCTAACGATAATAGCCCAAGATAAAGGAAGACCTCAGTTGCAAGGCGTCTGCAATATTACCGTTTACGTCGAGGATTTAAATGATAATGATCCTAAATTTGATAGCATGTTGTATACGGCGAATATTAATGAAGATGTCCCCGTTGATACTTCAGTACTAAAAGTGAAGGCAACCGATGCGGACAATGGATTCAATGCAAAAATCATCTATTCCCTGGCAAATGAGAGCCAATGGCTGTTCAGGATCGACAATAAAACGGGAATTATAACTACAGCAGGATTATTTGATCGGGAAACGAAAGCCGAGTACATTTTTCAAGTGGTCGCAACGGATAGTGGAAAATACAACGCCAGATCTCAGAACGTCACCGTGAAGATAGTTATAGACGATGTTAATGATAATAAGCCAATATTTACTCAGTATCCATTTAAAGAAAAGGTACCTGCATACATCCAGCCTGGACAATCGCTCCTTAGAGTCTCCGCTAAAGATTTAGATATAGGCACGAATGCTGAGATTGTGTACAGTCTAAACGATGAGTACGGAAAATTCAAGATCAATCCAAATACCGGTATATTAAGTGCCACGCAGAGTTTGGCTAGCGAAAATGGTAAAATTTTAAACCTCAATGTTATCTCAACGGACAAAGGCAATCCACCGCAAAGTTCGAATGGTCTGATAGAAATCACCGTTGGCGATATACCGGAAAACTTCCCCAAACTAAAATTCCAAAACGAGACTTATGATGTTGTTCTTACAGAAAATACAGAACAATTTAAAGATGTACTGCAAGTATCGGCTGTTAGGTCGGATGGTCGGAGACAGAAAATCGTTTACTTTTTCGGAACTGGAAATGAAGAGAATATATTTGTTGTAAACGCTGAAAACGGCATATTACAAGTCAGAGACCCAAAGTATTTGGACTATGAATTACACAAAGAGATTCACTTGGTGATTGGAGCACGCACCGAAGGAAACCCGAACCTTCGAGGTTATTGCAACGTGAATATCCGTTTGCTTGATCAAAACGACAATGCACCAAAATTCACGCAACAACAATACACGGCTTCGGTGTTTGAAGGCGACTCCAAAGGGGCGTTTGTGCTGGAAACTAAAGCTTATGATGCGGATGAAGCGCAAAACTCAAAGGTGCTTTACCACATTGTAGACGGCAATCATGATAACACTTTCAAATTTGAACCTGCATTCAGTGGAAGATTGGTAACAAATATTGTACTGGATAGAGAAATTCGTGAGACGTACAGATTAACGGTAATTGCTACGGATGAGGGAGTTCCACAGATGACTGGTACTGCAAGAATTCGTATTAATGTTATCGATATTAATGATAATCAGCCCACGTTTCCTCCACATAGTATAATCACTATAACCGAAGGTATTGCTATATAAAAAAATATAATTTCAGAGCATTATCCTTAAACATTTTTTTTTCTATTTCAGCTACTGAAGTTGGAACCGTTTTGACAACAGTAACCGCAAACGATGTAGACACGAACCCTGCTCTCACCTACGATTTTGCATCTGAAACGGATAGCGAGGTCCTACGGACTTTCAGCATCGATAGATTTAGTGGAAGGGTTGTGCTGACGCGCAATTTGGATTACGAGCTTCGACAAGAATACCGTCTGATGATTACGGCGTCCGATATGGCCCACGAAGCTAAAACTACTTTAACAATTAAAGTTACCGACATCAATGATAATAAACCGATGTTCGCTCAAGTTGCCTATGAAGTGACTATACCCAGCGGCAATTCTAACAGTATCATTGATCTACTTGCTCTGAATGCAACCGATGAGGATTCTGGCGATAACGCAAACATAAAATATTCCATAATCAATCCGGTACATGGTTTCAGTGTTGGAGCGCTTGATGGTATACTGAAAGTGAATCAGAGTAACGTATCTACCGCGGACAATTTATATATCAGTGTTAAAGCCGAAGATCAAGGGAAATCTCCTCTTCATTCCATCGCAGTTGTTAGGATCAAGTTCAGTGGCAGCTCGAGCAGTCAAAGTGGTGATTACAAGAAGGACTATTCACTTGAAATATACGAAAATGCCACTTTGGGTTCTAACCTGCTTCTATTAGCAGATGAGAAATTGGTGTACTATATCGTGGAAGGCAACGAAGATGGAAACTTTGACATTAGTTATGGGAATTTAGTTCTTTTGAAAAAGCTAGACAGAGAGACGAAAGATAAGTATTTGTTAAAATTATCAGCTGGAACTGAGAGTATTGGAATAACACTTGCGATTTTGGACGTTAATGATAACATCCCTATCTTCGAAGAAGGTAATTACGAGGTCGAAGTTAAAGAAGATCAAGATATTAACTCAGTCGTTGGAAAAGTATCGGCTATCGATCGAGATTCTGGTGAAAATGGCCAGGTGACTTATGAAATAACTTCAGGCAACGACGAAGGATTGTTTGGCATCAACTCCCGTAATATTATTATTGAAGGTGGTTTGGACTACGATATTGGACTAACCGAATATACGTTGGTAATTCAAGCTTGCGACGGAGGACAACTCTGCGCATTAACCACTTTCATTGTTAAGTTAATTGATTGCAACGACAACGGTCCGAATTTTCCTGTCACCGAGTACTTGGAATTTGTTGGAGAGAATGAACCAATTGGTACTACCATATTTACAGCACATGCAATTGATTTAGATCGTGGAATATTTGGTACCTTAAACTATAGTATAGTGGGAGTATCCAACAGCATTTACGTGGATGATGCATGGAAACTCTTCTCGATCGATGCGAATACCGGAGTGGTGAGAACAAACGCAGTATTCGATTATGAAGTTAGAAATCGTTATATATTTGTTATCAAAGCGTCAGACGCCGGAGACAAGTTTGCGAATGTTAAGGTACGAATCGAGATCGAGAGTCGAGATGAATTCTCTCCACAGTTCACTGAGCGTCTTTACAAGTTCTTCATCTCAAGTACTAAATATTTGTCAGCTGGTCATATTATTGGACGGGTGACTGCGACAGATCGCGACAAAGGACCAGATGGAAGGGTCGTTTACCAATTGTCAACTCAACATACTTATTTGAAGATCAATCGAACAACAGGAGACATTGTGGTAAAAAAGAAAATCGAAACTGCAATTTTAGGCGAGAAAATAAGTTTGACCGTTACTGCGAGTTCGGGCCGACCAAAATCATTGACGAATTCATCTTTCGTGGAGATTTCCGTAAATTCCGCGAATGATTTTACAATGAACTCTGCTATAAATAAATCTACGAATTCTGGAATTACCGATTGGGCATTAGGTTTGTTGATCGGTGTTATCCTACTGATTTTGACATTCGGAGCGATTTTCGTATTTTTGCATATGAAAAACAAGAGAAATAGACAAGTGAATAAGCCTAATTTGAGCCAGGAAACTGTAACGACAAACAATTATGTGGATCCAAGCGCTTTTGATACAATTCCAATAAGGTCGAATGCTGCTGCTCAATTTGCTCCTCCAAAATATGATGAAATACCTCCGTATGGAGCTGCCGCTAGTTCCAATTCGGGAGCCGCAACTACCTCTGAGTTATCAGGCAGTGAGCAATCTGGGTCTAGTGGAAGAGGATCGGCTGAAGATGGTGATGATAATGATGACGAAGAGATTAGAATGATCAACGAGGGTCCACTGCAAAGGGATTCAGGAATACATAGGCAGAATGATGATGATGATAATCTTTCCGATGTCAGCGTGAGGAATACTCAAGAGTATTTGGCTAGATTAGGTATAGTGAACAATGCTGCGGTTCCTCAAACCTCGAGACTGAACCAGGTCCCATTAGATAGTTTAATTTTTGACGAGGAGACGGCTACCGACAATGACATAGTTAATTTTTACGCAAAACTGAACGACGTTGCGAATAGTGATCGTGCGAGCTCGACGGATGATGCAGTCGGTGTGACGATGGACCATGTAATGACATTAGGTACGTACGAGGTGCCCCAAACTCATCAGCCTTCGATGAACGGTTCATTGAGTTCGATAGTCCACAGCGAGGAGGAACTGGCCGGTAGTTATAATTGGGATTATCTTTTAGACTGGGGCCCTCAGTACCAACCCTTAGCGCACGTGTTTAGTGAAATCGCTCGCCTTAAGGACGACACAGTGTCAGTTCAATCTGGTGCCAGTGGGTCCAGTGCCAAATCGAAGAATTCTCAGGTGAAAAACGTTCCGCCACCATTGATTACTAGCGTTGCGCCGCGCTCTATACCCGTTCTGAATGCTAGAGGTGGTTCGAACCATCATCTGAATCAAATGAATGTTTTGCCCCGTTCACCAATTAGTCACGACGCGAACTCCGCTTACCACGGATCAGCAGCAATGTCTCCGAGCTTCTCGCCGTCCCTTTCACCTTTGGCTACCAAAAGCCCTTCAATTTCACCATTGGTCACACCAGGTTTGACCACTGCTCATCATGTGCGTGCCCCTCAACGGAACAAAAACATAGATAGTGAAATGCGCATCTAAAGACTTAAAAAATTAATTATCTTATAGCATTATTCATTAAAGATAAACAAACAAACAAACAAAAAGAGAACATACTTAACTGACTTAAAACGACGAAACGAATAAAAAAATGCAATATATTCTTTTTCGGCTGTGTTAAAAGAAAATTACACCTAATTACTTAATTCTTTCACTTCTATTTATTTATCATTTAAATATTAATTTTTGATAATGTAAATATAGTCGCTAGTATAATTGTTTATATTAAAAATGCCATGTTTAGCCATAATTTCCAATCGACGATGCGAGTAGTGCAAGAGCATTTGTTTTAAAATGTCTTCTACTTATCACTTTTATTTTTCATCTACTATTATGTACTATTTTATACCCATGTACATTAGTTTCTCTCTCTTTTGATTTTTTTTTACTTAAATTATTATTTTTTGTGTAGCGTTCATTTATAATTTTCTATTCTGTACATGTAGATATTGTAACAAAATAAGACTTATATTTTTTTATTGAAACAAACTGTTCTTTTAATTGTAATTTTATGTATATTTCTACGAACTATTTTTGTACATTGTATTTTATAATCTAAATATACTTACTGTACTTTTTTAAAACTTTTTTTTTATTACAATATTAGAGCAACACGTCTGCCATCGTCAACGAACGAATTAGGAATCAGGTGACGTCAGTCGCTAGTTAAAAATTGTGCCTTTTGACGACTACGATCGACCGATGATCTCGAGGGGTAGATGGTGGTAGGCAACGTTATATATATATATATTTTTTTTTTTAATAAAAATAAATGTAAATAACAAAATATTTTATTTGCCAATTAATAATTTACAACTTCCTGAAACTAGCACAAGGCAGCAATTGCTATGATCTTCTTTGTAGTGCATTCTGATATGAATCCCAATCAATCAGATGCTTCACGTTTATTCACTTCTGAAAGAGAATCCTCTAATTTGTTATTAGTATATAAGTTCAACAGTACATCTACAATACTTATTTTTTCAGACACTACTTCTATTGTCTCACTCTATATGATGATCCCTGGCCAAGGCCTCTGCACCGGAGAAATCCGGGAAACACCGACCAGAGGGGCTATTGTCAGTCAGACATTGATGCTCAAATCAAAAACTTTCAGATCCGCCTGAGTCATATTACTTAGTTGCGATGAAAGTTCTCTTGAAGGTTTTCAGGATTAATTGAGTTGCTTGAGCCAGCACGGAGTTTGAGGTATGCAGACCCTGGGTAATACCGTCAGCCATTTTTTTAAAGAGATTTATGGCTGCATAATCGGTGTCCTCGTCTGATGTTGGTTCAAAAGATTTGATGAGTGATTGCTGTATTGGTTGGGAGTTTGCGCTGGTTCTGTAAGTTTTCTTCCTTTTCGGTGATGGAGTCACTTTGGAGTAAGTGTCTGTGACTTTCTTGTTTTGTGGGCGAGAGACCGATATTGTTTAGTTTTTCTTGGGGTTGTGGGAAGTTATTGCCGAAGCAAAAGAATTTTGGGTAAAGGGTGAAGGTTTGACCATCCTAGGATCTTCTTGATTAATAATTTTGGGTAAATCTTGTTTTGAGTTAAAGTTCGATTGCTTGGGGTTAATGTGTTCTCTTGCTTCATAGAACGAGTAATTATATCGCACCATAGTTTCTTTAATTTTCTTCTGTTTGTTATATTCTGGACAACTTCTGTCCGACAGTTTGACATTTGCTTCGTTAGAGAGATGAAGTCCTCCGCAATATGCGCATGTTGGATTGTTCTTGTTAGGGCATGCATCTAGTTGGTGACTGTCGGAGCAGGACGGCCATCTCATGATTTTTGACTTGCAGCTCTTCAGAATGTCTCTATCATTGCAGCAAATTAAGTTTTCTAATAAGGTTTCCTCAGAAATAGTTCTTTCTCTAACGATTCCTTTGCACGTGAATTTGTGCGAATGAATGTAGTCCGAAATAGCGTTTGTTTTTTTCAAAATCAAAATGTTAAAAAATCATTTGATGCATACCTTGTTTTAAAAAAGATCGCGACTCGGTTTCAATAAGTGAATGAAAAGGGTGTTCGAAGTGAGGAATGGTTGCTGGACCAATCCTTAAATTACCTGTTGAATATTGCCAGTCCTGCAGCTCATTATCCACAGGGATAGATTGCTGGAATTAAAAAAAAAATTGTTGGCAAAATCGTTGTTTTTTTTTTAAATATAACATCTATAGCAATTAGAGAATCTTATGTATAGCCCCCTGAGTGGGACCAAGTCTTATGCAAAATTTGTTGTATATCCATTGTGGATTTGTTTTATATACATAAGTACAAGCGCCAAATATTTTTTTTTTAAATTTCTTACAAAATTTGAAACAAGTTTTGCTATTATTATTAATTATTTATTATAAATTCATTTTAAATCCTAGTTGAATTTGCAAATGGAATTTTTATTGGAAAATATTTTTTTAAATGCAAATATCAAAATCATTTATGCTGTAGGATATAGTTTTAAAACTGTAAATGTGACTTTTCTTTCCCTTTAAGTGTGGTAACATTCTTCTATATAGATTGTCGTGTCCTGAGATGGATTTTTTCTTAGACACCGTAGAATTATTTTGTTGGTTTGTCGATGTGGAGTCCCAGTGGGTTTTTAAGGAAATACTAGATATAAGTCGGTGTTTAAAATAGTTATTTATTTAACACTTATATGTAAGAGTTCTTAATCTAGCTTCCAGTTGCTACAAGCAACGAATTTTTAGAAATGTTTTTTATATTTTATCTCTGGATATATGCCACTATTTATTATCTCTCATTAGCTTATATTTTTTATACTTTTCGCGCTGCATAGTGTATTTATTGGTTGTACCGATTCAGAGTTGTCGGTTTAATTATGTATTTAGACTTGCAAAAGAGTATTCGGATAGTGTTTATATTTGTAAGATTTTGATTGTTAAGATGTATGACTCAAATGTAATGTAACTGAAGGTGCGAACTACGTTACGAATAGTTACGAATCCATCCGAACAAAGATCTTTCCGACGGCGGCAGACATGTGCGCTAGTAGCTAGTTTTAAGGTGACTTAGCATTATAGAGGATAGTGATAACACTATAGTTTTATTTAGACAGTTTAGTTTAGATATTATTAGGATATTTGGGGGGTGCAATAGCAGAGTTAAGGATAGCAGCACATACACAGAGAAAGAGAAAAGTGATCGTAGCTCATCAACTACGAATGACTATTAGAAAAAACATACACGACATATAGTGGTCAGTATGAGATTTTCTTGTTATATGTTATGGTTTGAATGGTCTAGAATCTTCTTGATGGAGACTATTGGAGAAATCTTTGAGTTAAAGTTGGGTTGCGGCAAGGTGCAGACTGTACACTTATTTCCTTACTCTTACAAATCTTTTTCGTGTGACCATACCGAAGGCATAAAAACATTGGACCACCCGGGCATGAACACTTCTACTGGCCGATGGTTAAATATAATTGTTACTGCTACCGGCAACTTGTTACCTCGGAACGTTACTACTATGAAATTACTTTCGATCCTCAGGATCGGTTTGTTGTCCGGGGTTTTTAATTTTTTGAGGATGAATTCATCGGGTACAGTTTTATCTATGTCTCGGATAATTCCTCTGCAAGATATAATATGCGACGGTATAAATGCCCTAAGTTTATGGTTTGTAAGGAAGGGTGACGCTAAAAAGACATTTGCATTTAATTGTTAGAGCGAGGTGTATGAGGCTGCGGTGAAGTTAGATATGATTTTATAGATTTCCCTGGAGTTTAATGCAATCAAATTATCGATGGAAGTAGGTAGTTGTATTCGCGATGAGCTTTGAGGAGTTTTTCCGTCTCTGGTCTATTGTTCGCGATATAAGACATACTTCTTCTTTCTCCTCGACGCAACCATCTATCGGCGGCGACGTTCACTTAGCGTGCGCTAGAGTCCAGATGTGGACAATGGTGCATGATCAGTTACTCCAGTAACCGAATTGTTATATAAGACATAGACTGGCTACAAGCACCTTCATGTGCGAGCTAAGTTGCATAATTCCTTTTGTTATTGGGTGGAAGGAACAGAACGAAACATATACATATTTTGATTGATAATATACATTGGTTTCATATTCGATGATTTCCATTTCAACTCCTGATTATACAAATATTTTTGAATCTAATATTATTTGATTACTAAAATTATGCTATATACGGTAATAATTGTTTTTACTGAAACAAACATATGCAAATTTTATTATAGAACATAATAATCTTACAGCACAATAGCAGACAGATCAAGGTATAAAGTAAACGTTCCATTTAATATAATAATAAGATATTTTATTATACAATATTAAAAGCAAAACATTTTATAACAATATTAATGAGTCACACGAAAGGCCCCCTAAAATAGCGTAATTATTATTTATAAATCTCAAACAAAATATAATTATCATTGCGAAATATATCTATTATAATATACTTCAATTGTGCCATTCATTCCCTGCTTAATTATATCAAGCATTTTATTAATACGATTAATTTCGGCGATGTCTTTACGTTGAGGACTCGGCATAATGTAGAGTACTAAAAACTTCATTCCAAAACTATTATCCAAAGACAAGATGTCTTCAAGGAACTGCATATGAAAGTTCCACTCATCATTTTGCCAGCGGTAGCAAAATCGAATATTATCAAAAATGTCCTTGACGCATTCGCAATATATTTCCAGCATTGCAGGACCCAGATAATTGTTATGTTTTTTTATCAAACACTTTTTGAACTCTTCCAGATCGTAAGCAACATAATAATTGGTTACTTCTAGTTTTAGTTTTAAATATACCAAACTCTTATATATATTTAAATTACAAAATCCGTTATATAAGTTCGAACATAGTGTTTTATTGGATAAATCTTCTTTGAAGATAATTAATTTCGATATGAGACTGTTGAAGAGTTGGTTCAGTTTGTTTAATTTCGAACCGAATGTTAATTGGTTCATGTATGACGCATTCATATAGTTATTAATGATTGTCCAAAAAGTATCGAAATTTTGAGATATTTTTAAGTAATCGTAAACAAAGCTCTGACCCATATCTTGATGTTTGAACATTACCAAACTTAATATTTCTTCACACAAACTTTTTGGTAGAGTTTCGATAATTTCCGTATTCATATGACTTATAAGTTTTAATTCCAAACCCTTATTTTTTGCATTTAAGTATTTCCATATAGTTATAATATATTTGGATTTAAATTCTGTTGGAATATCGTAGATGTTTAAAATAATTCTCAAAGATTCCGAATCGTTTTCATCTAAAAGATTAAGATTTTCCACAAGCAATTGAAATAAAGTTCCAGTTTGATTTTTGAGAAATAGCCCGAAAATACTAGTAAATATATACTTTTTAATAGATACGTTATTTTCGGTCTTCGATAATGACGAAAGTATTGAAAGTTTTGTTTTTAATTTAGATAACTTACTTGTAAGAAATATTACGTGTTTACGAACAGTTACGGATCTGTCCAACAACTGTACAATTTGTTCTTCAAACAAAGACGATTTACAGTGATAACTGGAAAAGTATAAAGTTTCCAAAGCATCTCGAAGATAATCTTTAAAGCAATATTTAAATATGGTTTCTAATGTTTCAGATGGAATTGGGAAATGCTTTAAACTAACCAATATTCGTCTATTTAACTCAATATTCGCTGACGCGTCAGATTCATAAATATCAACTTGTAACGGTGGATACATCTTGATTAAATCCAAATAATTCATTTGATAGCAAAGTATTGGCAGAGCTTTTTCAACTTCTTTCAATTCGTTGCTGTTGAACATCGTCATTGCCTTAGAAATGACAGAACAACGCAATGTCGTATAATGCATTTTATTTATTTCATAATAAAAGTTCGCATTTCTGTAATTATTAATTACTGTATCCAAATGTGATAGCAGCAAGTCCGGTTTGTATTTTAGTGCCCAGAAATAGATGGTGTCGTTGGTGTAAAATTCGCTAATCGAGAAATATTTGTCAGCAATTTTCACTTTTTCGTCGAATTCTTTCGCACATTTAAAAATATTCTCTATGCAATCGGAAGCCAAATATCTGTGTCCCTCTTTCAAATGTGTAAATACCAGCTCTATTAGTTCAGGATAATCGTATGGATTAATAAATATGCTTTTGTTACATTTATTAAAATCGAATATTTTCCATAGATATTCTAATTTTTTCTTGTGTAATTCATCTTCGTTTTTGGTGTCAAATATTTCTGGATATCTCAGAATCAGCTGTCTTTGATATTCTGGGTAATCAGTAAGTATCTTCCAAAAGTAGCATGAGTTGACGTCTTTCAAATATTCCTTAAACTCTTCCATATAATCCAAGTTGTTCTTCATATTTCTCAAAATTATCATTTCCAAATATTTGGAATTATTGTAATATGTTTCATTATTTACTTTAAAAACCAATAAAATTTCTTTCAAGTAATGCCAATGTTCTTCGCTCAAAGTTGCAATGTTGAAATTGTTTAATACTGCATTTAATATACGTTCTCTTGATAATACTGTGTCGTTTCGGTGTCGTTGGCAGAAATATTTTAAAACTTCCAATAACTCTTCCTCACTCTCATTCAATTTACACGTCTTTATCATTTTTTCCAGCAGATTCGTTCTTTCGTGTACATCTGAAGTCACATTAATTTTATTTTTAATCAATGGAATGGATATTTCTATTTGATTATATTCAATATAATCATCATTCTTCTTCACAAAAGCTCCACTATCTTTGATGTCAATTATATCCAGAAAATCAGTATCAACTGATTCAGTATAACTACACCCATAATTCTCTTTGTAGGTATCCAAAAATTTTGTGGCTCTCAATTGTTTTGGATACATCTTCAGAACTGATATGATATTATTGTTTAAATAAAAATCATCGCATTTCTTTGGGAAAACATTTTTCAATATAATATCGAAAGAAAGTCCTCTCTTTTTCATTTCCTTGTTAATGAGTTTTAGGTATTTGATGTAATCAAAAGGCTTCTCGATTACAACTTTCTCCTTGACAGCAAAATATTTCAAAAAATTCTTTTTACCAATGCACGGTATATTCTCCATAGCTTCTGGATCATTGTAAATTAAGTATGTACACAAAGACTTGTATTCTGAAATCGAATCATTGCAATTTTCAAAATAAAGTTTGAGAATACCTCGGTATTTTTGATGCAACTTAATCAAATGTTTTACTTTAATACGACATTTCGTTTCCTTCAAGGTTGTTTCAATCAGAAGTCTTGAACATGATGGTAGAATCAATATTGCCTCTTTCAATCCATATTTTTCTCTAATGGCATTGAAATACAAATCAGCTGGTTCTTCAAAGGCACAAGTCATATTTTGAATCAAATTTACGCGCGTGACGTAAGATATATTTGGGCATATATTCTCCACAAAGACATTGGGACTTGTATTGTCCACAACATATTTGCAGAATTTGGGATCTTTGATCGTCAATTTATTTAATATTCTATGCCCATTGAAGAGATTTTTCAATAATAAGTCGTATTGCTCATATTTACATAATAACTTAATATGGAATAATTGTTCTTGAAGATTCCTTGGTTCTAATTTTGTTATGATCTCTATTACTTCGGATATATTCAGTAAGTTTAAACTTCTTACGTAATCATTAAAGTTGCTTTTGTGTTCTCCAATTGTATTACCACGTAGATGATAAAACGGTTCCATTTTCTGAAATCAGATTTTGAATTAGGTTACATGTCTACTCAAGAAAATGGCGTACATTAATTCTAAATTTATAGAATTATTTTTATTTATAACCTTTCACTTGTAACTGGCGTTGTACGTACATTAATAAAATCTAAATTTGTAACAATCATAATTAAAATAAGTTTGTTTGAATTCGGAATATAATAAAAAAATGTGTTAATCATCATTAAGTCAGCAACTGTCGATTAGTTGAATACGCAATAATTTATGGAATATATGTTATAGTACCTATCACACTTACTATCTAGAATCAAGACCAAGCTGGTTTTACAGAGATCACGCTCAACATTATCGAAACTGTCAATGGCGTTAGGCGTGCCACAAGGAAGAAGCAATATGCAAAGATGAAAAAAATTTATTCAATAACTTACATTAGTCATGATTGTGGAGAAATATTCGTGTAATTCTTCGTAACTTTGTTGGTAGAAAAATAATATGCAGGAAAGTCCAATTAAATATTACGTAGATATGTCCAGGGCCGGATTCACTAAGTGCGAGGCCCAATTGGATTTTTTTACTATTAAAATCCAACTGGCTTACTTCCTGTCTTTCAATCGACATCATCGCTAAACTGTTTAATCTATTCTGAGACATTGTCGATCTTATATAGTTTTTTATCAGTTTTAATCTAGAAAAAGACCTCTCTCCAGAAATAACGCTCAATGGAATTGATAAATATATTCGAAGGACAATAAATAGGTTTGGAAATGCCGTAGCTCTGTCCTTATCAGATAAAAAATTCAAACAATTTAAATGGCTGATTTTGATAAAAGAATATATTACCATCTAAGTCTGACGATATCAATAGATGTGTCTTTACGATATCATTAGGTGTATCATTAATCTGACAGAGCAATTTCTAATATCTGCTGCATGTTTTTTTAGTTCTTCTTTATCCATATGTATAAACCTTCCCAAAAACCCAAATAAATCATAATTTTTTGTAATAATTATTTAGCTTTATCTAAAAATTAAATTAAATTAAAAACTGATATCTTTTCCGGTCTTTTCTGTATTTGGTCAAGCAACTTAAAAAAATTTCAAATGAAGAAAGTGTTGTTATATCTACTAAATTACTTTGAATTACTACTACAAATTTTTGATAGAATCAAATCCGGCCCCGAGTATGTCAGAAGTGAACTAGTACAGTACAGTTGGCAGTGCTGTATGTACAATTAACGTCGAGCTCGTGTATCCCTGATGTACAATTATATATGATGCACTTACCTCATACCTTGGTACCTTGCTACACTTAGCACGTCCTGCAACGTATTATACCAGTCACAAGTGAAAATAGCCACTATGGAGTGTCATCGTTTTCGATTCGCATCGGCAGCTCCTAAGGTGGCGCCAGAAGTACTAGCGCCAAATAATTAAAATTTTTGAAAATTTCTTACAAAATTTGAAACAAGTTTTACTATTATTAATTCTTTATATAATCTTCAAACAACCATGTGTATTATTAATATGTAAATTATAATAATAAATAAATGTTCTTTGAGAGAAATAAGATGGAAAATATTATAATTCTTTTTATTCACATCATTTCTAGACAATTATATTATTTATAATACCTATTCTCAAATTATTTATTATAAATTCATTTTAAATCCTAGTTGAATTTGCACATGATATTTTTTGGTTCTATCGTGGTGAAGTATTAGTAGTAAAATATTTTTTAAATGCAAATATCAAAGACATTTATGTAGTAGGATATAGTTGTAATATTGTAAATGTGGCTTTCCTATATGAATAATATGTAAAAATACATCTTATTGAGGTTATGTGGCTTTGTTTTGATTTTTGTTTCCAGGGTTGCCACTATACAGAGGCCTTGGTTAAGGCATGGGACACATAAAAAACAATGTCATCTTCTGTTGATAATGTAGATATCTGTAACTTTCTTCTTCTTCTTTCCGTTAAGATTCTTCATTTGGCTTACGCAAATTGTGAATATGCCAGCCACTGTCTGTTCAAATACGAACTCAATTAATTCCGTTTCTTTGGGATACAAGCTCTATAAATTATTCAAACGTCAAATCTCCAAAGTAGAAAGTAGTGGACGCAACCGTGTAGCTATCTTTTTCAACTCGCGTAAAGCAGCAAATTCCTTCCTCACCTCACCTTTTCTTGAAGACAATGGTTTAAAAGCATACATCCCTCGCACATAATTTCGTGCAAGGGAATTATTAGAGATATAGATCGCAGCTTTCCAGTCAATACAATTCTAGAAAATCTCGAATGTTGCGATGATAGAGAAGTTCTCCGCGTAGAAAGAATTAATAGAAGATCAAGTAACGACCAAGGAGAAGCCGTATATGTCCCAACTAACTCATTGTTAGTTACTTTTAGGGGACGCAGAATCCCGGAATCGGTCTCTCTATCCTACAACCTACGACACCCAGAAATCTATAACCCCCGCGTGATACAATGCTTCGGTTTCCTTCGGTATGGACATACAAAAAAGATATGCAAAAGCAACACCTCCAGATGCCCAGCATGCTCGGATAATCACCTCCTTGAGCAATGCCCTAACAAAAATACACCCATATGCGCGTATTGCGGCGGAACCCACCTCACCAACGAACAAAACGTCAGACTAACGGACAGGCAATGCCCCGAGTATTTAAAGCAAAAACTCATCAAGAAAACTATGATCCGCTACAACTACTCCTTTTATGAAGCACGAGATCATGTTAAGCATTTTGACATCACTAGGGACTTTCCACTGAAAAAACAATCATCAAGAAGACCCCCGCCCTCTTAAACCTTCCGTCTACACAAATCATACGCAGCCACCATTGCTTCCCCACATATCCAGAACAGAACTTATAAAATATCTGTACCCGCCCAAAAAAATGTATACAAAAAAGAGCACTCCCATCCACTTACATCCAGGTTGAGTCTCTCTTCCAAAAGGAAAAAGCCTAAAATCAGAACAAAGAAATCAACAGAGCAACAAATTCCAGCGATTAATTCTTCAAATGACGCTCCACAATTTACCACTGACGAGGAAATAGACGAGACAGCTATTGCCTTCCTACAAAAGCTAGGGCAGGCACCGCCTATCTCCAGAAATTACACCAGCGATTTATGAAATAATCCACGCTCTAAGGAGCACCCGCAGAATCAACGATGGCTCAGACTCTAGCAGTCCTTAGTTGGAATATTAGATCAATATTTTCAAATTTCACCGATTTAAGACGTATCACCGATACTGGAGAAATTAACATATTATTAAATGAGACCTGATTACGCCCCAGGAATAGATTGACTATCCCCGGTTACCGGGCGTTTCATAACCGACGTGAAGATGGTAGGGGAAACTCCAAAACTTGGCAAGACACGCACGGTAGTGACCATTTTCCCGTGCAGTGCGATTACACGAGACACTTCCAACACAGCCAACATTCTAACACAAGGGTTAACTTTGGAAAGATATGCTGGGAGAACTACACCACGTCGCTTAAAGAACAACCCAAACATGAACCTGCTAACCTTAACTTCTGTCGTTGTAGAAACTGCCAAAGCAAACTCTCCAATTGTCCCCACGACCAAACAATTCCATCCGTGCCCTTGGTAGGACGAAGAATGGTCCCAAGCTGTAGCCAAACGCAGAAGGCTACTGAAGATCTATAACAGCACTGACAAAATGACCCACCTTATAGCAGCCAAGAAATCGATAGCAGAAGCAAAGAAACTGCTTAAAACCAAGAAAAGGGCGAATTTTAGGGCATTCTGTGAGACACTAAGCCTAAATGGCACCTACAATTTTTTCGTAATCTCACACCGGACTCTGTACGTGTGAGAGAACATGACATGATCTCAGCTTCCACGAGCAAAAGACGTTGAGATGACCAAACCGTTTGACATGGCAGAGATGACTATCGCATTAAACCTGGCCAAGGATACCGCGCCCGGTTTGGCTTTGGTTTCGACGAAAATGCTGTATAACATCCCTGAGGCGGGAAAACGAAAGTTGCTAGATCTATAGTTGCTATATGATGCGTTTAGAAATTGTGATTTCCAGCTGAATGGTCAAGTATTAAAATCGTACCTATCTTGAAAAAAGGCGCCGTCCCTAATTTAGCTGCTAGCTATCGAATAATAGCGCTCATATCGACAGTCAGAAAGTGCCTAGAATCTACGCTAAAAACAAGACTGGAGAGATTCGTAGAAATACGGGCATTTTTACCACCTTCCTTCTCGGGCTTCAGGAAAGGTCGCAGCATCAACGACTACATCTGCTCCCTACTCGCTAATATCCACAAAACCCTGGCCAATAACCATATAATGCTAATCTGCTTTGTGGACATAAAGTCGGCTTTCGATAATGTTGCTCCATGGATTCTGCGAAATGAACTTGAATCAATTGATCTGCCAGCGCTATTTATCAACTGCATAATCCGTCTTACGCAGGACAAAAACCTCCACATCACTGGCTCTAACCCCGATTCTGAGGCAAGATGGTCGCACGTAGGACTTCCACAGGGCACTAAGCCCCATGCTATTTAACTTATATATACACTCCATCAATAATTTAATTCCTAATGGCGTAAAACTATTGACATATGCAGACGACCTCGTTATATTCTCCTCAGGCCCTGACATCAACATCTTGGAAGCAAATCTGAACTCAGCCCTCGGTAACATTATTAACTATCTCGCGAAGAGGAATATGGAGATGGTCTCAACAAAGACGAAAGCTATGGTCATCAGCAGAAAACAATCCGTACGACAACCCTCACTATATTTGAATGGTTCGGTCATCGAAATAGTGAACGAATATAGGTTCTTAGGAGTTATATTAGATAAAAAAAACTCACATGGAGACCTCAGGTGAACAGCGTCGCCAAATCCTGCTTCCATGGAATGAACATTCTTAAGGCGGTCTCGGGACGGGATTGTGGCAGTGATCCAGTCACGCTACTGACTCTATTTTGAACCCTCGTACTGTCACGTCTGGATTACGCTTACAGAGTCAAGCACTACGGATCTGCTTAGGCGTACTGAGATCGACACCTATCAACGTCCTACACGCCGAAGCAGGAGTTATGCCACTTAGCATACGAAGGCGCTTTTTAACGAAGCGACTTCTCCTTCGAGTTATTTCCATGGGAGACAAGTCAGAAGTTCTAAGATCGGTATCTATCGCAGCAGAAGCCTTCCAAAAGAAACCATACTGGAGAAACAAAGGCATTCCGCTTATGATTAGCTGCTTGAGAGACTTGGAGCAGGTAAAGTACGACATTGACAATCGTTCTCTCTACCGCCTATTCGAGGACCCATTAACACCTACTCTACGAATCGTCTCCCATTACTTTAACAAAAGAAGAGAGGAATGCTGTATTTCAGAAGTTCTGAACACTCTATTTTCCGAGTACGTGGAAGCATACTATCGCAACTGCACAAAAATATTTACAGACGGCTCAGTTCGCTCCACACCTAGATCTGTTGCATACGGTTTATGTATACCAGAGGTTCGTATAACTGAGGGTAGAAAACTCCCATCAAGCTGCTCCATCTTTACAGCAGAACTATATGCCATCCATCGGGCAATCTTCATCGCACACAGCATACACCCAGGCCCGGGATTGGCCTGAATAAAAAACTAATAAACTATTTACACGTCAAGTTCCTGGAATGATAGGTAACAACAAAGGAGCGAGACAACATAAAAATAAACGATTTCCGAACCGGGGTTACAATGGTTGTGGAAAGACCTCGGAAGGGAATAAAATAATAAAGAGTATGTTGTTTAAGAAAAGGATTGATTAGTTTAAATAACGGCATTTGATGTACGAAAAAAAGTTAAAATAGTTCTATAGACGTCTACTTTCTCACATTGTATAATACACTTCATAGACGTTGGTATGGGAATTTCGTAATGAAGCAAATTCTCATAAAAAATCGCAGTCGCTGCTCTGTTATTCTCGCATGCGAAGAAAATGTGATCCAGCGTCCCCAGTAACCCACAATTGCATCTGTCCGAGTCCAGCCACCCGATTCCGAAAACCGACTCAGCCTTACAATATCCTGTCTTCTAAATCCCATTTTCTCTAACAATGGACGTCTCACTAATCTTCTGAAATTGAAGTAAGCCGTTCCCTTATATATACTCTACATTTCGTCAACCCTCTGCCATTCCATCAACGACGAGGCCCTGATGTGATGGTAGATATCCCTGTGGTGTATTTTGATGTTTCTTTGCACTTCCCGGTGTCCTCTTGTAGCCATTTCATCGGCCTTCTCGTTACCCTCTATACCCTGGTGACTAGGCACCTTGAACTGATTCGTACCACTCAGTGATTGGTGCTTATGTTTGTTGTATCTCTAACGTGGTCATTCCAACTCATTTTGCAATCAAACAAAACCCCCAAGAATCTATGACTCCTTACGAATTCGATCGTATTACCCAACATTGTGAGATGCGGCTAAACTCTGGCTCTTCTTCCAGTAAATCTCATGGCCTTCGTTTTGTTGCGTACTATGCTGTTGCGTCAGCTGTCTATCCCTAAGGAATTACTCCACGTTAGCCAGAGTTCAGCCTTGGTTCATCTCGTCGGACACATGTTTAGTCCAGTACCAATCAAGACCAAATCATCGGCATAGGCAATGAGTCTGATGTTGCCTGCGGTCGCTCTGCTGATTCGGTGGATAAAGATGTTGAAGAGTAGTGGGCTGAGTGGGTTTCAATGCGTGTTGTTCTGGTTGTACCATCCTGACTTCCCACCAAACGAATCCTTCTCTCTCTGGTTAGATCAATAACTATATATTTGTTGTTATTAAGAGCTCGGATTTTTTTCCACACATTAGAGATTGAGGGCTCTCTATTAGAAGTTTTGCAGAAAAGTTTGAAATTCTGGTATGGTTGGACACGCAGAGATCGCCGATCTGTTAAAGATCGAGATTCCTCTGCCGTCTCATTCAATAAAATAAGGTCGATGGTATTAGACTCGCAGATATGTGACAAATCGTTTTATTGGACTGGATTGATCTGATATTCCAGCTAAGTAGTGTAAGATTCCGTTCCATCAGTTCTGGAGTTCTCAGCGCATTGATAATTTCGTAGATGGCAAGGTCAATACCAAGGTTTTATATGTGTAAGTTATTTATTGTCTTTTTCTTATGAGCCGATAGCAATAGCAGAATCATATGATTTTTTTCCTTGTTGGCCTTGTAGCGGAAAGTCTTATTGAGGTTGAACTTGAAATGTGTCGGCTTGATGTGATGTTATCCGAACAAGCTGTATCTCAGGTATCTAAAACACTAGACCATCCTGTGTATGTAAAATTCAAGTTGCCGGTAGTTCTAAATCAGAGAGACGGATTCGGGAATCGAAAATCCGTGTGAAGGAATCCGATGAATTGTGTTGCGATTTCTACTTACTTCTTCTTTAAAACAACCTCCATTCCCTTCACTTAGCTTATGTCAAGCACAATTTCGGCAGCTACCAGCTAGTGGTCATATGTAGATGTGTAATACAACAGAGGGTCACAATACATAAAGACGATGATAAAATCGGGACTCTGCGATTCAATGCAGGAACTCATGGAGAGTCTTGGAGGATGATGTGTTACTTACTGCGAACAGTCTTATCTATTCTGTTCTTTCCATCCAATATAATCTATGCCTTATATAAATATAATAAATATACAATTAAAAAACAAGCATCAATAAGTAGACAGATAAATAATAATCAAACAGAACTGCTGAATCTGCTCATTTTACACACGAGGCAACTAACAGGTCTTTGGGATCTTCTATAATACAGTTATTTATCTGTTCAATAATCATTGTCATGAGATCAGGAATATCCTCGTCTACACAAATGGCCATAGCTGGATCTCCCTCCGAATCAACCCCCATTTTTGTGGAGTCTAAAAGATCCCCCAAAAAAGGAAGAAAAAACTTACTCTAATAAAAACTAAAAATATTACACCTTATTCTAAACCACTAAAAACTAAACTAACTATATAACATCGAATCAGTCGAATTTATATTACATCAAATATCTAAAACTCATTAACAAGGAAATGAAAAAGAGAGGACTTTCTTTCGATACGATATTGAAAAATGTTTTCCCGAAGAAATGCGATGATTTTTATTTAAACAATAATATCATATCAATTCTAAAGATGTATCCAAAACAATTGAGAGCCACGAAATTTTTGGATACCTACAAAGAGAATTATGGGTGTAGTTATACTGAATCAGTTGATACTGGTTTTCTGGATATAATTGACATCAAAGATCTTGGAGCTTTTGAGAAGAAGATTGATGATTATATTGAATATAATCTAATAGAAATACCCATTCCATTGATTAAAAATAAAATTAATGTGACTTCAGATGTACACGAAAGAACGAATCTGCTAGAAAAAATGATAAAAACGTGTAAATTGAATGAGAGTGAAGAAGTGTTATTGGAAGTTTTAAAATATTTCTTCCAACGACACCGAAACGACACAGTATTATCAAGACAACGTATATTAAATGCAATAAGACATTTTATTGGTTTTTAAAGTAAATAATGAAACATATTGCAATAATACCAAATATATGGAAATAATAATTTTGAGAAATATGAAGAACAACTTGGATTATATAGAAGAGTTCAAGGAATATTTGAAAGATGTCAACTCGTATTACTTTTGGAATATACTTGCTGATTACCCTGAATATCAAAGACAGCTGATTCTGAGATATCTAGAAATATTTGACACCCAAAACGAAGATAAATTACAGAAGAAAAAATTAGAATATCTTAGGAAAATATTCGATTTTAATAAAAGTAACAAAATCATATTTATTAATCCATACGATTATCCTGAACTAATAGAGCTGGTATTTACATATTTGAAAGACGGACACAGATATTTGGCTTCTGTTTGCATAGAGAATATTTTTAAATGTGCGAAAGAATTCGACGAAAAAGTGAAAATTGCTGACAAATATTTCTAGCGAATTTTACACCAACGACACCATCTATTTCTGGGCACTAAAATACAAACCGGACTTGCTGCTATCATATTTGGATACAGTAATTAATATTTACAGAAATGCGAACTTTTATTATGAAATAAATAAAATGCATTATACTACATTGCGTTGTTCTGTCATTTCTAAGGCAATGACGATGTTCAACAGCAACGAATTGAAAGAAGTTGAAAAAGCTCTACCAATACTTTGCTATCAAATTAATTATTTGTATTTAATCAAGATGTATCCACCGTTACAAGTTGATATTTATGAAACTGCTTGAAATCTTAATCTAGCTTACAGTTGCTTCAAGCATAGGTTGCTTTTTCGAAGAGTGAGACTTGGACTACTTCAAAGTAACACTAGGACTAACTTAGAATATAAAAGTGTCGCCTTAATTTTAAAAGGCGGACCAAATACAGAAGAATATTCCGGGGTGGAGTGGTTGACTGGTTCCTCGGAGTGTACATTCTTCACATGTCGTAGTGGAAGAGTTCAAGGAATATTTGTTCACGCTTTAAAATAACATGTGGCAATGAAAATCCCCCGCCTTATAATAAACATTTTGAGTAATAGGGTATACACTTCTTAGTAGACGGTGCAAAAAAAATACAACTGATATGCCATGACCGTAACTTAAGACGAGTAATTAAATGTGTATTAAATTAACACACTAGACGACAGTGTGTTTTTTTTAAAAGTTTTTTTAGAGAATAATTTTAATTTTTTAATTAATTATTTGTTTAATTTAGTTATTTTTTTCTGAATATGTTATTTTTATAATTTGTTAATTTTGAATTCGGGCAATAAATGATTATTGGTGTTACTCATAGAATAATTTTATTTTAAAACTACTGAATCTTACCTAATTCCTCGAGTCCAATTACGTTATCATAACAAATCTATTCTATAAACTGCCGTAGAGCAGTTTTTTATGAAATAACTAGTTTTCTTTTTTTCAGGAAATAAAATCTTTTATATTCGAAATTTCAACAATTTTCTTTGTAAGATATGCCATAAGATATCTTTATATTTAAATTGAAGCTCGGAGTGTTTCTCGTTCCAACACGGAAAATTGAATGTACATCCAAATTTTTATATAAAATAAATTGATAGGCAACTTAATTTTCACAATTTATATTTTTCTTATCACAATTAAATTTTTTAAAGGCAATAACAATTGTATATATTTTTTGAAAATGCTATCCTAATATGTTGACCTGTAGTTGATCCCGGCAAAGAAAAATGTCAATAGATAAAAAATGTAGGTCATATTTAAGAGTAAAATTTTAATTGGAAAACATTATATATATTAATTTATTAGAGAGGAAACAAACAATGTTTATTTCTTAAAATCGAGCTTGTTAATGAGAGATTCAATCATGTTGGCATCAACTAAACCTATGAACTTGTCTACAACAAGCCCATTGCGAACGGCAATCACCGCCGGCACTGCTTTGACTTCGAACGTGTGGACCAGCCCAGCGTGGTTCTCTACGTCTACTATAACTAAATCTATATTATCCTTTGGCTCAATCAGTTCTTTCATTTTTGGCGTGAGGATGTGGCAAGGTTCACACCATTCGGCGTGAAAATTAACTATAACAGGATTATCAGAGTTCATAACTTTAGCTATAAATTCGTCATCATCTTTGATGGTTATCAGCCTCCTTAAATGTGCAGTTGTTGAAAACAGTCTTGGCACTTGCTTGCATGCTCTAAAAATTGACATTGTAATGCGCTTTGGGCCTTCTAAGCTGTATGCAGAAGCCCAAGAAAAATACTAAAAATGAGAGGATTGCACAAGATGTTAAAATCCCCAACAAGAGATATTTGTAGATTTGGCTATAATCTTTCTCCTAAAAAATAAAACATTAATTAGTTGGAAGATATATAATCATAATTGCATTTACCTCTGGTACAAGATCATTAAGATTATTTGATTTATCGTCAATGGGAATCAAGGTTAAAATTAATGTAAGTACAGTCGCAGCACCTAATCCTATCCACCCTAAGTTGCTTTGTTGATGCACTGATATCACGAAGAATATTAGAGCTATGATCCAAATAATGATAAGAATTAACAATCCTATTCCTATGTTACCTACATTTGTCATCACCCTCTATTAATAAACAAATTATGACCACTTTCAATATATAACTACATTCATTATATTACCTGAGCAAGGGTATGTGTTTGCACTTTACGACATGTAAACTATAGTTTTTCGAAACTTATAAAATATGCATTTATATAAAGCAAAACATTCTTGGACTAATGACAAAACATAATGACATATTTATCATTACAGTGTAGGAAACTTATATATCAATCTTCAATTTCCACACTAGATGGCATAATTGGAAAAAATTAAGAGCCTCCTGTAATGAGCTGTAGAAGAAATAAAAACAAACCAAACTTGTTAGATATATATTTGTATTAAGGACGACTCATATAAACTTCAAAATCCTGCATTGCCCATCGAAGGAGTTACATTATCACCAGAAGTACCGGACCAAGTTATATGACAATTTTTTGCTTATTTGTTAATAATACACATTGATTATTTGAAGGTTTTATAAAGATTAATAATTAAACTTGTACAACTTCTTAATCGATAACATGCTTGCTTATGTACTGTTTATTAACTGCTCCCTACTTAATACTTAGTGTGCAAGTATGGTTGTATACTTGGACACAACAACTAGCTACCCAGTTAGAATACAATTATTAGATTTTATGGTGTATCTATGATTTCGACGATTAGAACAGCTATTTGGATTAGTGGTCTGAAATAGCAAATTGACTGCTAGTAATAAAACAAATTAGATTTTTTTAAAAGTAGATATTTCAAAAACTTAATTGCTGTACTCTAACATACAAATGTACCAGCTGAAGATTTTTGTAAATCAGTTATAAAGATCATTAAAACAAATGCAGTAATATATTGTTTTGTATTATTTGTACTATTAAGTTGGTCTGTAACCAGACATTGGTTTAGTTTATTGTCAGTTTGTTGTGGAATTTAATGCATGAATATAACATATTTTTTTAAAAATATTTATTTATCATCGAGTAGTATAGATAAATAGAAAATGTTAAAATACAAACAATATTTAATACTGTTTTCCCAATTAAATATTATTTCGTATGAAAAATTTATTTTATTCCTTTCATATTTTCTTTTATTTAAGTTTCTCATTTTTTCAATAATATATTAAATACAAAATCTTCTTACCTATGAAATATATACTAATCTTAGATAAAATTTTAATGATTATTGAGTGATTGGTATTCTTTTTTTATATATATATGCGTTTTGATTACATACAATTTGTAAATATGAGTATTATGGAGAAGAAAAAAATGCTTATAAAATGAAAATCACTTAAAAAAAAACGATGGTGTTTTATCTTTTCGTTTACATATTACAAAACAATTTAAGGACTAATATTGCTTGAATATTTCAATATTAAGTTACCAAATTTATGTGTGTTTAATTGAAAACGGTAACATCATTAAAAAAAATCTTTGGCGCAAAGTTCGTACACTTTTGATTTTTTCTTGTTTGGTGATTTTTGGTGTATTTAAAAAGGCCGCGGTAACAATGCTTAGAGTATGTATTAAAATAAATCGTATTAAATTAAATCACAAGTGATTAAAAATATGAATGCCCTCCACTTAATTTTTGGTTTGGAATTATTTTTGTTTACATATTATATCACAATGTTTAGCGATTGGCCATCAGCTTGATGCGCAGCACAAAGTAGGAGAAAGTCCGCACAACGACGAAATAGGCGAACAACGCGAGAACGTCGATCATGTATGTGTACAAATCCCCAGTCATTGACATTTGCGATAAGAAGGTTTTGGGGTACTTGTAATGGCAGTAAATATCATTACATGTTAACTTCTCCCTATCCATACCGTATATGGCAATCATGCTGCCTTCGAACCCGTACCGGACGTAGCTCACATACGATAGCCAATTCAGGTATTTTGGTAAGTCGTTGAGATTTGCGAAGAATCCAGAAAACAGGACCATCGGAATTATAGATATTGGACCCAGGAACACGCCTCCCTGCAATACGCAAACGTGAGAAATGATAATAATGTTATAAATCGAAGGTAATTAAATTACTTCTAAATTGAAGGCGGCCCCCACTAATAAACCCACGCTCTGAGAGGTCAAAGCTGTTAAGACGGTGATGAGTAACATCATGCTGAATCTGATCCAATCCATCGGCTGCGATGTTAAATAGTAGACACCCATCATGAAGCTCGCGGTCAGCAATATTTGAAATGGAATATCCGCTAACGTTTTCGCAAAGTAGAACGCCTTCAATGAATACCAATAATTTAAATGCTCTCGCACGAAAACCGACATCTCTAGAGGAACTGGAAAATAAGCAAATAGCAATTAATTAGTTGAATGAAATGATCATCATTAATATATCTTACATGTTAAGATTGTTGGCATCATAGCGCTGAACATGATGAACATCACGGTGAAGAAGATGCAACCGGCGTTGCTCATCACTTTTCCGGCGTCATTGCCGATGTCGTAGTAAATTAAACCCAATAAAATGCCAATTATGAAATGGGCAATTAACCTCATTCTGGTTAGAGTTTTATCTCTTAGTATTGTGAAAACGGTGCGTTTGAGCAAAATCCAGAACTGTTGCCATCCGCTTGTGGGAAAGGTCGCTTTGTCGGCCAACGGTAAACTCTCTGATGAATTATCTGCAATTGAAGCATATTCTTAAAGCCGAATTTGCATTGAGTTTTGCACCCACCTAAGAGCGATGTCGTGCAAGTAGCACTAGTGTTTGTTGTGCTGGAGCTCTTCTCGTTGACGCCGTTAGGTGTATTCGAAGTACTAGCTGGAGAAATGGCCGGTGTTTTCAGGGGAGTCGATTGCTTCGCTATGTCATTCGTTATACTAGTTCCCGTATCTGGACTCTTCGATTTTTCCATGTACCCATTACAGCTGCCCGCGTTCACGGCTATCACCAATTTCTGTACATAATCTCCATGCTCGCCGCACGCTACTTCCATTACTGCTCGACAAGAATGAAATTAAGGTGATTGTCGGATTTGAAATTGGTGCAAATATATATTACCATAGTCCGCGGGGTTGTGGTAACTGGGACAACTCAGACCCATCTCGGAGAGGAAAGGTACCAATCCTGTAACTATTCCACGGTAAAGGCACTGCCCTTCGCCGAGCATGTAGAGGTGATCAAACATCTCGAAGATCCTAGCAGATGGTTGATGTATAGTACAAATAACTGTCCTGCCACCTCTAGCCAAGCTCTTCAGCAAATTTATGCACTGAAAACATGAACTGCTGTCCAAGCCGCTTGTCGGCTCATCGAAGAACATTACCGGCGGATTGTTGACCAACTCCAAAGCGATGGATAATCTCTTCCTCTGCCCACCAGACAAGCACATCGTCGGCGTGTCTTTACAGTCTATCAACCCTAAAGTGTCCATGATCTCCTCTACGACAACCTTCTTCTCCGCTTTGGTGACGTTCTTTCCAAGCTTTAGATTCGCGGACACCGACATGGCCTCCTTCACAGTCAGATGCGGCGACAGACAGTCATCCTGCATAATGTAGCAAGACATTTTGCGGAACCGCCTCAAGCTGCGCTCACGACCGTTTATCTGTACGTTTCCCGTCAAGTTCTTAGTCCTTAACACCACGGAAAAAAAATAACAGAATAAGAAAAAGTTAGCGCAAAACACTCACTGTGTGCATTTATTAATAATTTACCTATAACCGGCCAAAATATTCATGAGGGTAGATTTGCCGGCGCCCGAAGGTCCCATAATCGCTGTTAATTCGCCGGATTTAAATTTTCCGTTCACTCCCTTGAGGATAGTTTTGTATCCGCGTTTCCGTCCTTCGGATACCGAATACGATAGTTGATTAAACTCAATATCAACCGGGGGCCGTTTTGGCAGATGAGTTAAAGATATCATCGGTTTTCGATGTCCCGTCGGACTTCCATTCGGAATCTTCTTAAGCGGCGTTTGGATTTTAATCTTCGTTGATCCATTGCACAGATTACCGCTTGATCCACTACAAATGACAAAAATTGCATTATTCAATCAATCTCATCTCAATAGCGGATGATCAAAATAAAACTTATAATTAGTCGAGCCAAACTATTTACTGATTCATCTAATCTCAATTTATTCATTCATCAGTCTCACAAATTTGATGTGGAATTTTATAGTAAAGTGTTTATTTTGAATTGAAATAGTATTTCAATGAAAATATCCTTTAATTGTTTGAATTTGTATGAAATGACGAAATTTCTGATAAATCTATTCCGTTACCTGACTAAAGCGTTATTAAGGGATTCTGCTTCCTTCTTGGATTGAAACGAGACTGTCTCGTCGCTGTTGAGGGCAACGGTCGCACTATATTGCTCCAACTGTATTTTCACATCGGCCATCTCGTTTGAAACAGGGAAACTCTCACAACATCACAAGTATGAACACAACTAGAGGAACAATGGAAAATTAATTAAAAAATAAAATTGTATACAACACTGTTTTTATTGATAAGACATGATTAGATTACGACACTACAATTTAAGTAAGACCCGTGCAGTTAGATGGTTTTGGAAACAATGCACAAGCAATGTCAAAATAATTTTAGAGAAAAAATACGTGAGAATACGGCGATTTCAAATTAAAAATAACCTCCATCCAAGGACGTGCGCACAAAAAAAATAATTTTAGTTCGCTTCATTACGGTCATGAAGTGTACATATTATGTTTTTTTTTAATTCGCTGTATTATTTTGTATTTCCTTAAAAACGATTTCCTTAAAAACGTTGCACTCGAGTTCCGGTTCGTTAGATAAATCAGTGAATCACGTTTCGTTCGTGAAACATGTCATCAAGCAATTGTTGCTGCAACGTGAAGGAATCATTGCTAGGCAATTTCTTATAAAAATAATCGAATGAAAATGCCTCAAAGTCTTTGTTGTTGGAGTGAAGGAACTCGTTGGTTTGATAACTATAAGTCAAGGATAAAATGCGCACGATTGCATTTTAATTTTAAATGTTCTCTGGTCTATGTAGAATAAATATCCTTGCTTCGACGATTTTATTCGCAGCGAGGTGAAAGGATTCGCGGCAACAAGAGAAATTTGTTGCAGCAAAAGATTTGAAATGTCGTTAGAAAGTTTACATGTTTCAATGCAAAATAAATAACACAAATGATTTTGCTATGTATCTGGTCAAGGTTTTCAATTGTCGTCCAGATTGAGATTATTGATAAGCACAGCAAATATACTAAAAATTTCCGTTATTTCAGATAATAGTAAGTAATATTTATGACGTTCATTACTTAAATTTTTACATATATTTAGAACAAAATAGATCAAATATAAAGTTAGCAATTAAGTTAGTAAGTTTATGAACTTTAAACTCTTATTATTATTTTGTACTTACATTTATTTAGAATAAGTTAGATTGAATATAAACTACGTCCGTCTAGTTTTCTGATTAATAGTTTACTAAATTTATATTTTGACGGTTCCTGAATGTCTGAGACTGTTTTTCGTCAGAAGCTGAGCTCTTATCACTTGACTTTAATGGAAGTTGAATAATGTTCGGGTAAACACAAAGAAAGCTATCTTGTGTTTTCCAGAAAAGGTAACCGTATTTAAAGTACAAACAGTAAAATAAATATTATTCTCAATTTACATCGTATGCTACATGCAACATAATCAAACATAAACGGTGATCTGAATATAATTACTTTTAAATGATAGTCACCGTGGGAAATAATCATCATTTGTTTCCGGAAACAAAACATCAAATCCAAAGAACTAATATGATCTTGTTTTGTTACGATTACAATTATATTTCATCAATTTTTATGTTAAATTTTTATTTTTTTTTTGAATATGTTCAAACTTAAAAAAAAGTATAATTTAAAATAAAAGCGTATTTTTATATAAGAATATGTTTATTTTTAATCATGATTGTAGATGGGAATCGTTTGATTTAATTGAATTTAAATAAATTAGTTTAGTTAAATAGATTTTCTTTTAACAAATCTTAAGCGATTTTATTATTGTTTAGACATTCAAGGATTGGATATAAACAAGTTTACAAATAAGAGCTGTTTACAAAACATGGTTTCAAATTGAATACTTGAAACAGAAATATGTTTATTGTATTGTCATTTTCTTTTTCTTGCGATAAGAGATATCTTCGATTAAATAACAAATATGTTTAATGCGTCGATATGATATGTTTACAATTAGGGACCCGTCTTTCACTGAATGGTAGGTCATTCATGATGTTAGTGTAGATATGTTTTCGTGCGGCAAATTGAATTTATTTGTAGGATAAAATCCAATTCTTGCACAAGCAATTTTAAATCTAATAACAAATCCAAGTAAATCAATATTTGAAATATTAAAATTCATCAAATTAAGTCCCATAAAACAGGAAGTTATTATTTAATATCAAAACTAATAATAATATTTAATTATTTAGTTCCATAAATAAACTGTTATTTATTTCACGATTATTATTTTTTTTATGATTTTCTAATATTTCTTTCCAATTTTGATAATTTTAAAACAATTAATTGATAAAATAAAAATAAATTCTAAAAAATAAAATATGTTTTTTAGTCCGGTTTCAAGCAGTCCGGAATATTGATTTTAAGATTTTAAAAAGTTGAAAATAATATTTAAATTACAATTTATTGAATTAATATAAATTCAGAAATTACTATTTACATTACATATTTTTATGGAATTAAAAATAAAAATACGGCAATTAATTTAAATCCTTTATCGTTGTTTGTTTCAGTTTTATAATATATAAATGCTCTCATTGTGATTTGACCTTACAGTTGTTAACTTCTATATATTTTAAAATATTTAAGATTTTAATAAATGTTTAAAAAAAACGTATAGAAACACGGAATGTGTGTAGCTAATACTATTTTATTTTGTTCGTTTCTCGTACGATAATATATAATTATGAGCAGATGTTTTTTCCTTTCAGTGCTTATATTCCCATTTCGTTGTGTTCAAAGCACGGCAATTTAACAATCTAAAAATAAATCCATGTGGGATCTTCAAATATTGGCTACAAACTACATTAATAAATTGAAGCGTCCAATTTATTTTCTTTTATATTTGTAGAAATTGTGGACTGTCAATGTATCCATTAAAGTTAATGTTAATTATTAATTATTGGAATACGCGTTTAGGCGTATTGTTTCTCTGAATGATTGTGATAAAGTTTAATGATTTTTTTAAATGTGAATTTAAAGACATGATTACTTACTGTAATAAGACGAATGTAATATTCCATTTATTTGCTGATTGCTTGAATGGGAAACACAAAGAGCGGACAGATCCAAGAATGGCACATTGTTGTACGTCGTCGAGAGCGTTCGCATTCACTGATTCTGTCCGTGTTCATGCAGCCGGTATTGCCATCGCTTAGTCATAGCTTTAGCCACAAAGATTATGACGGATGCGAACGAATCGAGCAGAGCTATAATTCCACCATATAGTATAACCACCTATACTTTCATCATGATCAGCTGTTGAATAAGTCTAACTGCGTAGCGCTCTACAAGCCAAAATCGCCTGGCTGCGTCATGCGAATCGAGTACTTATAGCTTTTCGGTAGTGCATATGTACCGCACTCGTTGTCGTACTATAATGGCCAGATTCGTTGAGCTATAGTTACACGATTCCGGCCTCTATGGAATCTCGGTGCAAACCAATTGATTTTCCTGGGTCCAAAGTCTGCAACTTCACTTCAGTTTTCCACGCGCGCCCCTTTGGTTTTTCCGCAGCAGTTTTCCCAACACCTATAGATATATAGAAAAAAATAATTTTACAAAAGTGAAAAACTATCAACGATCATTTTCATTTCATTTTTCCTTAGCAATTTTCCAATTTTCCTAAAATTACATTTATTTATGTATATAGAAAAATAAAATGTGAAAAAGTGCAACACATTAAACGATAATTAACGACAACATTTTTTTTATTAATTGACCATTAATTAAATTTGCAATAACATGAAAATAATTGCATTTTGATTATAGTATATTTAGTTGCAATAAATACAATGTGTTCAGCAAATACGTTTGTATTGCATTGCGAAGTGAAGTTTAACAATTGCTATAGATAGAAAGTTGGTTTATGCATTAATAACGTGTAATTTAAATAACTGAACAATGGATGATTTCAAAGTATTCCCAGTGGTGCATCCACCGTCCTCGAATACTTACATACTAATGAATAAATATTTACATTTTTCATATATTACACCAAAAATGTTGCGTACATTCTCCCAAATTCAAAATTAAAACTGTTTTCATTTGATTTTCTACTTTATTTCTAAATATATTTAAAACAAGTAATATTAGTTATATACAAATTCAATTTAATCTATAGAGCATTACATTTTTTATCTTAAAAATATAGCAATTCAAAATTTTAATACATTTATTTTACTGATGTCGATATTTTCAACTGGATTAGTTTTTTTAATACATATTTATTAGTAATTTTTTTATTTATAAATATATTTTAAAAAATAATCACATTTTAGTAATTTGTATATTTATTTCAATGTCTAAACATACATACATTACTTACATACATGTTCAACAAAATGTTTAATAATTTTTATTCGAAACCTTAATTGACATCTAGAATAGTGTTTCATTCTTAATCTCCACCACTTGGCCCTTTCTCAACCTATAGGTAGCGAATCAAAATTGGGTTGCATCATTTTTTTGACCGCTGTCACCTTGTGTCAAAGCAAGGTGAAATATTTGTAATCGGTAGCAACTACAAACAAAAATGTTGAGCAATAAGGTTGAGGAACGCTCATGCAGAATTTATTTCTTTGATTTATGTTGTTTCTTTATTTTGATTGGAAAATATATCTTAAGATATAATCACATTTCAATAAATCGGTTCTCTAAGTTTTAAAGTAAAAATTCATGCATTTTACTGATTTTTATCTGAATTTTTTATCAGAAAATATTTAGTAAAATGTCATATTAATAAATATGTTCTTCAATTTCCTGTTAAAACTATTTCTGTCAACTATATTACTTTTTATGCATTAAATGTGATTATTTTTTTATTTAAAAATATATCGTACAAAAATAATCACATTTTAGTAATTTGTATATTTATTTCACTCTAGAAACTGATTCTGACATTTCTAACCACATAATTTTTTAATAAAATGTTGTAATTTTTATTCCTTGACATCTAGAATAATGTTTCTCAACCTATAGATAGCGAACCAAAATAGGGTTGCGTCAGTTTTTTGACAGCTGTCACCTTGTGTCCAAGCAAGGTGACATACTCGTAATAGGTAGCAACTACAAACAAACATGTTGTGTTGTGTAGCAAAAAGGTTGAGAAACGCTCATGCAGTATGTATTTCTTTGATTTATGTTATTTATTTTGATTGAAAAATATATCTTAAGATATAATCACATTTCAATAAATATACCATCTAAATGTCAAAATAAAAATTGATACATTTACTGATTTTTAATTGACACATATTATTTATATAATAAAAAATATATATTTTATTGAAGTATTTACATTTTTATCAGAAAATATTTAGTAAAAATGGTATTAATAAATATATTCTTCAATTTTCTATGTTAAAACTTTCCAATTTAATTTAATAAAAATTAATAGTAATCCTATTCGATTTATAGAGGATTTTTAACTGATATATTCAAATGCGATTTTATCATTGTTATTTATCTGCAAATAAGAAAAAAACATATTTCAATAAAAATCAGCATGTGCGTGATATTGCGTATTGAATTTCTTAAGCAACATTTGCAGTTACACAACATGAAACGATAAACAAAATATTTCAATGCACTTTCACAAAGATCGAAATATAAATTATATTAATTATATTGGTAATCCCATTTGTACTGATAAAATATTTTTTTCTAGATTATTTATAAATTAATATTTCGCAGAATTACTTATTTAATGTATGCAATAAATTATTGAGAAATATTAATGGAAAGTAGATATTATTTTCCTAATTAAATTACATTACAATAAGATTTATTATCAACTATTTTTTTTATAATAATAGATAACAACTAAAACATATTTATGTAACTACAATAATTAAAGAAAAAAAAATAACAGTGATAAAGAGAAATCGACCAAAAGTCTTTTTTTATTATTTTGGATAATTTACGTTTGCATTTTAATTTGAAAATCTTTGCTGAAAGATTTTATATTATTTTGTGTTGGTAAAAAATTTGATTTAAGTTTATGTGATGAATGACGTTTTTAAATCTTTGCATTTTTCAAGGTAGAGATATTTAACTAGATATTTTCTATGATAATTTTATGTTATTAAAGTTGTTATGTGTTATTAATAAGTTTTTTTTTTGTTTTTAATGATGTTGTATTAAATAAGTAAAATGCTTATATAATTATTTTAAAGTTTTAAAACTTTTTCAGCATTATGAAGAAAGTACTTTAAAAAAATTCTAAGTATAGACAAGTAGAAAAAAACTTATTATTTTTATTATTTTAAATGCGCAATCTGATATCATTAGACCAACATCCGCAGCGGCACAAAAGTTATAAAAGATAAACATAAAATAACACTTATTTAGCTGATATGTAAATAATATTTTTTCAGAGTAATTCATTCTCAGCATTTATTGTTTATTATCATAAGAAGTTGTGTGGGTAATAGTTGGTTATTTTTAATGAAAATTTTGCTCAAAAAAATAATATGTCATAAATTTTTTAATATGTTGATTTCAAAAAAATATAGATAGAGAAAATATAAGTAATTAAATAATTATCTGTTTAAAGGATATATAATACGCCAAATATATAGATTTATTATCATTGTAAAGGTAAATTTAATTAAAAAAGTAATTAAATTAATTGTTGATGATTAGACCGATTCACCCAGAGAAACTGTGTACCAATAAAAAGTATCTTTGCAATCGCGTTTTCTATATGTATCTTTTTGATTTAGATAATAATAATTATTTTATTTTATTATAGAAAGCAATTGCAATTGTAAATATTCTGTATATGCTGAAATGTTACAGATAAAAATACTTGTTTAATCATGATATTTTCTAATGTCTAAGTATGCGGTTTTCGTTGAATATTTCACAGCAAAGTTTACTCCAAATGGAACATTGGTTTTTCGTGATATCAACATATATTTTCTTCGTAAATTTCGTTAAAGTAATGAATAATTCATTTGTAAGATATTGTATTTTATACGAATATTTTTTTTATTATTTAATTGTTGATGAAACGTTATGGCATATCTCCGGTTTTAGATTGATCCAAAATGTGTCTTTTTCTGTTAATTCTATTCATTGCTGCAGCTTAAGTATCTAATTGAATGGACATGATTTCTTGAATGCATCTCATCTAATCCCTGATTCATTCACTTAACTTTTGAACTTAGAACGTCCGCAATAGTAATGTAGAACGTCCGCACTTGTACAGCCGCTAGGATTTATTTAAAATATTCATCAATTTATTTATCATTTCATTACACATAAAAACATAGACTTTACAATAAAAATATAATAATGTAGTTTTGTAATATAATCCAAGTTTGTTTTTCAGTCAAATTAGTTTTTGGAATCGTTACTAGATAACTTGTTCCAATATGTTTTCTTCACGTAGAAAGCGGCAATCCCGAGTACTGCAATAACCAAGCATCCAACGATCAAACCAATGGAAATAGCCTTGATGCGAGAATATGATGGTACAGTAATCGCGAACTTTTCGCTCGGCGCTTGATATTCATCGAATGCCATCGCCAAAACTTCGAAATGATAGTCATTTCCTTCTTCCAAATCCGTGACTAAAATATAATTATACATTCAAGTGGAGTTTATCTAATCTACATAGATTTTCATCTTACCGAGATACGAAGTGTTCTTTGTTTCAGCTGTACCGCAGAGATATTGTCGCGGACCTTCGTACCATCTAACGACGTAAACCCTAAGCTCTTCTAAACCGTATTCTGGAGGATTCCAAACAACCAGAAAGCCATCTCCGGTACTTTTAACTTGAACATCTTTAGGGCTACCAATGGAATGAGGATTCGTTGAACCAGCGGAAGAATATTCAGCGTTGTACCCTTTAGTCCAAACGCGTATAGTTTTACTAAATAAACCATCTCCTTGCTGATCCTTGCTAAACACCATAAATTCATATTCCCTTCCTTTAAAGAAATGTTTATATTTATTTATTTTTTATACAATTTAAATTAATGTTTATTATACCTGAATTTAAATTGGAAATTGTCGATTCCAGTGCTTTTTTACCAGAAACTTTCATTGTTTTCCATTCCAGTGTTTCGACCGGTCTGTACCAAATGTTGTATTCGATGTTGGGGATTTTGCGTCCCGCTTCCCATTTCAGGTGAACACTAGTTAATGATGAATCCGCTGTTAAATTGTATGGAGCTCTTGGTGGAACATTTTCGACGATCAACTGAGTTTCCGTGCTAATAGTAGCCGCTTCGTTTGTAGCCGCACATTGATACATTCCACGATCATCCTCCTGAATGTTGATTATTGTTAAATTTCCATCTCTGATTGAATATCTTCCTACTGGCAAAGAAGAACCATCCTTCTAAAAAAAGCATTGTAGTAAAGAAAGAAAAACTAAGATTATTTAGATTGCTTGTAACCTTGTACCAAACGATTATGGGTTTATGCTCGTTTTCGCCATCTCTAGCGTCGCAGGGCATTTCCAAGGTCTCGCCTAGTTTTCTTAAATACAAGGGATTGGGGGTGACCACGAAGACTGGAGGTCTTTGGACGATTACGTGAATCGAAGGCGACGGTCCTTCCGTGCCCAAATCGTTGTAAGGCGTGCAACTGTAATGTCCGGTGTGAGATTCATCCACTTTGCTAAAATATAAGCTTCCATTTCGTCTGTAGAAAACCCCTTGGACATTGTAAGGATCAAACAGAAAACCGTCTTTTTCCCAGCGCAAATTCGTTAGTGGTGGATTGGCGCGGAAATGGCAATCGAGTATTGCCGATCTTCCGTAAGGCAAATGTATTTCCCGAGGAGCGTAGATTACTTTAGCTTTGTCTGAACGATTTTAAAATTTAAATTTTTAGTAATATTTTTGTTAACGATAATACTCACATTGTACGTTGAGATAGGCTTTGGCGGATTGCTTTTCGCCGTCCGGTGTTATTGCTTCGCATTCGTATTCGCCCAGATCGCCCATTGCGGCAGGTCGAATTGTTAGAGAACCTTCGGAAGAAATCCATGATCTCTGCAAGATGTCCGGTAATTCGTTTAGAGGAATTCCATCTTTGTACCAAGTAATTGTTGTGTCTTTATCCTTTGTGACACACGGAAAGTGGGCTTCCTCGTGTTCCATCGTAGTTTGGTTGATTGGTGGTACGGCCAATAAGTTACCTCCTCAAATAAATTGAATTTAGCTATGAACGAATTAGGCTTTTCATGGATATTTTTACCATTGACTGTAAGGTAGAACCAGGTCCCGTTGTTGCGGGAATTGGGCGTTCGATTTGGAAAGATCACTTTGCACTCGAACCATCCGGCATCTGATTCCCGAATCGATGTTAGGTTTATTGATGCTCCTCCATATCTCATGGCATGTTGCTCTTCCAGCAAATGAATTCTTCCGACGTACGGATCCGTGGCTGTTAATCTCCCGTTGTTCCAGGAGAACACGGTTTTTCCCTGAATTATCCGTGCATGGATTTAGATGGGCAACGATTGTTTGATGGATACTGTACCTCTCTGTTCCAGTTGAGTATGTACGGTATGGGGATGGTCTGAGGGAAGTCCAGATCGCAGTTCATGATGGTGAAATCGCCGACGGCCGCCGTGAGGTAGCTCGGCTGCTGCTTTTCGTCATCTTCATAAAAGTACCCTCTCACCGTGAGCAGGGAGAACACTAAGAGAATCGCGCCAGGATATCGACCAAACATTTCAATAAAACTCCGAGCTTAAGTCGTGCGCGAAAAAGTAAATCAAACTGAATTGAGGCGAGTTGAGCGTGTGGACGGGACGCGAAAGGACGCGCGGCTTTAGGAATTAAGATTAATTTCACGGGCTGGTAACACACTTCCAGCACTAATCCCATCCACAACAATACTAATGCAGCAGCGACGGCGGTGGTAGTGGAGGCAATTTATGAAACGCTCTCAAAGATATAATGGTTTTCATTGGATTATCCAACTAAAATTTCAACTTGTTTCTCATTTTTCAGTTTAATTAATTACGTTGCGAGTTTGGTATGCAAGAAGGTATAGAGCAGGAGTACGAATAGTCGTACCGACGTCCGTAATTGGGAGGAACGGAAAGGCTGAATTTGCGCTGATCCGATGAATGTATGTATGCATCAATTATGTAATTGGACAGGCCACCTACATCACTTGTCTACTTATGTATAATGCTCACAAATACACAATCTATTTTATTCTATCGTAAAGAGCTTACACGCGCTCTCCTACAATACCACCACTAACTCGGATTATTCATTTATCAACTACTTAATGTCCATGATTTTTTCCTGCAACACGACACGCTTGTTGACAACAACTCACATATCATCCATATGATAACCTCTTGTCTTGTATCAAATTGCAGAAAATATTAATTACAGGTCTATCTACAGCAATTCAATTCAAATGTACAATCTATTCCTAAAACTATATAAATCCAACACCTTTCATGTGAACTTTTCTTGGGGAAACTATTTAAAAGTTCTTTGCATACAAGGCTACACGTAACCATTGTGACAATAATTAATTGTGATAAAAAACAACAATAAATCAAAGCTTCTAAAGTCCAACCTTTTCCATTTGTAGAAACTATAAATTTCACTAACTACATACAACAAAAAATTATTTTATTCAATCTATTAGTCAAATAAAATTTATTATTAAAAAATTATTTAAATTCAAGGTTCTAATTAATTATTGCTTGAGAAAATATGAATACTCCCAAAAAAGCCACTCAGTCTACTAACAAAATACATTGAACACAACAGGAAATGTTCAACGATATTAACAATTTAAACCCTATGCACTCTTTTGATTAGTCATCAAATTAAGGACACTTAAAAATTTCGTTAATTGCTGCAAAAATAACACATTACAAATTGGAATAATAAAAGCACACGTCAAAATCAAAAGCATCAATTACATTTGCTGAAAAACGCATTATTTATAATTATAGAAAAAAAAACTACTATAAATTATAATTATGAATAAAAGATTTATTGTCAGACGATAAATTTTTTTTTATATAATACAAAGTCTACCTTTAGTAAATGATCCATTTATAAAATAATCATATTTTGCTTTATATTAAATTTCAGTTTGTCCTCTAATCCAGATGGTATGTAATCATGCATTATTTGTAATAATGTAAAGTAAACACAGTTACAACCAAGATACATTTCCTTGGGACTACCAAACTGTGTTTTATCACTTGCAGAAGATGACATCACATCAAGTGCAAGTGCGTTACGTCAATGGCTATTCCTGTATCAAAACATAAACACGAACGTCTTTGATAACCGTTGTTTAAAAAAATCCCAATTATATATTTTTAAGAAGAATTTTGATAACGTACATGAAATTGCTGTGTTTTATTATTGTTGTTTGGTTTTATAAGAAGAGGCGAATGCGGAAATAATTCATACAAGGTTGCTTCAATTATTGGCTATGATAAACAGCAAGTGGTTCAACGCATAACGTTTTTCTAAGTGGTCATTTAAGCATTGCATCTAAGAAGTGCAGACAATAAATGTGCAATAATTTAGGTAGCAATTTTATACTTATTTATAACACATCTTTGCATAACTGTACTTATTCTTATTATTTAATCTTTCATCTTAAGCAAAAACTGTTATGAAAAGCTTATCATTGATTGTCTAGAAATTTCAAAATTGTTTTTGTTATAAAATTAAATCTTTGATTCGTCTATAAAAAATAGTTATTACGTAAATTATCTCAAATTATTTAAACTTAAATGAAGCTAGTTGTTTTTATTTTATTTTCTATTATAGACAATAATTCAGCTTAAAATTAAAATTATTTCCACTAAGATGAAAAAGCAAACAGTGAATTAAAAAAATAAATCAACATTGAAATATTTTTGAATTGTGATTCAAATTTTTGGTGGTGCTTTAAAAATCTTGTGGGTAATAGAATTAGATTTAATATTATAGTTTTTATCATGAGAAAATGCATTTCATAGATGCTTTGTGTACTACGCACAAATCTCAGTAGTCTACCAGACCTTACAACCTTGAAACGCGCCAGTCTTTCAACAGAGTTAAATTGGTTGTATAAAATGATGAATTAAACTGTTTCAAATAATCCTTGCGGTACATTTTTCAACGAATCTTTAATATATGATGCATTTAAAAGGAAATATTTAAATAATCATGAATTTAGTTATGCATGTGTTCTAAGAAATCATTTGAATTCGAGCAAAAGTTTACTTCATTTGAAACATAATTAGTTATACTTCGTATACAAAGAATTTATAAAAAAATAAATTGAATTTAAAATTACTTTTGCGAATATAAAATTAATGTTTGTGTTTGTTGGTGCTTTTGTAACAGTCATTTTAATGTTGAATTTATTAAGGTCTAGGAAGTTGCTAATTTTAAATTGATTACTGTTGGCGTATTTAAACACTAGCGTAATTGCATAATTGGATTGAAAATGCTGGGAAAAGTAGAACAGGAACTTTGGTGCAATTTGCATGGAACGTAGGAGGATGTATTATTAAGTATTCAAAAAGATAGAGAGAAAAAAATAATGGTGATGTTTATTTAAGATTTTTTTTCTTTATTCATTTATTTACTTGTATGTTTTGTTGTTGTTGTTGTTGTCGTGGTCACCATTTTCAGTGTTTCCAAATGATGTTTGATGCTTCGTAGTAAATCCACTTTTTTTTTGGTTTCCTCTTTACTCGTTATTTTCCCATCATCTTTTAAATAGAGCGCAGTTACATAGTAACAACTGTCTTCTACTCAACACTTACAACTAAAAATATATATGCTACATTCTAAATATATCAATAATTATACTTTTTTTTGTCAAGATCATATATTTTTTTATTCCTCGTTCATTCCAGAGAATTATTAACCTTGAAATCATACAGAAAAGAAAATATATATATATATATTATATATTGAAGAGAAAAATAAAACTGGACAACAATAATTTATAAAAATAATAAATAGTTTTAGAGATTTAGAATATTTCGTGTGATATAATATTATTATTTTTTTGTTTCATATATATTTCTTTTATACAATAAATTTATAGAAATCAAATCGATTCGTAACAGATTACATATACATAATTCATCTTTCTCCTACTAGCATTTACAAAAAAGGACAAAATAAACCGTGAGGATACGTTCACAAAATAGTCGAAAACAAATCGAACAATTATATATCAAAAATGAATACAATCGAACTCGATTATAATTTATTTTCTTTTCTATGTATTAATTACACTTTTAGTTTATGTAAATTTATTGATAAATTGTTGCTATAATCGAGTTAGATTGTATTAAAAAAAAAATAAAGTAATAAACAAAAACAAATAAATACGCATTATACAATAATCAAAAACATTTAATATAAATATCTACAAATAATTATGTAAAAAATAAAATAATTAAGGGAAATAATTATTAATACGAACACACAAAATTATGATCATTTTTTTTTTTGTTAGTTTTCTTCTTTGAAGGCAAGACGTATTACATAATCGATTATGTTGTTGTGTTGACTTTCAGCTTAAAACTTAAATTTTAGAATTATCGTTTCGTGGAAAGAAGTTCGTGTGACTTTTTCACAATGAGTGTGAGTGTTCCGTTCTCTGTGATTCATTTCAAGTATATAGAGTATATGTGTAGTGTGTGTCATGTGTTTTGTGTATTCCACATTCATTCGGTCACATTCGCGCTCAGAAAAATAAAATAAAACAATAGAAAACGTTTCTTGCATCCAGGAAATACTAACTAAAAAATAAGAATGAAAACAATAATAACTCTAATTGTACTATAAACTTTGTTACTAATGAAGATCGAAACGCAAAATCATCGTGTGTCGTGTACTCGTGTTAGTGTATACATATTCGTATGAATACAAGTTTCGTGTTGCAGATAGAGAGAGAGATTTAAGAACTTCGTATTATTAATATTTCAATGTAACCTTTTCTTCGAACTTCCTCATCATCTTCTTGCCCTTCACTTTGAGCTCGTAAATACATGTTATATCCTAATTAAAACATCTATATATATTTTTTTTTGCTTTATATCCTTTCCTGACCGTAATAATAAATTTGTTTAATATTAAAGTGTTTTTTTTTCTCTTACGAATTTTTACTTACGATTTTTTTTATATGTATATATTATCATAAAATGTTTTTACGCAACAGCCTGTGTAAGTTGGTCGCGACTTTGGCCGCGCGCTAAAGCGTTTAAGAATTTATTTGTATTTATTATTCATTAAGTAATGAAGTGAGTGTTTTGTGTTTAATGTTTAAGTATTTTTTTTTGTTGTGTATGTGTTCACGTGCATAATCGTCTATCTATATTGAGTCGATCGAAAAACCAATAGACGATTATTTCTTTACTTTTTTATTCTGGGGGCGATTCTCGATATGAATCGTGTCGTCCCATCATCGTCGATTGGAAAGGACAATCGAATCGCGCCTAAACTTCCAATACTTCCGCTCCGTTATTTCTTATAGTAAATACAATGGTTAAAACGTCGAGATTTCTTCCTCTCGACAATTCGCGATCCCAAGTCTGTTCTTTATTGATGAAAGCTGAAGATGAAACTGAGCGTTCCTTCCATCATTAATCATATTTAGTTCAATTACATCCTTCATCTCGATTAACTCAGCAAAGAGAAGTTCGTTCGAAGTTTCCAAATTTAGCTTTCATCAACAAAAAAAAAATCACTACATGCCTAGGTTATTTTGTAAATTTATCATCAATCCTTTCATTAGAAATATGTACAAAAATTCAACTAAAATTCGTTTTTTTTTTGTTGCGAACGGAACCAACGGCATTTATAAATTTATTTATAAAACAAACACAACTTTCCTGGACAAAATCTATTGACTTCAATCACTTCATTTCACACGATTTCTTCTTCTTCCTTCAATACAAAGAGTTCTTACAATCAGGGTAAGCTTTGTTAAGGTGTAAAAGGCACCGTTTTGTTTATTCTTTAATATATATTCATATTATTTTTTCTTTATTTTTTTTTTTTAATTTATTTATTTAAATTACCTAATTTTCCACCGAAGAAATATGCTCCAAATGAAAATTTATTTGGATCTCGCGTTTTTTTTTTGTTTGTTTGTATGTTTGTGAAGGAAACTTCACGATCGCTGGAAAATTAACGGTAGGCAAATAAAAACTAGATCATCTAGTAGAAAATATTGCTCTTCGTTTACTATTCAATTTCCTTTTATATGATTTTTTTTTACACCGTTTTTAATATATTCAATTTCATTTAAATATATCATATTTTTTCGCATTTTTCTTTTTTTAACAAGGAAAATTTCTTCGAATTGTATACGGCCTAACAAAGATATCACGATTATAAATTGATTTCACTTACTTATTTTCACGATACAAAACTTTCTCGGGGGTTTTGGGAGAGTCGTAAAAAATGTATCGCGTTGGTTCCGTTCTTCGATATTTTCTTTTTATATTATTATAATGTGTTTCGAAAAATTGAGCCTCTTCATATTTTCTTTCATTATTTAAACTTACACGGTACGTCTACAGTAGAAATAAACCAACCGTTTTATTTTTCATGTTATTCAATTTTTATTTGAACGTATAGTAGATGTGTGTTTGTGTTTAATTAGAAATGTTTTAATTTAGATAGTTTAAGAGAAAGAGTGAGAGAGAGAGAGATAGATAGAGATAGTTAAAGTCTGTTGCGGTGGTTTCGTTTTACGTTGCTTGTTTTAAACTTGTTATATATATACTTGTTTTTTGGTTCTTTCTTACCTCCTTTGCGTTTAATTTAGAACATGGTTAATCACACTAAGAACAATTTTTTAATGTTGTTCGTTCGTTTATGGTGCTTGCGTTTTTTCTTTTTTTTTTAATTTTTCGAAGGGGTTGGGAGTTTTGGGGCGAGTGTTAGCACGCACTTTCGAGTTCGTGGCTTCGGCGGCGTTTCGCTTGTCTCTTCCTGAACTCGTTGAATTCCTCCTTCATAGCTTGTACTCGTGCATCGATGTTGTCGTAGCGTATGGAGCGGATGGACGTGGGGCCGTAGTTCTTGCGAAATGTTGGAGCGTCGAAGTCTATTTCGCGGGGACCAGTTGGGGTGCTTGCTGTGGGCGTCGGTGTGGATGGATCAAACTCGTAATGACCATCGACGCTGCCGACGTCCACAGCTTTGTGCTCGGACGTGGATGGAGAAGATGATGTCAGCTCTAGCCAGTGAGTGACTAAAGGTGGCGGCGGCGGGAGGGTGGCTGTCGGAGGTGGCGGAGGCGGTCTGTAGGG